>WNGS01164858.1:47618905-47631759 GCA_020271785.1 Procambarus virginalis
TCCTCCTACACCATGCGCCTCGAGCCACAGCCGATGGGATTAATACGGTATGGCCTGGCTTTCATATTCGGACAATGCACTCCTTGTCCGGCTGACTGTCCGGATATTGCAACATTAATTGTAATATTGCAAGTTAATTGGCCCAGATTTTTTATCCAGACAAACATCTGATTTTCCGGCTCCTATGGGCAGTTTCACTGGATATGAGATAACTTTATCAGGTCACGATTTTGGCCGTATAAGGGCGTTTTCCGGATATACGAATCCCAGATAATCGAGTGTCTACAGTATCTAGTTTTCTCTTGAAAATGTCACGGTTGTTCCAGCAATATTTCTTATTCTCACTGGGAGGATGTTGAACAACCGTGGACCTCTGATGTTTATACAGTGTTGTCTGATTGTGCCTTTGGCACCCTTGCTCTTCGCTGGTTCTATTCTGCATTTCCTCCTATATCGTTCACTTCAGTATGTTGTCATTTTACTGTGTAGACTTGGGACCTGGCCCTCCACTATTTTCAACGTGTACATTATTTGATATCTCTCTTGTCTTCTTTCTAATGAGTACATTATGAGAGATGATCCCAATATTTGGGTGCTTTATCGCATGTATGTATGCCGTATATTTTCTCTGTGCTCCCTCTATTTCAGCAATCTCTCCTGCTCTGAAGGGGGAAGCGAGTACTGAGCAGTACTCGAGACGGGACAACACAAGTGATTTGAATAGTACAAGTATTGTGATGGGATCCCTGGATTTGAAAGTTTTCTTAATCCATCCTATCATTTTTCTGGCTGATGCAATATTTGCTTGGTTATGCTCTCTAAACATTAGGTAGTCATATATTATTATTCTCAAACCCTTTACATGCTGCTTTCCTACTATTTGCAGATTTGATTGTGTTTTGTACCCAGTATTATGTTTAAGGTTCTATTTTACCATACCTGAGTACCTGGAATTTATCACTGTTAAACATCATGTTGTTTTCTGCTACTCTCGCTGCTGTCTTAAGGAATATGTCTTGGGTCGACATTCGGGCATGGGGGTTTTGGAATTTGAACAGGGTCCTGGCTGCCAGATATCTTGTCAAAATTCCAGACCCTTTGAGGCCTTAGGTTGCTTTGGGACATCTGTTGCAGCCTGTTTTCTCATCTTCGTCATGAGCCCTGTGGTGCTGCCGCCTCCTGGATAAATCCCTCTTTTACTTACCTATGGGTAGTTAGCTTCAGGGAGCCGATGGGGCTCCCATACAGAAAACCAGTATTCAATATAATTAAACGCCATTTTCTGGATGAGCTAAGCGGGCTCCCCCTCCCCCCTTTGGGGAGGGGGGAGTGGGTGCTGTGGCTTCAGCTGCTTCTGAGCTGGTGCTGGCTGCTGTTGTACCAGTGCTGGGTACGGCTGTTCTCGTGCTGGGTACGGCTGCTCTCGTGCTGGGTATGGCTGTGCTCATGCTGGTTGATTTTCTGCTACTAGTTCTTGCAAAATATTGCTTAATTTTTGGCATTAATAAGGCACGCTTAGTTACCCCCCTGAGAGATTTTGTTGTATAACAATACAGCTGTAGTCAAAAAATGGTAAATTCCACAATTATTCTTCCACCGGCGGATAAATACTGTACGTCTCAGACAAAGCTAAGGGCACTGGATGCATACTGTACGAACGCAGACTAGGTCTATACGTACACCCTAAAGTAGGCTGGTGTTTAAGCCAGATCCAGTAACATAAATTTCTCTCAAATATTCAATTTACATCAAATTATATATTTTTGGGTTATATACTTAGTTTAACAACATTATTACAATAATAAGAGCTATAAAAAATGCTTATTTTAGAACTGATTTATTAATTTTATTATTTCGAAGCCGTAGGTCACTGAACTGTGGTGACGAAATCGAACAAAACATGCATGGTGTTGTGTGCATACGGATTAGACCCGTCCACTTGCGCTGGAGTTGTGCCGCCAATAACATGAGTAATTTCTCAAATAGCAGATATCTGTCATATTACAATATATTTTTGGTTTTATTTAGTTTAGTTTAATTAGGATAATAAAGAGTTATTAAAACACCAGTTATAGAAATGATTTATTCTGAAACATTCAAAGTCATGGGTCACTGAACTATGACGACACAGATGAAAGTGAGTGAAACCTCACTGTAAAGTGAGGTTTACTGTACAGTATTCCCTTATCTGTTCACCCTCACTCATCTTGTTTCATCACAGAAAATGTATACAAGAAGATTTCAACACATTAGCTAGCTATTCATGCTTCTGTCTTTAATTTACAAAGATACGTGTGCCACAAATCAGTGAACGAAAATCATTGAAACTCGGTCGTTCATTTGTGTGGATCACTGGCTGGTGTTTGGTTAAATTAATATGTATCACTTCTTGTGTGGACCATTCTGGCTGGTGTTTGGTTCATATGGTTCACTTGTTGCATGGTCCACTTGTGTGATCCAACTTGCCTTATGAAGGAATTATTAATTGTAATCTGTGATAGAATGAGACAGTTTTCCACCACTCTGTGAACTCTGTCCCAACATCGTAAGCTTGTGGACCACTTGTGCAGTCCACTTGTGTGGTCCACTTGTGTGGTCCACTTGTGTCATCAAACATGTCATATGAGTGAAGTATTAATTGTAATCTGTGATAGAATGGGAAAGTTTTCCACCAGTCTGTGAACTGTCTCGACATCGTAAGCAAATTCGAACATCCGCCGCTTCGGCGAACCATTGTTCATTGAACCGGGTGAGTAAATCCGGCCTGAAAAGTGTGTGAACTAGCCGGAGGTTTGTTGAATCGAGGTTGTACTGTATTTTGGGCGACGCGTCAGAGGTAGATGACTCATTTTCTGGTTTTAGTGAAGTGGATTCAGAGCATAGTGTTACTGCGCCTGTTGCTAGTACCAGTGGTGCTACCGGGCGAGAATTTGTCGCATCAGCAGCGTCTCACCCAGCCAAGCGCCGCCACATGGCACCACACGAGGATCCAAGACCCTCATGTTCGCATGATTTCACCTCACGTTCATGTAGTGGCCGTACTTTGTGTAGACTGGCTTCATCTCCTGGTCCACGGTGTGCAATGCTTCCTCGTCGTTGTGCCGCTGTTGCGTCTCGCAGGACACCAGGTGTAACTGTGTGGAGTGATAGTGACGATTTTATTCCTCTAATTCACCTTCTAGTGTGTGGTCTGGTCAACATATTCCAACACCTTTCTTCGGGAAATATATGTCCCAAGACAGCTATGAACTATGAAAAGCTATGAAGAGAGGTTAGAGGCATTAAATATGCCAAAACTAGAAGACAGAAGAAAAAGAGGTGATATGATCACTACATACAAAATAGTAACAGGAATTGATAAAATCGATAGGGAAGATTTCCTGAGACCTGGAACTTTAAGAACAAGAGGTCATAGATATAAACTAGCTAAACACAGATGCCGAAGAAATATAAGAAAATTCACTTTCACAAACAGAGTGGTAGATGGTTGGAACAAGTTAGGGGAGAAGGTGGTGGAGGCCGAGACCGTCAGTAGTTTCAAAGCGTTATATGACAAAGAGTGCTGGGAAGACGGGACACCACGAGCATAGCTCTCATCCTGTAACTACACTTAGGCAATTACACTTAGGTAATTACAGGTTTCAGATACTCCTCAGGTGTCTTCATTTTGCAAGTAATGAGGACCGGACAGAGGATGATAGACTTTGGCGAGTCAGGCACTATGTGAATGAGTGATTGGAAAGTTCAGAGATTTCTACGTACCAGCATAGAAGTTGGTGATTGACGAATCCCTTGTGCTTTTCAAAGGACGTGTTGAATTCGAGCAGTATATTCCCTCCAAATGCAACAAATTTGGATTGAAATTCATTGTTCTTTGTGACTGTGAAACAAGATACGTGTTACACATGATTCTGCATTCTGCTAGCGATGTAGACATTCTCGGTAACGACCCACATGGTTTCTCAGGTAGTGTGGTGAAATCACTGATGGCACCATGGATGAACAAGGGCCATATTTTATACACGGATAACTACTATAGAAGTCTCTTGCTAGCTAGGTTCTTGATTGAAAATAGAACTGGATTGGTTGGCACAGTAAAGCCAAGAAGAAGGGAAATGCCAGTGTTTGACAATAAAACTTGAAGTTGGTGACTGCCAGCTAAGAAAAAAGTGATCAAATACTGTCAGTTAGGTGGAAAGACAAGAGAGAAGTGAACATGCTGACAACTGTTCATGATGGTACAATGGTGAACAGTGGCAAGGTGAACCAAGTAACGCAAGAACCAGTATATAAGCCAGATTGTGTTCTTGACTATAATATCATCATGCGTTTGGTTGATAAATCTGACATGATGGTGGACACTGTCGAGTGTGTGCGGAAAACATTGAAGTGGACGAAAAAAGTGTTTTTCCATCTTGTTGACATAAGCATGCTGAACAGCTACAATATGTATCTGGTGAAAACTGGACATAAACCAAGTTTCCGTTCGTATGCTTTTACACTTGGGACACAGTTATTAGCAAAGTTTGGCAAAGATGTTCCTGGCATACAAAGACCCATCATGAACCCAGTGTTGCAGCATGCTGCTACACCCAGGCTCGCTCACATGGAGGCCTTTCAAGCACACAGACTAAAACATTTGCCACCAGCTGCAAAGCGTGCAATTGGTCAATGTGATTGCTTGGTTTGTAGAACAGCAAAAAAGAGAGATAAGAAACGTAAACTTGTGCAAACATGGTGTGAAGCGTGTGCAGTCCCATTATGTGCTGTCAACTGCTTCAACAACTAACACTCTCTCCAAGACTTCTAAATGTGCAATAATAGTGCTAAAACCTGTAAATAGTGCATGCATGTGTGTAAATATAATACAGTAATGAACAATGTGTATACATATTGGCGTAATGGAAAACATTTGTGTGCGCATGTGTATACTCAATGTATGCAACATTTATTGCCATTGAACATAATGTAACATTACATGCAACACAATTACTAAATAATATTTGTGATAAAATAAGCCTAGACACTGTAAATAATGCCGCGAAAATAAATTCGTGGCAACTCTGGCTGCTTGAAGACCGCACACGACACCTCTGGGACGCACTTTGCATGAGCGAGCATGCAGGTTGTGACGTCATCGCTCATATTGTTGGCTCATTTACGTCATTGGTAAGTACAATTAAATTTTATTTTTTATTTTTTTTTGTGGTCAGGGAACACAAATTAACAGGTTAGGAGGAATTTTTTTTATTTTTTTTCGTTGTGTGCCTGTGGGTGACAAAGGCTAGCCCTTAGCAACACAAGGGTTAATGTCCAATATGAATCATCGATGTATAACAAATATTCTGCACAAGTTTTTTCAGTTGTTGAATAACATTAATAAATATATTTTTACTTTCAGAAGAAGACCATTTTCGAGAAAATTAGACTTCGTAAGTATTCCAGAATTATCTTTTCGTAAAGTGGAGACTGTTATCTTATAGTTGCTTAAATGGTAGTCTTGAGAGTGATCAGTCCACACAGTAACATTAGAGAATTCTTGTGCTCTGCTGAAGCTTATTCTGCTCTTCTGGAAAGCTGGATATTTTAGAAAGATTCCATTGTGGTATTGTTTGTTGTTATAAGTGCTCTGGAGGATATACAGAGAAGCATATTCTCTTATCATTGACTTGGAGAGAGGATGGGGAAAAAGTCTCTTATGTATGTATTACAAAGTCAAGAATACAATTTATTTGCATTTTCTGAGGTAGACCAAGACATGCATCCCAAAAAGAAAAGAGGGAAATTTCACAGGTACAGTAGGAATATTAGATGAGGAAAAATGGAGATGTGACGAGCCATATTGAAATAATAGAGAGTAAATAGTTTGAAAAATAGTGAAATTTGAAGGATGCGTGATCAACCAGGCTGTACTCATACATCAGGCTCATCAAACAGCCTGGTTGACCAGACCACCAACCAGGAGGACTGGTGAGAAACCGGGCTGCGGGGGAGTTTATCCTTGGAATAATCGACAGATATAGTGAGGAGCTGAATTTTCTATTTTTTAATGAACAGATTGAAAAAAATGGCAGTAAATCAAGCAAAATTCAGCTTGAAGTACAGTGCAAAGCCGAGTTCCACAATGCATGGTCCTTGCACCATTATTCTTCTGCACTTACCTAGAAGACAAACAGGAATAGTCATAGTTTGTATCATCCTTTGCTGGCGATATGTTCTAAAATAAGCATGAAAATTGCCTTGGGAAAAGATACAGAAAAATTATAACCAGATGTTAACAAGTCTTCCAACGGTCAGTGGAAATATGATGTTTAGCAATGACAGTTTCCAGTTGTGTAAAATCTTATACTGTAGTATTACAGATACAAGACACACATCTCACAGAAATGAGCAACCAAGTCAAAGACCTTGAAATAATGATGACAAAAGACCTAATGTTTAGAGAGCACAGTAAAGCAAATAGAGCAACAACCAGGAGAATTATAGCGTGGATAATGAGAACCTCCAGTGATGCAACACCAATAATTTATATATATATATATATATATATATATATATATATATATATATATATATATATATATATATATATATATATATATATATATATATATATCGTACCTAGTAGCCAGAACGCACTTCTCGGCCTACTATGCAAGGCCCGATTTGCCTAATAAGCCAAGTTTTCCTGAATTAATATATTTTCTCTATTTTTTTTCTCATGAAATGATAAAGCTACCCATTTCATTATGTATGAGGTCAATTTTTTGTTATTGGAGTTAAAATTAACGTAGATATATGACCGAACCTAACCAACCCTACCTAACCTAACCTAACCTATCTTTATAGGTTAGGTTAGGTAGCCGAAAAAGTTAGGTTAGGTTAGGTTAGGTAGGTTAGGTAGTCGAAAAACAATTAATTCATGAAAACTTGGCTTATTAGGCAAATCGGGCCTTGCATAGTAGGCTGAGAAGTGCGTTCTGGCTACTAGGTACGACATATATATATATATATATATATATATATATATATATATATATATATATATATATATATATATATATATATATATCTGAACAGAGTTTAAACAGCTTTTCTTTTTTATACCTGCATTTGGGTGAGGTGACATGTTACAATGGTTTGGGGTGAGGTGAGAACAAACACAGAACACGAAACAATGGGTATAAGCTAAAGGGGAATATATATATATATATATATATATATATATATATATATATATATATATATATATATATATATATATATATATATATATATATATATATATATATATATATATATATATATATATATATATATGTCGTACCTAGTAGCCAGAATGCACTTCTCAGCCTACTATGCAAGGCCAGATTTGCCTAATAAGCCAAGTTTTCATGAATTAATTGTTTTTCGACTACCTAACCTAACCTAACCTAACTTTTTCAGCTACCTAACTTAACCTAACCTATAAAGATAGTTTGGTTAGGTTAGGTAGGGTTGGTTAGGTTCGGTCATATATCTACGTTAATTTTAACTCCAATAAAAAAAAATTAACCTCATACTTAATGAAATGGGTAGCTTTATCATTTCATAAGAAAAAAATTAGAGAAAATATATTATTTCAGGAAAACTTGGCTTATTAGGCAAATCGGGCCTTGCATAGTAGGCTGAGAATTGCGTTCTGGCTACTAGGTACGACATATATATATATATATATATATATATATATATATATATATATATATATATATATATATATATATATATATATATATATATATATATTAGTATATTTTGGTAGCAGTCTTTCCTGTAGACATATGTTATTAAATATGACCGAAAAAGTAAGATTAATAATTCTAACACGAATTTTCTCAATTTTCCTTATGTTGTTTTTACTGATGACGGTAAATTAAAAATCAATTCTCCAAAATTCATTCTTTATTTCTTAGTCTGACGCGACACTTGAGCGCGTTTCGTAAAACTTATTACATTTTCAAAGACTTTAGTTACACACACACAGAACAACTATAACTGAACAGAGTTTAAATACCTGCATTTGGGTGAGGTGACATGTTACAATGGTTTGGGGTGAGGTGAGAACAAACACAGAACACGAAACAATGGGTATAAGGGAAGAATAGATCTGTAACTGCAGAAGGCCTATTGGCCCGTATTTCTTGATGTTTCTATATTGGAGCGGAGTCTTGAAGTGGGTAGAATATAGTAGTGCGTTAATTGGCTGTTGATTGCTGGTGTTGACTTCTTGATGTGTAGTGCCTCGCAGATGTCAAGCCGCCTGTTGTCGCTGTATCTATCAATGATTTCTGTGTTGTTTGTTAAGATTTCTCTGGTGATGGTTTGGTTGTGGGAAGAGATTATATGTTCCTTGATAGAGCCCTGTTGCTTATGCATCGTTAATCGCCTGGAAAGAGATGTTGTTGTCTTGCCTATATATTGAGTTCTTTGGGGCTTACAGTCCCCAAGTGGGCATTTGAAGGCATAGACGACATTGGTCTCTTTCAAAGCGTTCTGCTTTGTGTCTGGAGAGTTTCTCATGAGTAGGTTGGCAGTTTTCTTGGTTTTATAGTAAATCGTCAATTGTATCTTCTGATTTTTGTCTGTAGGGATAACGTTTCTATTAACAATATCTTTCAGGACCCTTTCCTCCGTTTTATGAGCTGTGGAGAAGAAGTTCCTGTAAAATAGTCTAATAGGGGGTATAGGTGTTGTGTTAGTTGTATCTTCAGAGGTTGCATGGCGTTTCACTTTCCTTCTTATGATGTCTAGACATCATAAGAAAAACTGCCAACCTACTCATGAGAAACTCTCCAGACACAAAGCAGAACGCTTTGAAAGAGACCAATGTCGTCTATGCCTTCAAATGCCCACTTGGGGACTGTAAGCCCCAAAGAACTCAATATATAGGCAAGACAACAACATCTCTTTCCAGGCGATTAACGATGCATAAGCAACAGGGCTCTATCAAGGAACATATAATCTCTTCCCACAACCAAACCATCACCAGAGAAATCTTAACAAACAACACAGAAATCATTGATAGATACAGCGACAACAGGCGGCTTGACATCTGCGAGGCACTACACATCAAGAAGTCAACACCAGCAATCAACAGCCAATTAACGCACTACTATATTCTACCCACTTCAAGACTCCGCTCCAATATAGAAACATCAAGAAATACGGGCCAATAGGCCTTCTGCAGTTACAGATCTATTCTTCCCTTATACCCATCGTTTCGTGTTCTGTGTTTGTTCTCACCTCACCCCAAACCATTGTAACATGTCACCTCACCCAAATGCAGGTATTTAAACTCTGTTCAGTTATAGTTGTTCTGTGTGTGTGTAACTAAAGTCTTTGAAAATGTAATAAGTTTTACGAAACGCGCTCAAGTGTCGCGTCAGACTAAGAAATAAAGAATGAATTTTGGAGAATTGATTTTTAATTTACCGTCATCAGTAAAAACAAACATAAGGAAAATTGAGAAAATTCGTGTTAGAATTATTAATCTTACTTTTTCGGTCATATTTAATAACATATATATATATATATATATACATACATACATATATACAAGAAGGTACATTGGGATTGTGAGGACACATAACATAGTAATTACAATCTTGTAAAGCCACTAGTACGCGCAGCGTTTCGGGCAGGTCCTTAATCTAAGAAAATTTTAAGTAGGTAAATACTTGCAAAATTTATAAGGAGACTAATGTAGGCTTTTCTATAATTATATAATAAATAATAAGGGCTTATATAATAAAGGCTTTTCATGTTGCCTTTTGCTTCATTGAACCTATTCACATAATATGCTAGTTTTGCCTTTCTTATGATACTGGTAAGCATTGATGAGTACCTTTTAGCTACTTCCTTTGAAACTAGGCCAATCCTAAGTTTCTTTTCATATTCATGTTTCTTGTTGATTGAGTTGAGAATACCACTTGTGAGCCATGGATTGTTTAATCTTTTGTCAGTTACTTGCTTGGTAAGAAGGGGACAATGAAGGTTGTAGAGGCTAAGAGTTTTGGAGAGGAAGAGGTTAGCTAAGGAATTTATATCCTGGGTATTATTGAATTCAGAATCCCAGTTAATATTGTGAAGTGCATCTGTAAGATTGCCTAAAGCTGATTCACTGTGTAACCTGAATGAGAGTTTCTTGATTTTTGGTGGTGTTATGTCCATGTTCGCTATGAGAAAGGTTCTCTTTATATAGGTATAAGGTATAATAGTACTCTACAAGGAAGGTATAATAGTACTCTACAAGGAAGGTATAATAGTACTCTACAAGGAAGGTATAATAGTGAAAGGTATAATAGTACTCTACAAGGAAGGTATAATAGTGAAAGGTATAATAGTACTCTACAAGGAAGGTACTGTATAATAGTGAAAGGTATAATGGTACTCTACAAGTAAGGTACTGTATAATAGTGAAAGGTATAATAGTACTCTACAAGTAAGGTACTGTATAATAGTGAAAGGTATAATAGTACTCTACAAGGAAGGTACTGTATAATAGTGAAAGGTATAATAGTACTCTACAAGGAAGGTACTGTATAATAGTGAAAGGTATAATAGTACTCTACAAGGAAGCTATAATAGTGAAAGGTATAATAGTACTCTACAAATACTGGTGCTGTCTAGTATGGAATATTGTACAGTCTTTGCATCTCCTTTACAAGACGGGCAAGAATGCAGAACTGGAAAATGTACAGAGAGCCTTTACTGCGTTATAAAATCATTGAAGCACTTGAACAACTGGGACCGACTCAAAATTTCTCAAAACGTTACTTTTCTTACGAGATGAGAAAGATTTCAAAATATACACTAGAAAGTAATGAAAGATCTGGTTCCAAGCCTATACAGTAAATTTACAATATACAAGTGTGATAGGTATGGTAGAAAGTTTAAAATATATCCAGTGAAAAGTTAGGGTGCCGTAGAGAAAACACAGAAAACATCAGATACCCACCACTTTTGAGTCTGCTGTCAGCAGATATAGGAAATTTCACTTTTTTAGCAGTGGAATATTTGAAGAGGTAACTGGACAAGATTGTGCTGGAGTTATCAGACCAGCCTGGCTATGAGGGTTGTGAACTACCAAGTCAAACAGCCTCGTGCACCATGCAATTACTAGAGAAGGCTGCCCACAGGCCATGCTGTGGGAGTAAAAACTCTTGATTGTAAACAGGTAATCAACTGTCAAATGTTTTACCTCCCCATATACAGTGTTATTACCCCTTAAACCCATTGTACCTTTCCATTTATTTTCAACATATGTTTTCTTCCCATGTATTATCATTGTAACATTTACTATCTAAAATCTTTTTCGGCGTTATTGAGCTTTGAGTAATTAAGTTAAAGGAATGAATTGTGTATTTGTAGGATGCAATGAGCCGAGCCATGGACGATGAACTACACTTGGGATATCCAGTCTTGCCTATTAGGAGCCAGGACCACCTCTGCCCCTCACGCTAGGCTGTTACATTGTTGCACTTGTTTATCTGATTTACTCGAGGGCCACTGTCACTACTGGCCTCGACGAGGACGGGAAGCTGGCGGCTTGTCGAAGATCCTCCCATTTGCCTTGATGATCTTTTCCAGGTGGATTTTAAAACCTAACAGTTTTGACATTTACGGCTTTGATGGGTAGGTGGTTCCATGGGTTAATGACTCTGTGGTGAAAAAGTATCTCCTGTTCTCAGTCCTACATTGTGGCTTGTTGAGCTTGAAACAGTTGCTCCTTCTTTGTGTTACATCTGGGTTTTGAAGAAAATGTCCAGATCATCATCCAAATTTTGGATGATGATTGATCATTATCCAAATTTTTCAATTGTTTAACCCTTAAAGTGCGCATCACGTCATATGACGTGTTGCAAGTTGTTCCAGTCAACTGTGCTTCGCGTCATATGACGTGTATGGGTACCACGCACGATTTGAATGTCCTGCGGTAGCTGGGTTCCCATACGCTGCCAGGGGCTATAGTAAACAGCGGCCATTTTAAAAAAAATCCAGCTCACGAACCGAAGGCGGGGGAGGCATCAGTTTAGCGACAGTCACCATGGCGAGCGCATGGTCAAACGCCTCTCGGGCACGCACCACGTAATCCCTCACCCAGAGCAAATAGCCCATGAATTATTCTCCGAGGGTGAAAAGTGTGTTTGATGATTCAGACAACGATGAGGATTATACACAGTTGTCGGGTGATAGTAGCAGCAGCAGTGAGAGTGACAATGACCGGCGTGCCATGGCGAGGCCTCTACGCTCACTCATGCCTCCTGGGCCAGTTTTTCTACCCAATTCTACCACGACTTCACAGTTCCTGTGGATATTTACTGTTTGAGGGTGACGAGTCAGAGGGAGGTGACTCCTTTTCTGGTTTAGTGACTCAGATCATAGTTTTATTGAGCCTGTGGCTGGTACCAGTAGTGTAACTGGCCGAGAAATTGTCGCGTCAGCAGTGTCTCGCCCAGCCAAGCGCCACCGCATGGCACCACATGAGGGACCAAGATCCTCGTGTTCACATGCACCCACCTCACGTGCACGTAGCCGCCGTGCTTCTCGCAGACGGTATTCAGCTCCTGGTCGCCGGTATGCATCGCTTCCTCGCCGTCTTTCCTCTGCATCTCGCAGGACGCCTGGTGTACTTGAGTGGAGTGATGGTGTCGTTTTTATTCCTAATATTCCTCACTTTGATGATAAAGATGTAAGGATTACAAACCTTTTTCCCTAATCAAGGTGAGACATGGCTGAGATGGAATATTTTACAGCATTCTATGATGAACCACTCATGGAATACATTGTACACCAAACAAACCTGCGTGTTGCTT
>WNGS01164858.1:47631859-47652587 GCA_020271785.1 Procambarus virginalis
ATTACCCCTTAAACCCATTGTACCTTTCCATTTATTTTCAACATATGTTTTCTTCCCATGTATTATCATTGTAACATTTACTATCTAAAATCTTTTTCGGCGTTATTGAGCTTTGAGTAATTAAGTTAAAGGAAATGAATTGTAGTATTTGTAGGATGCAATGAGCCGAGCCATTGGACGATGAACTACACTTGGGATATCCAGTCTTGCCTATTAGGAGCCAGGACCACACTCTGCCCCTTCACGCTAGGCTGTTACATTGTTGCACTTGTTTATCTGATTTACTCGAGGGCCACTGTCACTACTGGCCTCGACGAGGACGGGAAGCTGGCGGCTTGTCGAAGATCCTCCCATTTGCCTTGATGATCTTTTCCAGGTGGATTTTAAAACCTAACAGTTTTGACATTTACGGCTTTGATGGGTAGGTGGTTCCATGGGTTAATGACTCTGTGGGTGAAAAAGTATCTCCTGTTCTCAGTCCTACATTGTGGCTTGTTGAGCTTGAAACAGTTGCTCCTTCTTTGTGTTACATCTGGGTTTTTGAAGAAAATGTCCAGATCATCATCCAAATTTTATGGATGATGATTGGATCATTATCCAAATTTTTCAATTGTTTAACCCTTAAAGTGCGCATCACGTCATATGACGTGTTGCAAGTTGTTCCAGTCAACTGTGCTTCGCGTCATATGACGTGTATGGGTACCACGCACGATTTGAATGTCCTGCGGTGTAGCTGGGGTTCCCATACGCTGCCCAGGGGCTATAGTAAACAGCGGCCATTTTAAAAAAAATTCCAGCTCACGAACCGAAGGCGTGGGAGGCATCAGTTTAGCGACAGTCACCATGGCGAGCGCATGGTCAAACGCCTCTCGGGCACGCACCACGTAATCCCTCACCCCAGAGCAAATAGCCCATGAATTATTCTCCGAAGGTGAAGAAAGTGTGTTTGATGATTCAGACAACGATGAGGATTATACACAGTTGTCGGGTGATAGTAGCAGCAGCAGTGAGAGTGACAATGACCGGCGTGCCATGGCGAGGCCTCTACGCTCACTCATGCCTCCTGGGCCAGTTTCTACCCCAATTCTACCACGACTTCACAGTTCCTGTGGATATTTACTGTTTGAGGGTGACGAGTCAGAGGGAGGTGACTCCTTTTCTGGGTTTAGTGACTCAGATCATAGTTTTATTGAGCCTGTGGCTGGTACCAGTAGTGTAACTGGCCGAGAAATTGTCGCGTCAGCAGTGTCTCGCCCAGCCAAGCGCCACCGCATGGCACCACGTGAGGGACCAAGATCCTCGTGTTCACATGCACCCACCTCACGTGCACGTAGCCGCCGTGCTTCTCGCAGACGGTATTCAGCTCCTGGTCGCCGGTATGCATCGCTTCCTCGCCGTCTTTCCTCTGCATCTCGCAGGACGCCTGGTGTACTTGAGTGGAGTGATGGTGTCGTTTTTATTCCTAATATTCCTCACTTTGATGATAAAGATGTAAGGATTACAAACCTTTTCCCTAATCAAGGTGAGGACATGGCTGAGATGGAATATTTTACAGCATTCTATGATGAACCACTCATGGAATACATTGTACACCAAACAAACCTGCGTGTTGCTTATCTGATTGAGAGGCAAATCACTGAATTTTCATGACTGCAGCGTTGGAAAAATACCACAGTTGCGGAAATGTATGTGTTTTTGGCACTCTGTTGATGAAGCACTGTGACAAACATGCAATAAGTGGCTATTGGAGCAAGGACCATACAGTGCCAACACCTTTATTCGGGAAATATATGTCACGAGACACGTTTCAGATACTCCTCAGGTGTCTACATTTTGGAAGTGTTCAGGACCGAACAGATGATGATAGACTGTGGCGAGTGAGGCACTACATGAACGAGGTTATTGGAAAATTCAGAGATTTTTACATACCAGCACAGAAGCTGGTGGTTGATGAATCTCTCGTACTTTTCAAGGGACGTGTTCCATTCAAGCAGTACATTCCCTCAAAACAAAGCCGATTTGGCCTGAAATTTTTTGTTCTTTGTGATTGTGAGACAGGATATGTGTTACACATGATTCTGTACTCGGCTAGTGATGTAGACATTCCCGATAACGACGAACATGGATTCTCGGGGAGTGTAGTGAAGTCCATAATGGCTCCGTGGATGAACAAGGGACACATTTTATACACGGATAATTACTATACAAGTCCCTTGCAAGCTAGGTTCTTGCTAGAAAATAGAACCGGATTGGTTGGTACAGTCAAGCCACAACGAAGGGAAATGCCTGTGTTTGACAACGACATTGCAGTTGGTGAGTGTCAGAGAAGGAAAAGTGATAACATTCTGGCAGTTCGGTGGAAAGACAAAAGAGAGGTGAGCTTGTTGACAACAATTCATGATGGAACAATGGTGAACAGTGGGAAAGTGAACCATAAAACAAAGGCACCAGTGTATAAGCCAGACTGCGTTTTAGACTATAATATCAACATGCGGTTGATTGATAAATCAGACATGATGATTGGCACTGCAGAGTGTGTGCGCTAAACATGTAAGTGGACGAAAAAAGTGTTCTTCCATCTTGTGGACATGAGCATGCTGAACTGTTTTAACATGTACCTTGTGAGAACTAGACGTAAGCCCGCTTTCCGTGCCTTTGTATTTGATGCCGCAATACAGTTATTAGGAAAGTTTGCAAAAGATGTACCAGGGATTAAGCGGCCCATCATAAACCCACTGTTGCAGCATGCTGGTACTCCACGCCTCGCTCACACTGAAGGCTTCCTAGCACACAGACTCAAGTATTTGCCACCAGCTGGGAAGCGTGCAATAGGCCAACGTGATTGCTTGGTGTGTAAAACAACGACACGTAGAGATCAGAAACGGAAGCTTGTGCAAACATGGTGTGAAACGTGTGGTATCCCATTATGTGCTGTCGACTGCTTCAATGACTACCACAGTCTAGAAAACTTCTAAGTGTGCTTGTAAGTGTGTATAGCGTGTGCGTGTGTGTAAATATCTAAAAATATAAGCAGAACATACAATATAATAGACTGTAATGACATATTATATTGCCGTAATTGAAAACATTTGTGTGCGCCTGTGTATACTCAAATATGTAACAATTATTAATATAAAATATGTTAAAACATTATATGGAACACAATTAGTGAAAAAAATTTGGATAAAATGCGCCTAGACATTGTAAATAAATAGCGCGAAAATATATTTGTGGCAACTCTGGCTGCTTGAGGACCGTGCGCAACGCCTCGGGGGCGTGTACTGCATGAGCGAACATGCAGATTGTGACGTCATCTGGTTGATACCTGATTGATACCTGGTTGATGGGGTTCTGGGAGTTCTTCTACTCCCCAAGCCCGGCCCGAGGCCAGGCTTGACTTGTGAGAGTTTGGTCCACTAGGCTGTTGCTTGGAGCGGCCCACAGGCCCACATACCCACCACAGCCCGGTTGGTCCGGCACTCCTTGGAGGAATAAATCTAGTTTCCTCTTGAAGATGTCCACGGTTGTTCCGGCAATATCCGGCGGTCCTCATCGCTCATCTTGTCGGCTCTATTGCAACAAAAGTAAGTACAATAGAATTTTTATTTTATTTTTCCCGTGATCAGTGAACACAAATTAACAGATTAGGAAGAAATTTTTTTTTTCTGGGGGGAGCCCCTACGGCTCCCCGAAGCTATCCATGGCTGATATGGATATTCTAACTACTTTGCATCAGTCGATGTGGGTGGAGTTCTAGCCTACCGGGGACCACGAGCCAGAACCTGGCCCCCTCAGAGAGGCACGGGGAGCAATGGCCCATAGAATGCACATGTGATTTGGAGCATTCTATATCTGCCATCGACCGGGACAGGCACCCAGAAAGGTAAGCGCCACAAAACGAACCCCTGTTCTGGTTAACAACAAAAATTAACAAACGAGTGGACAGAACTCCCCAAAAGAAAAAAGAGTAAACTAGCATGACGTCACACCAGCCGCGCCGCATGTCTGCACAGCTCCCCCCTCCCCGGGAGGGGGAAGGGGGAGCCCCAGACCCCCGCGCCGGCTATCCACACCCCAGTTCCTCGGCTGATGGGATCGTGCATGGTCGTGTGGCTCCAGCTCCAGTCTTGTCTCAGCGCTGTGAATTGTTTTTCAGTGCTGCTCTTACGGTGGTCGTGTGAGCTGGGAGTAGTATTCTCAGGTACTCGGGCTGCATGTGCTTAGGGTCACCTTCCCTGAGTGCCCTGTAAGTACCCCCTTGGGGCTTGGGGTTACCTTCCACAAGTCGCCTCGGGTGATTCAGTCGCCTCTGTTGGCTTTTCGCTGCTTGGCGTTTGGCCGCCCTGAGGGTTTGGGGGTTTTCCTCCCTTGTTACCTTGGGGTAAGTGGTAGTTATAGCACTGGTGGGGTGCGGGGCACTGCGTTGCTAGTTTTCACCTATTACAGCGGCCGGTTCTGTTCCCTCTGGGTCTGTTGTCCACTTGGGTGGTTTTTCTTTTCTTTTTGTTTTTGCCTGGTAGGGGAGTCTGCCTTTTTCCCCTTATATTAGGATCGTTTGTGTGGTGGCACCCCCTGCTTCGCCCTCGCGAGTGGACACGTCCCGTGGGTTCAGCTTTTAGCAGATTGTTTGGTAGTTTGGGTAGCCGGTTAGCAGTGCCCTGCCTGGGATAACCTTTTCGATAACCGATAACCCTGGGATAAAAGTTTCGTTTAGGGGAGTTCTATCCACCTGTTCGGCTTGTGGTAGCAATTTTCACCAGAACGGGGGTTTGTTTCGGGATGCTTACCTTTCTGGGGGGCCTGACCCTGTCGATGGCAGACATAGAATGCTTCCAACCACATTGGGGTTTCTATGGGCCATTACACCCCTTGCCTCTTCTGAGGGGGCCCGGTTCTGGCTCGTGGTCCCTGGTAGGCCCATTGAACTCCATACACATGACTGATGCCAAAGTCTGACATTAGCATATCAGCCTAGTAAGCTCCGGGGAGTCTTCAGGTCTCACCCAGAAAATGGCGTTTCATTACATTCAACGCTGTTTTTTTAGGGGGGGGGGAGGAGCAGGTTAGTTGATCTCTGATACTGGAGCACCATTTGACTTGAAGAATGGGCCAGGTTCTGGTCCTGGATCCTGGTAGACAAAGGTGGGTCTTAAAGGACTGGCACGTCTCCCTACAGTTTGGCTCAATTGGTGCTTATCATTGGGGAGGTCCTGAGGGCTCCTACAACAAAGGGCATTTCACTGCATTCACTAGTTGATTTTTATAGAACCATCACTTGGTGCTACAGAGGAAAAAAACAATGCTGAAAGCAAATCGGAAAATCCAGACCTACCACCCAGCAAGCAGAAGAAGAAAAGAATAAGCAGATTTCAACCACTAGTGGGACGTCCCTCTTCACCACCAAGACATCCCTCACCTCCGCGAAGACATCCCTCACCTCCGCGAAGACATCCCTCACCTCCGCGAAGACATCCTTCACCTCCGCGAAGACATCCCTCACCTCCGCGAAGACATCCCTCACCTCCACGAAGACATCCCTCACCTCCGCCAAGACGTTCATCACCACCTCCAAGACGTTCATCACCATCATATAGGTGAGAGCTTGGGTTTGTCTACATCAATCATACAAATAGAGCTTGTTTGTTTGTTTACGTCATACAAATAGAACTTGTTTGTTTACATCATGCAAATAGAGCTTGTATGTTTGTCTACATCAAACATACAAATAGAGCTTGTATGTTTGTCTACATCAATCATACAAATAGAGCTTGTATGTTTGTCTACATGTTTTTTTCTTTTAAACCTAATAGGGCATGACAAATCTTTTTAGGAAAAACATGTACAGGTACCTGTATAGTCACACAAATAATCATGATCCATGTTTTGTTTTATTCATGCATGCATTTCAGTAATCAAAACTAAATACAGCGGTACCTCGGATTACGAGCATTCCTGGTTACGAGTTTTTTGGGTTACTGAGCAGGATTTGCTAGGAAAATTTGCATCGGGATGCGAGGGTGTTGATCCGCGTATGGGCCGACCTAGCTCGTGGTGGCACGGCGAGCGCCCCTCAGTTTACCAGTGCCTCGCGCCCAGTGACTATCCCACCCCAATTATTCACCAGGATTTACAGTGTTTTGTTGGATATTTCGCCATTTGAACATAAAAGTTGTTATTGTATATCTCACTATGGGTCCCAAGAAAGCCAGTGGTAAGGTTCAACCTAGGAAAATAGTTGTGAGTAGAGGCAGTAGAGGATGTCCCTTCTTGATTAAGAAAATGTGTGAAGTTTGGGAAGAACTGCAAAGTTTTGTTGAAAAAACTCGCCCAGATAAAGCTGTAGCAGGCCGTTGCATTGACCTTTTAAATGACAATGTCTTACTACAAACAAGTGTTCCAAAGAAGGGAAAAACAATCTTCAATGGATCGTTCGTTGTGAGAAAATCAAGTAGTGAGCCACAAGCAGGACCTAGTGGTATGCAGTCTAAACATGACGGAGAGTGCCCCCCCCAGAGAAGTCCTCACTGCCTGATGTTATAATGGAAGGGGGACTCCCCTTCCAAACAGTAACACCTCTCCTCCTTCCCCCTCCTCACCATCTTCCATATGCCAACAGCAGTCATTAGCAAGGGTAAGTAATACAGTAACTTGAACATACTTTTGTATTGTAGATTTCGATGAATTAAGTATAAAACTTAGTTTGAAGTGAGTTTTTGGGTAGTCAGGAACGTATTAATTCATTTCCCATTATTTCTTATGGAAAAATTAGCTTCAGTTTACGAGTTTTCGGGTTACGAGCTGTCTTCTGGAACGGATTAAACTTAAACCGAGGTACCCCTGTATGTAATAATGTTATTGTCTATCACTGCTTGTGGTAATGTAATGTAAAGATGTATGCACATCCAAAATTTCCTGTTAATTGCTATTTATTATTAATTTCTGTTTCAGAAATGATAGAGATGGCAGAAGGACCGAGTCATATGGTAGTGCTGGTGATGGTTATTGGAGGAGCTCACCAGTTTACAGGGATCGATATGAGAGAGGTGAGGATTTGTGTGCATTTTACTCTATTACATTACCACATAATACCTTGGAGTTCCCATATAAATTGTAGTGGGTTAACCTATATTGTAAAGGGTGAGGGGTTGATGTATGGACAAATATTACCTACGTGTAATTACAGGATGAGAGCTTCATTCAAGGTGTTCCATCTTCCATATAATTTTTGTTATGTGACTGAAACTGCTGATGGCTTTGGCATCCACTGCCTACTCACATAAATTGTTCCTGCTGTTGACAGTTCTATCCACAAACAGATTTAGATTTTTGAAAAGCTGATTTCAATAACCTAATAAATTTTCTGGGGGGAGCCCCTACGGCTCCCCGGAGCTATCCATGGCTGATATGGATACCCTAACTATTTTGCATCAGTCGATGTGGGTGGAGTTCTAGGCCTACCGGGGACCACGAGCCAGAACCTGGCCCCCTCAGAGAGGCACGGGGAGCAATGGCCCATAGAAATGCACATGTGATTTGGAGCATTCTATATCTGCCATCGACCGGGACAGGCACCCAGAAAGGTAAGCGCCACAAAACAAACCCCTATTCTGGTTAACCACAAAAATTGACAAACGGTGGACAGAACTCCCCCAGGAAAACGAACTAACAAGCATGACATCACACGAGCCGCGCCGCATGTCTGCGCAGCTCCCCCCTCCCCGGGAGGGGGAAGGGGGAGCCCCAGACCCCCGCGCCGGCTATCCACACCCCAGTTCCTCGGCTGATGGGATCATGCACGGTCGTGTGGCTCCAGCTCCGGTCTTGTTTCAGTGCCGTGACTTGTTTTCAGTGCTGCTCTTACGGTGATCGTGTGAGCTGGGAGTAGTATTCTCAGGTACTCGGGCTGCATGTGCTTAGGGTCACCTTCCCTGAGTGCCCTGTAAGTACCGCCCTTGGGGCTTGGAGTTATCTTCCACAAGTCACCTCGGGTCTACCTCTGTTGGCTTTTCGCTGCTTGGCGTTTGGCCGCCCCGAGTGTTTGGGAGTTTTACTCCCTTGTTTACCTTGGGGTAAGAGGTAGTTATAGCACTGGTGGGGCGCAGGGCACCGCGTAGCTAGTTTTCACCTATGACAGCGGCCGGCTCTGTTCCCTCTGGGTACGTTGTCCACTTGTGTGGTTTTTCTTTTATATTTGTTTGTGCCTGGTAGGGGGGTCTGCCTTGTCCCCATCCCCCTTATGTTAGGTTCGTTTGTGTGGTGGCACCCCCTGCTTCGCCCTCGCGAGTGGACACGTCCCGTGGGTTCAGCTTTAGCAGTTTGCTTGGTAGTTTGGGGTGCCGGTTAGCAGTGCCCTGCCTGGGATAACCCTTAGCAGACCCAGTCTAGGGGCCCTGGAAAACTCCCCGGGGGCTCTCGGGTCCGATTGTGGAGACCCTTGCGTCCCCTCTCGCTTTGTGCGAGTTGAGGGTTGCTCTGTCCCTTTGTCTCAGGGTGACTCTCCTTGTTTTTGCCTCCGTCATGCTGCCTGTTGGGTCGGTGACACATTCGACCCTGAGTCCTGCGAGCTTTGTTGCTTGTTCGTGACTCCATTCACCCAGTCTGCTGATGAATTCCCGTGGGTGCAGGCAGCTCGCGCGTTGCAGGGTAGGTTGGTTGCAACGCGCTCAGGTTTGTCGCTTCCCCGGACGCCCCGATGCTGCCCCGCTTGTGTAGGGACACATTTGGGGGTTTTGGTCATTTTCGGCCTTGGTTCTTCCACGCCCCTTGATTTTCCCCCTCCTGCTTCCGGCCCCTACGCATCTGTAGGCTTTGGGGTCGGGGCGGGGTTCGAGGTTCTGAGACTTGGGCAGTTTCGGGGGTTGCCCCGTCCGGGGTAGCTGTGGAGGCATTCGAGTCTGTTCCTCCTGCCGATGCTCCGGGGTCTGACCAGTGGGCCCCTTCTCTTCCAGCTCTCTCGGCTGCCCCGGCTTTTTCTTGTGGGGCCGGGGCTTTGGAGGTCGACTCGGCCCCGGGGCCTAGTGTAGAGGCTCCTGGGGTTGGGGAGGAGCGACCTTGGGGGCTTTGTGCTCCATTGCGCCCCGCCTGGATTCCGTCCTTCTGAGCGGGGCTTACTGTTGCGAGGAGTGGGGTTTTTCTTTCCCCCCTCTGCGTACGACTTGGGCTTGGGTTCTGCTCCTCCCCGGGTTCGGTTCCGTGTCCCTGTGGTTCCTTCGGTTCCGTCTTCCGGAGTTTTTCGGCTAACCGCATCTCTTCGTCTGCGGTGCCGTTGGCCTTTGCGGCTTACCTCCTGCGTGTCCGGAACTTGTAGCAGTTTTAGGCTGCTTGTAGCAGTTTTAGGCTACTTGTAGCAGTATTGGGCTACTTGTAGCAGTATTGGGCTACTTCTCGCCCTGTTGGGCTACTTTTCTTTCGCGTCCTGCGCATGCACCGTGAGTTTGTTTTGGTTCCGTGGTCTCGGGTGCGACGGAGTTTTTGTGCCTTCGTTCTTTGTTTGCTGCTTTTGTTTTCGAAGGTTTGGGACTGTTTTGGGGTTATCTTGAGATATCTTGAGATGATTTCGGGGCTTTTTAGTGTCCCCGCGGCCCGGTCCTCGACCAGGCCTCCACCCCCAGGAAGCAGCCCGTGACAGCTGACTAACTCCCAGGTACCTATTTTACTGCTAGGTAACAGGGGCATAGGGTGAAAGAAACTCTGCCCATTGTTTCTCGCCGGCGCCTGGGATCGAACCCAGGACCACAGGATCACAAGTCCAGCGTGCTGTCCGCTCGGCCGACCGGCTCATCGGGGTAGCCTTGGTTGCTGCACCCAATTGCCGTGGGAAAGGAGAAAGCGGATAAACAGAGGGGAGTTCAACACCCACTGTGTGACGTTGACATGTCAGTCAGTCCGACCAGCGCAGGTCAGTCCTAGCGCCATATACTGCATTGGTCATCTGTTGGGGTTTGTGACACCCGTCAATGACATCTTTCTTCCTTGTCCCCGGTCGCTCCGTGGCTTCTGGCACCCACACCATATAGAGAGAATGCAGCCGGCGATGACACTGCTGCTCCTCTCATTGACGGGGCCGGCGCCTGCTACTCTGGTGGCGTCTTTGTGCTGGGTTTTCCTTGACACACTTCCCAGTGGGCCCCTCCTCCTTCACTCTCCTGTAAACGTACATGTACGTGTGCGGCGGGGGAATGTAAGGGCAGGAATAATGAGAGAGTGGGAAAGTGCAATTCTGTGTCTTCTAACCCCAGTCAGCTCTTTCCCTTTTTCTGGTACGTCTGTTGTCATTCGGTTGAGCTTCCCTCCGGTCCTTTCTAGGGCTTGTGGGTCCTCTTCCCGGCAGTTTCTGGATGTTTGGCCTTCTGGTTCTTTTGTGCATATATCTCCTCGTTTTCCTGTGGGCGCTTTTGCTCCTTTTCCTGAGTCTTCGCTCCTGCCCTTCTGCCGGGGGTTGATGCGGGGCGGCTCCTTATGCAGGTTCCTTCCCTGCCAGCTGCACTTGTGGTGGTGGCCTTGCACGCTTGTGGCATTTTGGTTTTGGCCCTGCGTTTTCTTTTCCCTCCTGGGGCTGTCATAGGATTGACTTGCAGAAGGTGTAGAGGCGCTTGGGACTGTTCCTGGGTCTTGCACCTTGGTTTCTGCTGCTAGCTTTCGGTATCAATGTTCCTTCTGTGCCATTTCGCAGGCTGTATCGTGCGTTTTTTCACCTCCGGCCTGTTTCTGCACTGCCTGTGCCGTCCAGGTCTTTGGACTGGGTGCTCTCCTGTTTTTCTCCTTGGTGGTTGTGGCTCCTCGGGGCCAGGTTTGCTTTGCCTCGGCTCTTTTGGCATTGGCCTCTGGGGGTTGTGTGGCAGTGCTTCCTGCCCTTCTCAGGCGCAGTGGTTTCTTGGCTCCTATGATCTTGGTCATAGTTTTCTTCGTCTGTGGCCGTTCTCCCCTTTTCTGGCGAAGGTTGTGCCTGCTGCTTTCCGGAGGGGCCATTTTGGTTGTTGTCTTGACTTCGTGTTGAGGAGTGGTTCACCGACCGCCTCCCGGATTTGTCCCCTTGTTTTCTTAGGTAGTCTTTGGTGAGGTAGCTCCGGGGAGCCGTAGGGGCTCCCCCCAGAAAACCAGCGTTGAATGTAATGAAACGCCATTTTCTGGGTGAGTCCCGGAGGCTCCCCGGCATCCCTCCCGCCCTCCGGTCGGCGGTTTTTCGTGGTTTTGATATCCAGCCTCGGAACTGAGGTGTGGATAGCCGGCGCGGGGGTCTGGGGCTCCCCCTTCCCCCTCCCGGGGAGGGGGGAGCTGCGCAGACATGCGGCGCGGCTGGTGTGACGTCATGCTAGTTTTCTCGTTTTTCTTTTGGGGAGTTCTGTCCACTCGTTTGTTAATTTTTGTTGTTAACCAGAATAGGGGTTTGTTTTGTGGCGCTTACCTTTCTGGGTGCCTGTCCCGGTCGATGGCAGATATAGAATGCTCCAAATCACATGTGCATTCTATGGGCCATTGCTCCCCGTGCCTCTCTGAGGGGGCCAGGTTCTGGCTCGTGGTCCCCGGTAGGCTAGAACTCCACCGACATTGACTGATGCAAAGTAGTTAGAATATCCATATCAGCCATGGATAGCTCCGGGGAGCCTCCAGGACTCACCCAGAAAATGGCGTTTCATTACATTCAACGCTGGTTTTTTCCGTGATCAGGGAACAAAAATGAACGCTTCTATAAGAAGAAATAATTTTTTGGATTTTTTTTTTTGTTGCGCCTGTGGGTGTGAATTCCATTTGGGCCCCTAGCGGTTTGAGGGTTAAAGAATGCAAAGAGGAGCTTTGCGAGCCACTGTGTACCATATTTAATAAATCAATAGAGCAGACATAGAATGCTTCCAACCACACGGGGGTTTCTATAGGCCATTGCTCCCCATGCCTCTCTGAGGGGGGCCAGGTTTTGGCTCGTGGTCCCCGGTAGGCCCACAGAACTCCATACACATGACTGATGCCAAAAGTCTGACATTAGCATATCAGCCTGGATAAGCTCTGGGGAGCCTCCGGGTCTCACCCAGAAAATGGTGTTTGATTACATTCAATGTTGATTTTTTGGCACCTTTAAATGCATGGGGATTGGTAGTGATGGGTGGGTGGGTTTTTGGGGTCACTTGACGAGTGACCCCACTTTTTGCTGTTATTACACTACTGTAGAGTATATACACACGTTGAATATACCTATCAACATGTGTTCACCATAACGAACCACTAAGTTGGTATTGTGAGTCCAAACAACAAGAGTGGCCGCCACAGACCAGCTAGCAGACGCCACCTCCCTCCCTCCATACTGTTATTGTTTTTATTACACTATTTACACATGTTCTATATAAGTCTACATGTTTTGTTCATAACTGTACAACTAAGCTGGTATGGTGTCCAAACAGCATAGTGGCCACAAAAAACTGCATGGTAAGTGACACAGCAGCTAGCAGACGACAGCCTCACTCACTTCCTCTCAACACCTCCCTCATCAAAATGGCTCCTCCTAACACACTCCTTTTACACGATATCTATATACCCATTATATATAAGTATATACATTTGTGTTGACCGTAGTGAACCACAAAGCTGATATGATGAGTCCAGACAATAACAGATTGCCACACAGAGTCAGCAGACGACGCTACCTCCCTCCTCACCAAGATTACTCCTCCCAGTATACTATGCACATTGCTAATTCTCACCACAATCCTGCTATTATCAGAATCCTGGTCGTTAAATCCTGTGAATAAATTTTTTTCCACAAGTTTATTTTGTAAAGGAACATGTGAAGTCGTTTCAAGATTCTTAAATGGACCAAACAATGACAGTGTGGTGTGGCTAGCACTGTGAACATCTTGAACAGCTGTGTGTTCACTGATATCTGAACATTGTACACAGTCTTTATCGCAGTCAGGCTCTTCTGTAATACTATCATGGCTAAATAATACCAGTTACATATATATTTTGACATTTTTAGGCAATGCTGTCATCACAAGCTGAACAGCAGTGCTGTTAGCTCATGCTGCGTGCACCAGCCTTAGTTGCTCACTCAGTACTGAGGCTCTCACACTTGGGAATGTTGCCCACGATTTAAAAAACAAAATGGCGCATCTTTTACTAGAACCCTGAGGATGCTGATGTGAACCCCATTTAGCCGTGGGAGTTTTGAATCCTATGCTATACCTATGAGCACTCTGAGGTGCTCTGCAAACCCCCAATCTAGCACTTCAAGGTGCTCTGCGCAGTGCAGTCGTTAACGTAAAGTTCTCATAGGCCATTGCTCCTTGCACCTCTGAGGGGTACAGGTTCTGGCTTGTGGTTCCCGGTAGACATAAGAACTAATGTGACCGATGACCCCAAACTAATATTGCACGTATCAGTTCAGATAGCTTCAGGGAGCCTCTGGGACTCGCCCAGAAAGTGGCGTTTCATTACATTCAACATGTATTGGCCCATATGAGGCAGCTCTTATTTATATATCCACCTGAAATCATTCATATGTCTAACCTGCATTTGAAATAATAGAGCAATCCTACATCTGTTATCTTTTCTAGTAATTTGTCTCCCAACCAATATTTACTCAGGTCTTTCCTAAATCTAAACTTTTCCAATTTATATGAATTGTTGTGTGTTATATTTTATATTGGTACTGTATATAAAATCTTATATATATCTCCCCTTTGTTATACCGTTATCCATATATATATATATTTCAATTATGTCACCCATTTCATTGCTCAGATCAGGCTTCCATAATTGACTGTAGAGCCAGTCTCTCCTGGAATTAACTTTTTTAGGTGTGCCTGAAGGATTCTCTCAATGTTTGTGGTTGCTTAGGCTGCCAGACTAGCAGTTAACCAGACTACTGTGGTGTACACAGAAGGACAACTATACTATATCACTTGGTTAGCTTGGTTTTTGTGTGATCCACAGCTATCAAAACAGGAAGGTAAGCAGTGTTAGGATACTTGGTCAAATCAACGGCTTTAGAACTGCACAGTTATCCAATCAGGAAATGTGGATATGTGTTTGATTGATTGATCACATGAATAATGGCATTGTGGTGAGACATAATGAGACTTTATGTGCTGCATGTTCCAGGATCCTGAGTTATTCTATGTCCAGATTCCTAAAGCTGTTCTTATATTAGCCAACTGTCCAGTGGAGCTGAAGATATTATTTTGATATGGGCTCCTGGTGACAGGTTTGGTGTAATATCACCTTCCAAGTCTTTTTCTGTCCCATTCCAGGAGGTTTTAATATCCATATTATGCATTGTGTCTAGCCTGCTGTTTCCTGATATCTTCAGTTGAGAATTTTGTATATGCAAACAAGAATTATTCATGAGTTTAGTGCTTTCTGGGTGTATTTTGGGCCAGGTTGTCTATTCTGCAAGTAGCAGTGCGACCTGGTGGGGATGACTTCACAAGCTACCCACTGCGTTGGTGCACGGTTAATTTATCATGTCTGCGTGAGAGCCTAACCAGAGTCTAGAAGTATCTTGCCTTTGAGAGTGAGTGAACTACATACTCACACAGGCTTGGTTGCTTCATTTCATAATTGCCTAGAGAATGAGTGAATAAGAATGCTAAAAAAAAAATTCTGTTCAGAATATGAAGGTTTATAATCTTATGAGACTAAATAATTTTACCATTATTGTTAGTGCTCTCTCTTGATGTCACTATAAAGGGAATGGAAAGGCAAAAGCTTGGAAGTAAAATAGGAGAGCAGTGTAGGAAGTGGCTAAAGATACATGAAAAGATTGATCCATGCACCATATCTTGCCCCGTACTCACCAATACAGTATGATGTGCACTGTAACAATCCAGCTAAACATTCACAACAGTATCCCAGAAATGTATATTGTTTCAAGGAGACGCTTTGTCCTGGTTTTAAGTTACTTCTCTGTTTTATGTTTCCAGGAGGCAGCAGTAGATCATACAGTCCAGCAGGTGAACGCCGACGACTTGATGACTTTCGGTATGAAATGCTCTCTGTAAAGTTTTGCTCTTGCAAAATGTATTTAGGTAATGTAAAATGGTGTGAAGATTATACAGTATGTAGTAGCTGTCTAGATGCCACTCATTCCAGTCTATCTCAACTTTCATTGGGTAGCTGATTACCACCCATCAGCTTGTATACTCACCTAGTTGTGCTTGCGGGGGTTGAGCTCTGGCTCTTTGGTCTCACCTCTCAACTGTCAATCAACTGGTGTACAGGTTCTTGAGCCTACTGGGCTCTATCATATCTACATTTGAAACTGTGTATGAAGTCAGCCTCCACCACATCACTTCCTAATGCATTCCATCTGTTAACTACTCTGACACTGAAAAAGTTCTTTCTAACATCCCTGTGGCTCATGTGGGTACTCAGTTTCCACCTGTGTCCCCTTGTTCGCGTACCACCCGTGTTAAACAGTTTATCTTTATCTACCCTGTCAATTTCTCTGAGAATTTTGTAGGTAGTGATCATGTCTCCCCTTACTCTTCTGTCTTCTAGTGTCGTGAGGTGCATTTTTCGCAGCCTTTCTTTGTAACTCATGCCTCTTAGTTCTGGGACTAGCCTAGTGGCATATCTCTGAACTTTTTTAAGCTTCGCCTTGTGCTTGACAAGGTACGGGCTCCATGCTGGAGCTGCATACTCCAGGATTGGTCTTACATATGTGGTATACAAGGTTCTGAATGATTCCTTACATAACAATGGTCCTGCTTGTGTTATTAATACAGTAATAACTAATAATAATAAGAGGTGGGTTGGTTATTTGTTTACTGAAGTTTTAATATGAATACAATTATTTTTATCTATGTATATATAATAGAGCATAATATATATATATATATTATATCTATTAAAGGAAACTTTAATGTTTCCTGCTACCAAAAAACCTTATATTAATGAACATGTAACAAATATGAACTGGGTACCCAGCTGGGCCAGGGGCTCTCTCCCCTTCCCTCTGGCCGCCGCCCCCTCTTTTTGTCTCCAAATTTTTCAGCTGACACACTATGGTACTCACCTAGTTGAGGTGAGAGAGAACACTGTTGTTATCCTTATGATTGTTGGAGGTGAGAGAGAACACTGTTATTATCCTTATGATTGTTGGAGGTGAGAGAGAACACCAGTATTATCCTTATGATTGTTGGAGGTGAGAGAGAACACTGTTATTATCCTTATGATTGTTGGAGGTGAGAGAGAACACTGTTGTTATCCTTATGATTGTTGGAGGTGAGAGAGAACAATGTTATTATCCTTATGATTGTTGGAGGTGAGAGAGAACACTGTTATTATCCTTATGATTGTTGGAGGTGAGAGAGAACACTGTTATTATCCTTATGATTGTTGCAGGTGAGAGAGAACACCAGTATTATCCTTATGATTGTTGCAGGTGAGAGAGAACACCAGTATTATCCTTATGATTGTTGCAGGTGAGAGAGAACACCAGTATTATCCTTATGATTGTTGCAGGTGAGAGAGAACACCAGTATTATCCTTATGATTGTTGCAGGTGAGAGAGAACACTAGTATTATCCTTATGATTGTTGGAGGTGAGAGAGAACACCAGTATTATCCTTATGATTGTTGGTGAGAGAGAACACTGTTATTATCCTTATGATTGTTGCAGGTGAGAGAGAACACCAGTATTATCCTTATAATTGTTGCAGGTGAGAGAGAACACCAGTATTATCCTTATGATTGTTGCAGGTGAGAGAGAACACCAGTATTATCCTTATGATTGTTGCAGGTGAGAGAGAACACCAGTATTATCCTTATGATTGTTGCAGGTGAGAGAGAACACTGTTGTTATCCTTATGATTGTTGGAGGTGAGAGAGAACACTGTTATTATCCTTATGATTGTTGCAGGTGAGAGAGAACACTGTTGTTATCCTTATGATTGTTGCAGGTGAGAGAGAACACCAGTATTATCCTTATGATTGTTGCAGGTGAGAGAGAACACCAGTATTATCCTTATGATTGTTGCAGGTGAGAGAGAACACCAGTATTATCCTTATGATTGTTGCAGGTGAGAGAGAACACCAGTATTATCCTTATGATTGTTGCAGGTGAGAGAGAACACCAGTATTATCCTTATCATTGTTGCAGGTGAGAGAGAACACCAGTATTATCCTTATGATTGTTGGAGGTGAGAGAGAACATCAGTATTATCCTTATCATTGTTGCAGATGAGAGAGAACACCAGTATTATCCTTATCATTGTTGCAGATGAGAGAGAACACCAGTATTATCCTTATCATTGTTGCAGGTGAGAGAGAACACCAGTATTATCCTTATCATTGTTGCAGGTGAGAGAGAACACCAGTATTATCCTTATCATTGTTGCAGGTGAGAGAGAACACCAGTATTATCCTTATCATTGTTGCAGGTGAGAGAGAACACCAGTATTATCCTTATCATTGTTGCAGGTGCCATACTCCTCCACCTCCAAATATTTCGGACTGGAGAGCTCCTACTCCTACACCGTTGCTAACTCAAGATAAAGATGGTGGAGCAACTGGATTACTGCTTAAAAAAGTGGTATGTCATCATGTATTTTGAATAGTATAAAAATACTGTATATACAGTACTGAATCTGCTCTTGAGCACTGCATTGAATACAAGCCCGATCACATCATTCTGAACACGATCCTGTCAGCTCACTGGGTCTAATGATTAATGAAGTAGTACTGTATAGTGCTGTCCATTTATAATAAATGGCAAGCTGGAAAGTAATTAACACGTGCTGAGTAGGGACTTACACAACCATGATATGCATGGCAAGTGTGCCCAATATCAGATACTCCAAGACATAGTAACATACCATGTTTTCTGTTGAAGAGGTGACCTTCATTCTGTATAGGCATAATGTTTTTCCAGCTTGTATGAAATGATATACATTGATGTGTGTATTTGTATGCTACACATTGCAGTAACTAAATAGACAAATGTCCTCAGGCTGATTGCTCGATAAACAATTTGGCTGATGAAGATCTTGCCTCCGAGGTCATCACTCTTCTCTTAAAGGCGCTCACAGATTTCTACCAGAAAACAGAATCTTACAGTTCTGTTCATGTAAGCCATAATTATTAATTTTTAACTTGCCTTTTTGAAGGATAATGAAATTTGTGTTATATGTTCATAAGAAATATAAATTACGTGTGCATTAGTGTCGTGTGTGTGTGTGTGTGTGTGTGTGTGTGTGTGTGTGTGTGTGTGTGTGTGTGTGTGTGTGTGTGTGTGTGTGTGTGTGTGTGTGTGCATGTGTGTAAAAGTAACAGAAATACTGAAAACATACTTTGGATTTTTATAAGTATAATTTGAATGGATATATTTTGTATATTTCTCATTTTTTAATGTATATTCTCTTACAGTTGATAACAGAGACCGAGATTAAATTCAACATCGTGAAGGAACTTCAGAAGCGTTCACAAGCCGAGAGAGGTGCTGCATATTCAAATGTGCAACAGACAATAGAAAATTTTATATCACGTGCTTACATTAATAACCAGCAAAATCTTTACAGGAAGTAACAATGGTCCTGCTTGTGTTATTAATACAGTAATAATAATAATAATAAGAGGTGGGTTGGTTATTTGTTTACTGAAGTTTTAATATGAATACAATTATTTTATCTATGATATATATAATAGACATAATATATATATTATAATTATATCTATTAAAGGAAACTTTAATGTTTCCTGCTACCAAAAAACCTTATATTAATGAACATGTAACAAATAGAACTGGGTACCCAGCTGGGCAGGGGCTCTCTCCCCTTCCCTCTGCCGCCGCCCCCCTTTTTTGGTCTCCAAATTTTCAGCGACTGTACTCACCTAGTTGTACTCACCTAGTTGTGCTTGCGGGGTTGAGCTCTGGCTCTTTGGTCCCGCCTCTCAACCGTCAATCAACAGGTGTACAGTTTCCTGAGCCTAATGGGCTCTATCATATCTACACTTGAAACTGTGTATGGAGTCAGCCTCCACCACATCGCTTCCTAATGCATTCCATTTGTCAACCACTCTGACACTAAAAAGTTCTTTCTAATATCTCTGTGGCTCATTTGGGCACTCAGTTTCCACCTGTGTCCCCTAGTGCGTGTGCCCCTTGTGTTAAACAGCCTGTCTTTATCAACCCTGTCGATTCCCCTGAGAATCTTGAATGTGGTGATCATGTCCCCCCTAACTCTTCTGTCTTCCAACGAAGTGAGGTTTAATTCCTGCAGTCGCTCCTCGTAGCTCATACCTCTCAGCTCGGGTACTAGTCTGGTGGCAAACCTTTGAACCTTTTCCAGTTTAGTCTTATGCTTGACTAGATAGGGACTCCATGCTGGAGCCGCATACTCCAGGATTGGTCTGACATATGTGGTATATAATGTTCTGAAAGATTCCTTACACAAGTTTCTAAAGGCCGTTCTTATGTTAGCCAACCTGGCATATGCTGCTGATGTTATCCTCTTGATATGAGCTTCAGGGGACAGGTCTGGCGTGATATCAACCCCCAGGTCTTTCTCTCTCTCTGACTCTTGAAGTATTTCATCTCCCAAATGATACCTTGTATCTGGTCTCCTGCTTCCTACCCCTATCTTCATTACATTACATTTGCTTGGGTTAAACTCTAACAGCCATTTGTTCGACCATTCCTGCAGCTTGTCCAGGTCTTCTTGAAGTCTCAAGCTGTCCTCCTCTGTCTTAATCCTTCTCATAATTTTGGCGTCGTCAGCAAACATTGAGAGGAATGAGTCTATACCCTCTGGGAGATCATTTACGTATATCAGAAACAGGATAGGTCCAAGTACAGAGCCCTGTGGGACTCCACTGGTGACTTCACGCCAGTCTGAGGTCTCACCCCTCACTGTAACTCTCTGCTTCCTATTGCTTAGGTACTCCCTTATCCACTGGAGCGCCCTACCTGTTACTCCTGCCTGTTTCTCCAGCTTATGCATCAACCTTTTATGGGTACTGTGTCAAAGGCTTTCCGACAGTCCAAAAAAATGCAGTCCGCCCACCCTTCTCTTGCTTAATTCTTGTCACCTGATCGTAGAATTCTATCAAGCCTGTAAGGCAAGATTTACCCTCCCTGACCCATGTTGATGGGTTGTCACGAAGTCTCTTCTCTCCAGATGTGTTACTAGGTTTTTTCTCTCACATCTTCTCCATCACCTTGCATGGTATACAAGTTAAGGACACTGGCCTGTAGTTCAGTGCCTCTTGTCTGTCACCCTTTTTGTATTTGGTACTACATTAGCAGTCTTCCATATTTCTGGTAGGTCCCCCGTTTCCAGTGACTTACTATACACTATGGAGAGTGGTAAGCAAAGTGCTCCTGCACACTCTTTCAATACCCATGGCGAGATTCCATCCGGCCCAACAGCTTTTCTCACATCCAGCTCCAATAGGTGCTTTTTGACCTCATCTCTTGTAATTTCGAACCTATCCAAGGTCACCTGGTTTGCTGCCACCTCTCCCAGCGCCGTGATATCTCCCTGTTCTATTGTAAAGACCTCCTGGAACCTTTGTTGATTCTTCACACACCTCTTTGTCATTCTCTGTGTACCTGTCCTCGCCCACCCTAAGTTTAATCACCTGTTCCTTCACTGTTGTCTTCCTCCTGATTGACTGTGTAGTAGCTTTGTTTCAGCATCTTGGCTTTTGTTAGCTATATCATTTTAAAAGAGGGGGCGGCGGCCAGAGGGAAGGGGAGAGCCCCGCCCATCTGGTTACCCAGTCATATTTTTTACAT
>WNGS01164858.1:47652615-47668009 GCA_020271785.1 Procambarus virginalis
TGTCTCCAATTTTTCAGCGACTGTGACACCCCCCTAGTGAAGGCCACTGTGGCACTCCCCTAGTGTTGTCCCTGTGGCACCCCCCTAGTGTAGGCCACTGTGGCACTCCCCTAGTGTTGTCACCTGTGGCACCCCCCCTAGTGTAGGCCACTGTGGCACTCCCCTAGTGTTGTCCCCTGTGGCACCCCCCCTAGTGTAGGCCACTGTGGCACTCCCCTAGTGTTGTCCCCTGTGGCACCCCCAATATTGGCCACTGTAGGAACCTGTAGTTATCGACTTATGATAACTTGGTTCAACAGGCTGTTGTATGGAGCAACCCACAGGCCCACATAGCTACTACAACCCGGTTGATCCGGCACTTGTTGCAAGAACTTATCCAAAGGCTTCTTGAGGCTTTCACCTTTGTTCCGGCAATATTTCTAATGCTTGCTGAGAGGCCGTTGAACAGCCGTGGACTACTGGAGTCCAGACAATGTTCTCTGATTATGCCTATGGCACCTCTACTCCTCTCTGGTGCTATTCTGCATTTTCTTCCATATCTATCGTTCCAATACATTGTTATTGTACTGTGGAAATTTGGGCTCTGACCTTCCAGTATCTCCATGTACTCTTGTACTCCATGTACTCTTGTACTCCATGTACTCTTGTACTCCATGTACTCTTGTACTCCATGTACTCTTGTACTCCATGTACTCTTGTACTCTATGTACTCTTGTACTCCATGTATTCCATGTACTGTATATATTATTTGATACTCCTCTCGTCTCCTTTCTAGAGAGTACATTCTGAGAGGGTTGAGATGGTTCCAATAATTTAGGTGTTTTATCATGTCTATGGAGAATCGTCTTGGAAAAATTCTATGTTTACAATTAGGTTAAAATTCCCTACAACATGCCCAGTGTTGTAGGCAGGGTGCATCTACTCAAACTGATACAGTTTTCTGCTTTGGGTAATTTTGAGGGGTGCTGTGCAGTGTTTTAGCAGCTACTAACATAAAATGTTGTTCCATTATAGCTCCTGGTAATTCACGGCACTTTACTACTGCTTGATCAGGCAGTACAGTGGTACCTCAGTTTACGAACGCCCCTGTTTACGAACTTTTCGGGTTATGAGCCCGATTTGTTTGGAAAATTTGAATCGGGATACGAACTTTACCTTGTAATATGAGTTTGTTGATATGCGTATAGCCGAGGTAGCGCGTGGTGGCACGGCGATCGCTACTCACTTTACCAGTGCCTCGCGCCCAGTGACTATCCTGCATGAATTCTTCGCAAGGATTTACAGTTTCTTTTCAGATTTCTGGGGAGAGCCCCGTCGGTTCTCCGGAGCTATCCAGGGTGAATGAATATGTTTAACTTTCTGGCATCAGTCAAAGTGCTAGTTGTTCTTGCCTACTGAGCACCACAAGCCAGAACCTAGCCCCCTCAGAGAGGCATGAGGAGCAATGGCCTATAGAAACCCCTTTGTGGTTGGGAACCTTCTGTGTCTGCCATCAACCAGGATAGGCACCCAGAAAGGTAGGCGCCCCAAAACAAACCCCTATTCTGGTGAAATTATTGCTACGGAAAGTCGAATGAGTGGACAGAACTCCCTAAACAAAATGATCAAACTAGCATGACGTCATCATTTCGCCGCACCACTGTCTGTGCAGTTGCACAGACTCCCTGTGCACGAGTTTGACGGTTGTTCTGTCCCCTTGTCTCAGGGTGACACTCACCGGTTGTGCCTCCGTCATGCTGCCTGTTGGGTCATTGTTTCTTATGACCCAGAGTCGTGCAACGGGTGTTGGTATGTATTCTCGTTCACGCAGGCCACTGGTCATGATAATCGGGTGCAGGCGGCTGTGACGTTGCTTGTTAGGGGGTGGTTGCTGCAACGCTCTTGGTTGTTTGTGGCCCCGGATGCCTCGAGGCTGCCCCATTTTGGTTGTTGGGGTCCGGACTTGGGCCTGGGGGTCGCTTTGGCTCTGGCACCTTCCGCTCCTCATCCTTTCCCTTCTGTTCTGCACACTTCCTCCCTTGCTTCCGACTCCGAACCCGTAGGCGGGTTTCGGGGTTGGAGCTGGGTCTGGTTGGGGTGAGACTCGGGCGGTCTCGGGGGATTTCCTCTTCCAGGGTAGCGGCGGAGGCATTCGAGTCTGTTCCTCCAGCCGTGCTGTATGGGTCTGACCAGTGGGCTCTCTTCCTTAGTGTTTGTACGGCTGCCCCGGCTTTTCCTTGTCAAGCTGGGGCTTTGGGGGTGCGGCTCGGCCCCGGGTCTTGCCGTAGAGGTTCCCGGGGTTGGGGAGAGGTTGCCTGGGGGGCCTTGGCCCCTGTTTGCCCCTCTTGGGTCTTTGTACCCTTGGTGAGGGGCTGGCAGTTCCTCAGAGTGGGGTTGTTCCTTCCCCCTCTGTGTTCCTGTTGGTTTCGGGTGTACCCCTCCCTGGGTTCGGTTCCCTGTCCCTTTGGGTTCGTTCGGTCCCGTCGTTCCTGGGGGTGTGTTTTGCCCCCTTTTCCTTACCCTTTTCATACTTACGTCGCGATACTGTTCCCTTCGTATCGGGGTCCCTGCGTGTCCCTTGATCAGGGGTTTATTATTGTCCATATGTACCTCCGTACCTTTGTGCTTACTTGTCGTGGTTCTCGTTGGTTCGCGCGTCTCTTCGTACCTTCCAATATTATTGGAATGTCTGTTGACTTCCGATGTGGTTTCCCTCTGGTCTTTTGTCGGCCTCGTTGGTTACCTTCTGTCCTCTGTCTTCTTTCACTTCAATTTTGCCTTGTTTTGTTTTCACGTCGTCTCTACTTCCGGTTTCCCTTGGACGTCAGGTTTGGGCCTTCGTTCCCTTTCTGACTCCGTTACGAGGTTCCGGAGTCGTCCTGGCTGGCGGATTGTCCTGTCTTTGCCTTGGAGGCTTGGCACTCTTTCTGCCGTTCCCGCATGCTTGAGTGGCGGGAGGCTTCGACGGTGCTTCAGGTTTTCCTGGGGGCTGTCCTTAAGTACCTCAATGAGTGCTTGTTTGCTCCTGCCCTTCCCCAGGATGTTGGTGTCATTCAGCTCCATGTGCCGGTTCCCTCCCTTTCGGTGGCACTGGTGGCTGAGGACTTGCGCGCCCGGGCCTGTTGGTTGGCCCGATCTTAACCCCTTAACTGCGTTGCCTCCAAATATGACACCCCCGCAGTGCGCAGGAAATAAATTCTCAGGAAAAAATTCTTTTTTCTTTTTAAAGTGTCAGAAACCCTTCCCTCAGTATGGGTATGTAGAAAAAAATCGAATTGTACTTACTTTGGCTGCTATGGGGTCCGTAAGTTGGGGCGTGACGTCATCATTCCCTGTTCGCCCGTGACGTACGCTCCCGGGGCCAGTAGGGCACTCGGGGCGGGGCGCGCGAGTTGCCGCGAATATATTTTCGTTCATTTTTTTCGCACAGTTTCCAAATACATTTTATTTGTTTTTACGTGCTAATCCTATGTATAGTGAACACGTACACTATATTATGGCAGTAAAACATCCGTACTGTCCGAAGACACTGTGTTACGTGCATGACACTTGTGTACACATATGCAGCACATATTTACTATGTATCATGCTAATTTATGTATATATACAATCTATTTACACACTATACACTGTCACACACTATATACATTCACCATCAACACATTTCAACACCGCGAGTGAGAGCTGCCACACCCAGCCAGCCCTCCCTCACTTCTCCAACATTGTATTCGCCAACTTTGCCCCTCCCATCATACAGTTATTCACACCAATGTTTCATGTTCATTTATGTATATTTACAACATATGTACACACTATACACTGTCACACACTATATACATTTACCATCAACACATTCAGAACATCGCGTAGCAGCTGCCTCTTCTATGGGCCATAGCAGCTGCCTCATATGGGCCAATAGCAGCTGCCTATATGCCAATAGCAGCTGCCTCGTATGGGACAATAGGAGCTGCCTCGTATGGGGCAATAGGAGCATTTGGCCATGAACACATTCAGAACACCTCGAGTGAGAGCAGCCACACCCAGCCAGTCTCCCTCACTCCAACATCTTACTCGCCAACATTGCTCCTCCCACCATACTGTTATAGTTCTTATTACACATGTTCTATATACCTATCTACATGTTTATTTACCAGAACTATGCAAGTAAGCCGGTATTGTGTCCAAACAGTACAGTGGCCACCATACACTGCATGAAAAATCACACAGCAGACGACGCTACGATTACGTCACCTCCCTCACCAAAATAGCTCCTCTCAACATTCTCCTGTTGCTGTTCTTACACTATATACACCCATGTACCGTATGTTTTGCCCATAGCGAACCACTAAGCTAGTATGGTGAGCAAAACAAGAGTGGCAGCCACACACACACAATGAGGCTACCTCAATTCTCGCCCTCCCTCCCTCACCAAAATTCCTCCTTCCACAATACTACGCACAACGCTAATTATAACCACAATCCTGGTCACTAATTCCTGTAAATGAATAATTGACCACACGTTTATTTTGAAAGGAACCTAAGAAATCATTTGAAGATTCCTAGATGGACGAAATAATGCTGTGGTGCTGTGGCTAGCGCTGTGAACATCGTGAACAGCATTGAATCACTGATATTTGAACATTGTACCCAGTCATTATCACACTCAGGCTCTTCTATAACACTATCATAGCTAAATATTACAAGTTATATATATATTTTGACATTATTAGGCGATGCTGTGGTCACACGCTGAACAGCAGTGCTGTGCGCTCATGCTGCGAGCGCCAGCTTTGGTTGCTCACTCACTACTGAGGCTCCCACACCCGGAATGTGGACCACGATTTTTTTTAAAGATGGCGTCTGTTTACAAGAGCCCTGAGGAAGCTGATGTGAACCCCATGTAGCCGCGGGAGTTTTGAATCGAACGTGAAAAATACAAATACCCGGAGGCGCGTTGCGCAAACCAGACGTGAGCCTGCAGGCGCATTGCGCAGTTTAAGGGTTAAAAACCTGTTGGACTCTCTACCAGAGCCTGTGCTCCTTTTGGGTGACTTTAACTGTTGGTATATCCTCTCGGGTGATGCTCTGACAAACACCCAGGGCTGCCTCCTTGAACCTTTTGTCCTCTCTTCTCTGTTTCTTCTGAATTCTGGTTAGCTGACTCATGTGGACTCCAGCACTCGCACCCTTTCCTGTCTTGATCTTTCTCTCTGCTCGTCTTCTCTTTATTTGAACTTCACCTGGCGGGTTCTTGATGACCTACATAACAGTGACCATTTCCCCATCCTTGTCACTTTCTCATTTCGTCCTCCCTTCTCCTTCCCTAGGTGGCAGTTTGCCAGGGTAGTATCCCCCCATGGCCTTCCTCCTACTACTGTAACTGGCAGTGGGAAACGGGTCTGGAGAGGTTGCGTATTGGCCATACCCGTTTAACTCAAGACACTTAATGGAGTGTCCTGACCTTGTTGAATGTCCTGACATCCAGGATGTGTGTGTCTTGCTTCCCGACTGTCCCTCGCAGTCACCAACTTCCTGGTCCATTGATATACCTCAATAGTATCCTTGGTAACTCGGATTTCTTTGATGTAGTTCGCCTTGTGCGCTTTTGTTCTCGTATTTGCATCCTTAGTGATATTTAGCGTCTTTTGAACATCCCGCACTTTTGACGGTGCTACATAGCCTCCCCGGCTTGGTACCTTCTTTTGATAATTACTTACGTGCCGATTCATAAATTTTTCATTCTTTCTTTGCTCAAGTTTTACTCATATGCAGAGTTTTTTTGGTGATACAAACAGAGTCACTTGTTTTATAAGAAAATATTTACAGTTCTTGAGCATGTTTCACATACTCATTTTGTTGAGGTATTTAAAGTTTAAATACAATTCTATACAAGGGTATTCATCAAAGATACACTATTTGGTTAATGTATTCAAATTTATCATTCAATTTTATACTTCAGCTTTACACCTAATTTAGTTTCTGGAGGGAATGAAGAGTAGCTAGCCACATGGAGATAGCTCCACACACATCACATCAGCCCCAGGAATCCTTAATTGCCTACTGAAGACCAGAACTTTGTCCCCTCACAGAGACACGGGGAACTCTTTATGCTCGTCTTCATCGAAGGAAACATCCAGAAAGTTAAGTGAAGCAAAACGGACAGCTGCAAGTTTCTCGGAGAAAAAGATTACGCAGCAAACAACTCTAACAGTCCAACCAGTAGTCAGTTTAAACCCCTGTAGTTACAGGTGGCAGCACACCAGGAGTTGCTAGCTCCCTTGTCAACATTATTCAGTTCAGAGGTCTAAAATGATCATCCAATACACCTGGATGGGGAAGAAGTCATTACATTCAACACTGGTTGTCTAGAGGGGGGCTGAACAAGGGCTTCCTATAACCAACTAACCACAAAGGAAAAATGAAACTGGGATTTAACAGGGAAGAGAAGAGCAAAGATTAAACTCGTGAAGAAGAGAAACCAGTATGAGAAACCGAACCAGGAACACTGACCTGACAATGAGCTACTGTGACCTGAGTAGACCTCAAAACCTAAGAGCCCAGATATCAGTGAGACATACCAGAAAAATACTCAGAGGAAACTGTTGAACTTCATGGGCCCTAAGAGTAGATTGCAAGCTGGCTAGAATTAATGTCACTGTGGACAACCATCGATAACCAAGGCATAAACGTGCCTTGGAACAGGGAACTAAGTAATCAGAATCTGCAGACAATGTACCCCATACAGAGATGGGAGGGGGGTGGGGTCCAAACTGTTTGGGGAACAGTTGTAACCTGTACAGCAAATGATACACCCCGGCTGAATAAACCACAAATAAGTAACTATGAACCCCCTCTTGAAGCCAACTATCTCACTTTCAGAAAAGAAGGCTACAAGTGCAGAAATCACCCACCAGGGCTGAAGGAACAATGTTAATTCATGGTTTGTTTGGCTTGGGATGCATCATTTACTGTGTGCAGGTTACAGCTGTTCTTTACTATCTGTCTCAGAGGGGGAGGGTGGGGGATGCATTGTCTATTGATTCTCGTTCCTCAGTTTCCTGCTCCAAGGCTCATTTATGTCTGGTTGTCTGCAGTCATTAATTCTAACCAGCCTGCAGTCTACCCTCGGGTCCATGACGTTAAACAATTTGCTGATTTGAGTTTCTATGTCTTGGATTGATATTTGGGGTCGAAGGGTTATGAAGGTCTACTAGGGGGGTCTAGGTGGCTTGTCACTTGGTTAGTGTTCTTTGTCCTCTTGGTCTTTAAATGAGCGTGCGGATGCTGCCGCCAAGGAAGCTGTCCACTCTTGTCCCATCTCTCATAAAGGTATTCCATATTCCGACTTTTACTCGGTTATCCATTCCTTCATCCTTACCCGTTGGCAGGCTTCTTGGTCGTCTGTTGCTGGTAACAAACTCCGTACTCTGAAAGGTTGTGTTTCCTCGTGGCCGTCCTCCTATCACCGTAACCGGCGATGGGAAACTGCTCTGGCGAGGTTGCGTATTGGCCATACTCGCTTCACCCATGGTCACTTGATGGAGCGCCACCCTGCTCCTTATTGTCCTAATTGCATTGTCCCTCTTACGGTCGTTCATGTCCTTCTTGAATGTCCTGACTTCCGGGACGAGCGTGTGTCTTGCTTTCCGACCGCCCCTCGCGGTCACCTGTCCCTCGATAGAATTCTTGGTGACTCTGATACTTTTGATATCGTTCGCCTTTTTGTTCTCGTATTGGCATCCTTGGTGATATTTAGCGCCCTCTGATTATTCCGCACATTTGATGGTGCTACATAGCCTTCCCGGTTTGGTGCCTTCTTTTGATAATTACTTACTTTGTCCTCTTGGTTAGGTTTCCTGTTCTGGGTTTTCTTCTTTATTTGCGAGTCTTAATCGTCACTTCCTCCTCAGTAAATCCCGGTTTCCTTTTCTCATGTGGCTAGTTAGCTACAGGGAGTCACCATTCAGCCCATTCAGAAAACCAGTGTTAAATGTATTGATACTTTATGAACATTTCCTTTAGTGAGAGTGATTGTAAAGAATTCCTGCTCCTTATGCCTCTGGGTTAGGTTCTGGCTCTGATCTCAGGTAGGCTCTAAAAGATTCTTAGGGCCACCAACACCCAATCTGAAAAAGGCATTTCACTAAATGCAATGGTGGATATTATTTAGTTTTTTTCATTCTTTTTAGCTGTTTATATTTAAATACTTAACTTTATTTCTAGGATAATGGAGAGATTGTGGAAGACATGTGCACCAACTTAGTAAGTGGATGAGGCTTGTATGCATCAGTCCTTCAGCCTCGCCACTGAAGGACTCATCAGGCCAATGCCAAGATGTAAACATTAGTTGATACCAATGTTTATTTCTACATGGTCACAGAAACAAGGTGGGGGGGGGAAATACAAGTACTTTATCATATATTCAGATCTTTGTATACAAAGACCCTCTATCTGCCAAAGTATAATTCTCTGCAGACTAAAATAAGCAGTATCCTCCTACTATCTACATGTGGAGATTTTGCAGTCATTCTGAGACATTTTGTAATTGTTAGCACTTGATAAATTTTGGATATTGACATCCCTCCAGGTCAAATATGTAGTGATTGAAGTAAAGACTTTCGTAAAATAATTTTAAAGAATTGGAATTGATGCTGATGAATATTGTAAGTGGTATAATAGTGATAATGGCAGTGTCTAGTTACTAACTGCTCAAGTACAAGTTTATTCACCTATTGATCAGAGGTTTATGTTAAACAATAATATTTAAGTTTAGATGAATGAATATGAAGCAATGAAAATGAAGCACATCACCTATCCAGTTGTGTGGAAGTATAAGACTGCAATATGTTGTGGAAATAAATATATTATAACTTTATTGTACTTTATTTACACTAGTTAACATTCACAACTTCTAATTGAAGACCTGGACCTGTCACCACTTGTATTAATACACTTTAAAGCTGAGAATATGTAATTATCAAAAGGCGGCACCAAGGCTGGGAGGCTATGTAGCACCGTTAAAAATGCGCATGTTCAAAAATTAAGAATGAGCACAGAAAAGGACCAACAAGCCCTAGAAAGGACAAAAGGGAAGCCACAGCAAAAGACGACAGACGTTCCAATAATACGGGAAGTAATGGAAACCTTCCCGAACTCTCGAGAACACAGAAGCAAGCACAAGTCACGAAAGCACATAAAGGCACAGTAGCACCTGAGACCAAAAGTCATGAAGAACCCCAAGAAGAGGGGAACATGACGGAGACATCCCGTCCCAAGAAAAAGAGGGGAAATAACGGAGAAGAGCACCCACCAACAGGATGGAACCAACCGACTCAAGGGACAAGGAACCGAGCCCGGGCAGGTGCCGATGCCCAAAAACTCGTACGACAAGGGGGGAGGAAAAAACCCCACTCCGTGTAACTGCAAGCCCCACCTAGAGGTGTAGAAAAACCCCCGCAGAGTCTAACAGGGCCCTAGGCTCCCCAAGACAGCCCAGGAACCCACACGGCAGGCACCAGGGCTGAGCCCCCCCCCCCCCAAAGCCCCAGCTCACAAGAAAAAAATGGGGCAGCCACAAAAATACTAAGGAAGGGAGCCCACTGGCACACTTACAACACGGCTGGAGGAACAGGCTCGAATGCCCCCGTCACTACCCTGGAAGGGGAATTCCCCGAGATCGCCCAAGTCTCAAAACCAACGAATCTGCCCCGCCCCAAACCCACAGACAGTAAGGATCCAGATGCAGGTAGGAAGGGGAGGACCAGAGTAGATCACAACAGGGGAAAGACAAGGGGGCGTGGAAGGAACTGAAGCAACCAACACCCCCAAGCCCCAACACCAACAAAACGGGGCAGCCTCGGGGCTTCTGGGGAGCAAACAACCGAGAGCGTTGCCACCATCTAAGCTCAACGTGCAATGCCCGTGCTGCCTGCACCCGCAAAGTCAGCATAAGACTGGGTAACCGAGCCACAACAAGCAACAAAACCCACAGGACTCAGGGTCGAAGGTGTCACCGACCCCACAGGCAGCAGACGGAGGCAAAACAGAGTGTCACCCTGAGACAAGGGATGAGAGCAACCCTCAAACTCACTGGAAGTGAGGGGGACTCCGGGGTCACATCCATCGAACCTGCACGCCCCCAGGGGTTTCCCAGGGTCCCGAGCGTTTACTATAAGAGGACTCGCGCTCAGGTAATCCCAGGCAGGGTACTGCTAACCGACGCCCAAAGCTACCAAACAACCTTCCAAGAACTGAATCCCCGGGACGTGTATGCTCACGGGGACCTAGCAGGGGGAACCACCGGAAGGAAGAATACTGTTGGGCAATGTATTTACATGATTTACAGTACTGTATAATAAAATACAGCAAAATAACATACAGTACTTGCTTATATTATTTGTGTGAAATTCTGCCCTCCAAGTGGCACTCAGCAATGCTAGAAGACACCAGCTGTATATCCACTTTGTGGACCATCCTTACTACTACTTGTCTTTTTTGTGTGTTGGACAGGTGCTTGCATCTCTTTATTACTGCATTATATACGAGTTCCACTAACTAGGTGTTATCATCATCATCACTACCAATTGTTAAAGGTTTCTTTTTTTAAATTGATATAAAATCCAAACATATTGGGATGAAATTTTCCGACGCCGATGCCAAATAACATTAGATTTGTTTAACATTTTATATTATATTTCATATTTGGACTAATATTTTTTATTTCCCGGGCCCTTAATCTCTCCCTTCTACCCTTCCATCTCTCATTCTCTAGATCTTTTAACACTGTGCATCCAATGGTTGTTGAAGTCCAGTACAGGCTGTTTCTTAAGACACCAAACTCATAAATCTCAAAATAAAAAGACTGATGATATTTGGTCCATCCTGGACCATCATCCAGTCAAGTAGTGGGCCCTACACATCTGGGACCCTTCAAGTTTCTCTTCTTTAGAAGTCTCTCTCTCATCGTAAATTTTATTAACTTCCTATTCTCAAGGTAAAAGAAATTTCTTTCATGCAAACATGCTTCCAACACTAGAAACACCAGCTGTGCCTTCCCTGAATTTAAAAAACCAGCGTTGAATGTAATGAAACGCCATTTTTTGGGCGAGTCCCGGAGCTATCGATGGCTGATATGGATACCCTAACTATTTTGCATCAGTCGATGTGGGTGGGTTCTAGGCCTACCAGGAACCACGAGCCAGAACTGCCCCCCCCCCCCCTCACAGAGGCACGAGCAGCAATGGCCCATAGAAATGCACAAGTGATTTGGAGCATTCTATATCTGCCATCAACCGGGACAGGCACCAGAAAGGTAAGCGCCACAAAACAAACCCTTACTCTGGTTAACAACGAAAATCATCAAACGAGTGGACAGAGCTCCCAAAGGAAAAAACATAGCATGACGTCACATGAGCCGTGCGCATGTCTGCGCAGCTCCCCCCCTCCCTGGGAGGAGGGAAGGGGTGAACACTGTAAAGATGTTTGGTTTAGTTTTATTTAATACATACATGGAGATATATGAGTCACAGACAAGGATTTGACAGACGCCAACTTGTCTGGCCTGGATCACACCTCTAGTGTTAATTGAAAACCAGTGACTGAGGTCAGCCAGGCGAATCTAACCTGGCCTCCGCTAATCTTATAATTGAGCCGGGTAGCCTTCAAACATGCCGACGTTAAGGAGTGGCTGGTAGAGTGCCCCAGGCTATCTAACTTGTGGGCGGAGTTGGCCACTAGGTTCCCCAATATACTCGGAGAGATATGATCAGGAGCAGCAGGAGAAGGACAGAAGAAGCAGACCAAAAGACAGAAGAACAGCCAGCAGCGGCCAGCCGTCCACACAGGCGGTCCGCTGGCGGGGCGGGACAGTCTGTCAACTACAGACCCCCCCCCTCCGCTATTCCACAGAGACTCAGACACTTGGTGAGTTGAACATTGAGGGACTTTGTCGTGTTCACTAAACAGGTGTTGTGTGATGATCAGGGGCAGTCGAGTTGTAGGGTTCTCGAAATCTGGGATGATGACTCACTTTGAAATACTAAGCTTGAACATTTATACTTGCTTAAATTATTGATACTTAGTATGTGAAATATAATTGAAAGTTATTATTTAAATTGTGTTTAAATTTGTTCCCTAGGGTTTTGAGTTGAGAGGAGAAAGCCTCAGCGGTTGCTGGTTTCATGATTTGGTGAATACATGATAAAGATGGAACATACTAATAATGACCTAATGATGTCATCTTTTCTGAATATTGAGATGAATGAGTACATGATACAGAGGGAGCATACCTTCTTATAAATCTTTGAGTATATTATGTTGATACGGACAAGTTCCATTCCTTGTCTTGTATGTAAATGATCTAGAATGGATGGTGGCAACATTTTCTATTTTCTATTTACTAATTTCTTCTATTCTACTAGCAATTTCTATTCTACTATTTCCTATTTCTTACTTTTTCTATCTTCTAATTTCTAGCAATCTTCTATTTTCTACTTCTACTATCTACTATTTTCTACTTCTACTATCTACTCTTCTACTATCTACTTCTACATATCTACCCTTCTACCTCGTCTACTTCTCCTACTCACTGCCTACTTACTCATTATTCTATTTCTTCCCCCCCCCCGTTACAGGGGGAGCCCAGACCCTCGCGCCGACGATCCTCACCCCAGTTCTGAGCTGGATATAAAAAAAACACAAAAAAAAAAACGCCGACCAAAGGGAGGGAGGGTTGCGGGGAGCCTCTGGGACTCGCCCAGAAAAATGGCGTTTTATTACATTCAACGTTGGTTTTCTGGGGGGAGCCTCTACGGCTTCCCAGAGCTACCTCACCAAAAACGAAAAAAGAAGGACGCATCCGGGAGGCGGTCGGTGCTCACACCACAACACAAAGTCGAGACACAGGCCGAGGAACGCACACAAGCGAGCGCGCAGCCAGAACACAGTGCTACCACCAAAACAACCTGTGCCAAGTGTCAGCCCAAGACATACCACCAAAGACGGCAGCAAGCGCATCAAACCTACGAACGCAAGGGCACGGGGAGAGACCGCCGTCGGCTAGACAGAAGGACCCAGCGGACGACTGGAGACCCGAACCCAGACCACAGAGATCTGGGAAACCAGATCAACCCAAAGAGCAGCCCGGCCACAGAGGCGTGGGGCACAAAGAACGGCAGAAAGTCGCAACCGGACACAAGAAGAGCATCCCAGCCCAACAACCAAGAAGCATCAACCCCAGGGACCCCTCTGGAAGAGAGGAGCCCAACAAAACTGAAGGGAATAGAGAAAAGAGCACCATGCCCAGAGTAGGACGGCTCAGATGGAGCATGAGCAAGCCGGAGGTGAACAATGCCCGAGAAAAACCGCGAACGGTATAGAACAACAAACCAGAGTAATCCAAAGCGGCTCCGCCAGTGCTGCACGAGACAGGGCGACGGTATGTGGCCAGAAGACGGCCCTGAACCACCACAAGAGAAGGACAAGACCACGACAACAAAGAGCGCAGTACACCTACGAAGAGACAAAAAAAAAGAAGGACCTCCAGAAAATCCCATACCGCTGCTGAGATGAAACATGCAGGGGGACACATTAAAAAAAAGCCACCTGATCACCACCCGATGGTGAGAGACTCGAGTCAAAAGTACCAGACCAGAAGACTCGAGGAGAAGACCGAACCAGCCCTGCCACGGACCAGACCAACCACGTAAAGGAGGCGGAGCCAGGGGGAAAACCCCTGGTGCGGACACCAAGCAAACTGCAGCGGAACCAAGGCTGTCAAGAACCAAAAGGAACGACCGCCAGGGAACCAGGAACCTAAACCCGGCGAGCCGGGAAAGAACTAACCCGTCCAAGCAGACACGGCCCGTCTGGGAGGCACCCCCACTGGGACCCTTAAAGGAACAATAAGCCCGACAACATGGCTAGGAGAGCAGGTCCAGAGATGCATGTGCAGATTAGGTGTAGTGGAGAGGCGGAGGTGGTGCCACTCCTAGCCACCCACACACATAAGCAGAGAAGTAACTAGATGTGTCCCCCACATAGAACCCAGAACGACCCCAAGAACTTGGGGACGATGACTGGAGAGAGGATGAGCAAGAGCAGTGTATAACCGGGAGAAAGCGTGCTGAACACCGACTCACGCTCACACAGACCAGAAAAAACTCACCCACAGCGCATGCGCAGGACACAGAAACAGCATCGAAAGAGGAGAAAAAGGACGGAAGAGTACCAACTAGTCTAGAAGGACTGGAGGTAAGCCCCACCGGAAGGCAACAGATATTCCAATAATGCACCCAATAACATCCATGACCAAGGTCATACAGGACCTAATAAGACACTGAACAAACCCGGGGAAGGGCCGATGCCCAAAGGCAACTCGTACGCAGAAGGGGGGGGGGAGGAAAAAACCCACTCCATGTAACAGTAAGCCCCGCTTGGAAGGTTGGAAAACCCAGGTGGGGACCAACGGGGCCCAAGGCCCCCCAAGTCAGCCCTCCCCAACCCCGGGAATCCCACGTCAGGCCCCGGGGAAGAGTCATCCTCCAAAGTCCCAGTCTCAAGAAAAAGCCGGGGCGGCCGAAAAAGCAGGAAGAGAGCGGGACACTGGTCAAACCGGAGCTACGGCTGGAGGAACAGACTCGAATGCCTCCAACGCAACCCTGGAAAGGGCAACCCCCGAAACTGCTCGAGTCTCAAATCTCGTAACCCTGCCTTTGATCCCGAAGCCCTCAGACGCCTAGGAGCTGGATGCAGGGAAAGAGGGGTACCAAATGAACCACAGCAGGGAAAGAACGAGGGGGGCTCGGACTGAACCAAGGTCGATGGGACCAACACCCTCAAGTTCGGGTCCTGAGAAGCAAAACGGGGCATCCGGGAAGCAACCAAACGAGAGTGTTGCAACAACCAATCTGGCAACGTGCGAGCCGCCTGCACCCAAAGAACATCATCAACAGATTGGGTGAATGGAGCCACAAACAAGCAAACAAAGCTCGCAAGACTCGGGGTCGAATGTGTCACCGAACCAATAGGCAGCATGACGGAGGCAAAAACAATGAGTGTCGCCCTGAGACATGGTGACAGAGCAGCCCTCAAACTCGCAGAAGGCGAGAGGGGATGCAGGGGTCTCACCCAGTGGACCCCGAGTGTCCCCGCGGGGTTTCCCAGGGCCCCCTAGACTGGGTCTGCTGAGGGTTATCCCAGGTAGGGTACTACTAACGGCGCCCCAAACTACCAAGCAACTGCTAAAAGCTGAACTCTGGGACGTGCCCACTCACGAGGGCGAAGCAGGGGGGTGCCACCACACAAACGATCCTAAGATAAAGGGGAGGGAGAACACAGGCCAGACCCCCCCCCCCCCCTGCCCACCAGGCAAACACAAAAAGAAAAGAAAAACCTCGCAAGAGGGACAATGTACCCG
>WNGS01164858.1:47677805-47698283 GCA_020271785.1 Procambarus virginalis
CTACTCTACTTTGCATCAGTCGATGTGGGTGGAGTTCTAGCCTACCGGGGACCACGAGCCAGAACCTGGCCCCCTCAGAGAGGCACGGGGAGCAATGGCCCATAGAATGCACATGTGATTTGGAGCATTCTATATCTGCCATCGACCGGGACAGGCACCCAGAAAGGTAAGCGCCACAAAACAAACCCCTATTCTGGTTAACAACAAAAAAATTAACAAACGAGTGGACAGAACTCCCAAAAGAAAAAACGAGTAACTAGCATGACGTCACACCAGCCGCGCCGCATGTCTGCGCAGCTCCCCCCTCCCCGGGAGGGGGAAGGGGGAGCCCCAGACCCCGCGCCGGCTATCCACACCTCAGTTCCGAGGCTGGATATCAAAACCACGAAAAAACGCCGACCGGAGGGCGGGAGGGATGCCGGGGAGCCTCCGGGACTCACCCAGAAAATGGCGTTTCATTACATTCAACGCTGGTTTCTGGGGGGAGCCCCTACGGCTCCCCGGAGCTACCTCACCAAAGACTACCTAAGAAAACAAGGGGACATACCCGGGAGGCGGTCGGTGAACCACTCCTCAACACGAAGTCAAGACAACAACCAAAATGGCCCCTCCGGAAAGCAGCAGGCACAACATTCGCCAGAAAAAGGGGAGAACGGCCACAGACGAAGAAGAAAACTATGACCAAGATCATAGGAGCCAAGAAACCACTGCGCCTGAGAAGAGCATGAAGCACTGCCACACGACCCCCAGAGGCCAATGCCAAAAGAGCCGAGGCAAAGCAAACCTGGCCCCGAGGAGCCACAACCACCAAGGAGAAGAAAAAACAGGAGAGCACCCAGTCCAAAGACCTGGACGGCACAGGCAGTGCAGAAACAGGCCGGAGGTGAAACAATGCACGATACAGCCTGCGAAACGGCACAGAAGGAACATGATACCGAAAGCTAGCAGCAGAAACCAAGGTGCAAGACCCAGGAACAGTCCCAAGCGCCTCTACACCTTCTGCAAGCCAATCCTATGACAGCCCCAGGAGGGAAAAGAAAACGCAGGACCAAAACCAAAATGCCACAAGCGTGCAAGGCCACCACCACAAGTGCAGCCGACAGGAAGGAACCTGCATAAGGAGCCGCCCCGCACCAACCCCCGGCAGAAGGGCAGGAGCGAAGACTCAGGAAAAGGAGCAAAAGCGCCACAGGAAAACGAGGAGCGCCGAGACAGCGCGAAGAGGAGATATATGCACAAAAGAACCAGAAGGCCAAACATCCAGAAACTGCCGGGAAGAGGACCCACAAGCCCTAGAAAGGACCGGAGGGAAGCTCAACCGAATGACGACAGACGTACCAGAAAAAGGGAAAGAGCTGACTGGGGTTAGAAGACACAGAATTGCACTTTCCCACTCTCTCATTATTCCTGCCCTTCATTCTCCGCCGCACACGTACATGTACGTTTACAGGAGAGTGAAGGAGGAGGGGCCCACTGGGAAGTGTGTCAAGGAAAACCCAGCACAAAGACGCCGCCAGAGTAGCAGGCGCGGCCCCGTCAACGAGAGGAGCAGCAGTGTCATCGCCGGCTGCATTCTCTCTATGGTGTGGGTGCCAGAAGCCACGGAGCGACCGGGGACAAGGAAGAAAGATGTCGTTGACGGGTGTCACGAACCCCAACAGATGACCAATGCAGTATATGGCGCTAGGACTGACCTGCGCTGGTCGGACTGACTGACATGTCAACGTCACACAGTGGGTGTTGAACTCCCCTCTGTTTATCCGCTTTCTCCTTTCCCACGGCAATTGGGTGCAGCAACCAAGGCTACCCCAAAACAGTCCAAACCTTCGAAAACAAAAGCAGCAAACAAAGAACGAAGGCACAAAAACTCCGTCGCACCCGAGACCAAAAGTCATGCAGAACCCCAAGAAGAGGGGGACATGACTGAGAAGGCCCGTCCTGGAAAAAGGTGCGAAGACTGTAGAAAAACACCCACCGACAGGACGGAAACAACGGGCACGCTGGACAAGGAAAACCGAGCCCAGGGAGGGACCGATGCCCACAAGCACGTGCGGAGCGGGGGGACGGAAAAACCCACACCACAAAACCGTAAGCCTGGCCCAGAGGGGTAGAAAAACCCGGCGGGGACCAACGGGGCCGAAGGCCCCTTACGTTAGCACCACCCCAGCCCCGGGAACCCACCCTGCAGGCCCGGGGCCGAGCTGTCCCCTCAAAGCCCCAGCGTCAAGAAAACCCCGGGGCAGCCGTGAAAAACCAAGGAAGGGAGCCCACTAGGCTCCGGAACTGAACGGAAAACGGAGGAAAAAGCGAGGGGCGAGACGAAGACCCCAAGCTCATCCCAACCAGCACAATGAGGCAAGGACAAAACAGAATCCAAGGAACCTGGAAAACCAGGCCCAGCACAGCAAGACCGACAAGGAAGGAGGGCCCCAAAAGGAGCACGGAAGGGCCGAACATAATGCCACAACCAACCCCGACACAGCTGCAGTACCAAAAACGCAGCAAAACGTCCCCACACTCCCCGAGGGAGCGACAGAGAAGATAGATAAATCGTACACGAGCGGCACACAAGGGGACACAGGCGGAAACCGAGCACCCAACCGAGCCACAGGGACGGTAGGAGAAACGTGTGCAGTGTAACAGGCAACCGAAGGAACACATTGGGCAGCCCAACATGGGCTGATCCCATACACAGCCCCAAGAGCAGAGACGAGAGCGCCCATGAAGCACAGAAACCGCTCAACAGGCAAACGACAGGGGAGAGGCGGAACTAAAGAGCCAGAACCCAACCCCGCAAGCACACAACACCTCGACACAGGAAACGTACCACCACACAGGCACCCCCACCGTTGCACCGTGGAACAAGGTGGAGGCGGGGCCCGAACTCAAGCCAGGTGAGACAAGCAAAGGAGAGGGGCAGGAGTACAGGCAGGGGTCGCCTCGAAAAGGCCAAGAGGCCACCCGCAGACCCGTGAACCGAGGAAGGAATCAGGTGGAGAGAACAAGAGCAGCCCAATATGGGCTAATAGCCCAGCAGCAGGCACCTCGGGCGATACGGACCACTGTCACAAGTACGTACGTACACCCATGCCTACGCCCAAAAACAGCGTCAGGACGAAGGAAACGCCAAACCGCACCAACTCACCTGCAGAACTGTTTTAGTGTCAGAGTGGTTGACAAACGGAATGCATGAGGAAGGGATGAGGTGGAGGCTGACTCCATACACAGAGTCAAGTGTAGAGATGATAGAGCCCAATAGGCTCAGGAATCGGCATTGATTGACTGTGGAGAGGCAGGACCAGAGAGCCAGAGCACAACCCCGCAAACACAACTAGGAGAGTACAGCAGCACCCCAGACAACCCCCAAGCAACGGGGCACGGATGGGATGAAGAGCGAGAGGCGAAGCCCCCCGAGAGAAAATGGAAGCACAACACATGTGCACACCGCCCGGAACCAAAACAAACTCACGGTGCATGCGCAGGACGCGAAAGAAAAGTAGCCCAACAGGGCGAGAAGTAGCCCAATACCGCTACAAGTAGCCCAATACTGCTACAAGTAGCCCAATACTGCTACCAGTAGCCCAATACTGCTACCAGTAGCCCATATACCAGTAGCCCAATACCTACCAGTAGCCCAATACTGCTACAAGTAGCCCAATACTGCTACAAGTAGCCCAATACTGCTACAAGTAGCCCAATACTGCTTCAAGTAGCCCAATACTGCTACAAGTAGCCTAAAACTGCTACAAGTAGCCTAAAACTGCTACAAGTTCCGGACACGCAGGAGGTAAGCCGCAAAGGCCAATGGCACCGCAGACGAAGAGATGTGGTTAGCTGAAAAACTCCGGAAGACGGAGCGAAGCAACCACAGGGACACGGAACCGAACCCGGGGAGGAGCAGAACCCAAGCCCAAGTCGTACGCAGAGGGGGGAAAGAAAAACCCCACTCCTCGCAACAGTAAGCCCCGCTCAGAAGGACAGAATCCAGGCAGGGCGCAATGGAGCACAAAGCCCCCCAAGGTCGCTCCTCCCCAACCCCAGGAGCCTCTACACTAGGCCCCGGGGCCGAGTCGACCTCCAAAGCCCCGGCCCCACAAGAAAAAGCCGGGCAGCCGAGAGAGCTGGAAGAGAAGGGGCCCACTGGTCAGACCCCGGAGCATCGGCAGGAGGAACAGACTCGAATGCCTCCGTAGCCCCTCCGGACGGGGCAACCCATGAAACTGCCCGAGTCTCGGAAACCTCTAATCCCCACCCCGACCCCGAAGCCCTCAGACGCTTGGGGCCGGAAGTAGGGGGGAGGGCAGAATGAACCACTAAAGGGAAAGAACAAGGGGGTGCGGGCGGAACCAAGGCCGAAGCAACCAACACCCCCAAATCCGGGTCCCTATACACAAAGCGGGGCAGCCACGGGGCGTCCGGGGAAGCAAGAGTCCGCTCACGTTGCAATAACCTAAACCTACCTTGCAACGCACGAGCTGCCTGCACCCGAATTGATTCAGCAGCAGACTGGGTGAATTGAGTCACAAACAAGTAACATAGTTCGCAGGACTCAGGGTCGAATGTGTCACCGACCCAACAGGCAGTATGACGGAGGCAAAAAACAATGAGAGAGCAACCCTCAAACTCGCACACAGCGAGAGGGGACGCAAGGGACTCCTCCATCGGACCCGAGAGCCCCCGCGGGGTTTTCCAGGGCCCCTAGACTGGGTCTGCTAAGGGTTATCCCAGGCAGGGCACTGCTAACCGGCTACCCAAACTACCAAACAATCTGCTAAAAGCTGAACCCACGGGACGTGTCCACTCGCGAGGGCGAAGCAGGGGGTGCCACCACACAAACGATCCTAATCTAAGGGGAACAAGGCAGACCCCCCTACCAGGCAAAAACAAAAAGAAAAGAAAAACCACCCAACTGGACAACGGACCCAGAGGGAACAGAACCGGCCGCTGTAATAGGTGAAAACTAGCAACGCAGTGCCCCGCGCCCCACCAGTGCTATAACTACCACTTACCCCAAGGTAACAAGGGAGTAAAACCCCAAACCCTCAGGGCGGCCAAACGCCAAGCAGCGAAAAGCCAACAGAGGTAGACCCAAGGCGACTTGTGGAAGGTAACCCCAAGCCCCAAGGGGGGTACTTACAGGGCACTCAGGGAAGGTGACCCTAAGCACATGCAGCCCAAGTACCTGAGAATACTACTCCCAACTCACACGACCACCGTAAGAGCAGCACTGAAAAACAATTCACAGCGCTGAGACAAGACTGGAGCTGGAGCCACACGACCATGCACGATCCCATCAGCCGAGGAACTGAGGTGTGGATAGCCGGCGCGGGGGTCTGGGGCTCCCCCTTCCCCCTCCCGGGGAGGGGGGAGCTGCGCAGACATGCGGCGCGGCTGGTGTGATGTCATGCTAGTTTACTCGTTTTTCTTTTGGGGAGTTCTGTCCACTCATTTGTTAATTTTTGTTGTTAACCAGAATAGGGGTTTGTTTTGTGGCGCTTACCTTTCTGGGTGCCTGTCCCGGTCGATGGCAGATATAGAATGCTCCAAATCACATGTGCATTCTATGGGCCATTGCTCCCCGTGCCTCTCTGAGGGGGCCAGGTTCTGGCTCGTGGTCCCCGGTAGGCTAGAACTCCACCCACATCGACTGATGCAAAGTAGTTAGAATATCCATATCAGCCATGGATAGCTCCGGGGAGCCGTAGGGGCTCCCCCCAGAAAATACATACACAGAAAAAAGTATAAAGTATACCATATATATTTCAAATCAGGTGTCAAATTCCTGATACTTAATTTGAAATCTTGAAAATAAAGGAGGACAAACCAAAAATTACTCCAAAACTGGGCCCCACAATTGCTGAGGTCAGCCCTGGTCCCTCCACTCACAGCTATAAGCAACTGATTGGAATGCTTTGCTCCAGAAACAGCCATGCAAATACCTCCGTCAGTCGCATACTGGATCTCCAGCACCAGTATGTTCCTGTAGTATGTGACCATGCTTTCTCATCAATTATGGTCTAGCAATTTATGCCGATGTTAGCAGAGACCCAAAAGAAAGCTTTGCAACTGCAACATTCAGAGTTTTTGGTCATATACAAGAAGCTGAAAAACCCAGCATTGAATGTAATGAAATGCCATTTTCTGGATTAGCCTCGGATGCTTCCTGGAGCTATTGGGCTAATGTGTGATATTAGACCGGGGCATTGGTCTATGGACTTCGACCATAGACCAATGCCAAAACCCCATCATAAGGAAACAAGTAAATGTAACACTCCACTACCGTGCAGCCCTCCCACTCTCCAAGAGGGGAAGGGGGAAGCTTTGGACCTCCCCATGTCAGCTACACAGCACTCCAGTTTGGAAGCAAAGCACCAAACAACACGAAAAACCGCCGACCAGAGGGAGGGAACAGTGCCAGGGAGCCTCCGGGGCTCATACAGAAAATGGTGTTTCATTACATTCAACGCTGGATTTCTGTGGGGAGCCCCTTCAGCTCCCTAGAGCTACATAAGCAAAGATAAAGAAAAGAGGGACCTACCCAGGAGGAGGCCGCCATACACTTCTCAACGCTGCAACAACTGGCTGCAACCTGCAACCAAAGCAACACAGGAACACCCAGCAGAAACATTAGCCAAATAACAGGACCCTATTCGACCTCTAAAATCCCCGCGCCTGAATACCAGCCCAGGACATGTTGCCAAATACAGCAACAATTACAATACAGAACCTGGCCCCCTCTCTGAGGGGGCCAGGTTCTGGCTCATGGTCCCTGATAAGCAAATACTCCATGCATATTGACTGGTGTCAGAAAGCAAATACTGTATATCCACATCAGCTTGGATAGCTCCAGGAAACCGACGGGACTCTCCCCAAGAAATGACATCCAGCTACTTAACAAAATAAAGCAATTATATGAATGTCAAGAAACAAAAACAGGAAATGCTGAAAATATATAATAAAATAATGGAGGTACTCACCAGTGGGTAGTTCATGTAGTTCTTTGGCTCAGGATTAGAATACTTTCCTATTGGTGGTTCCTTCCGATCACTTCGTACTGGTGGTTCTCTCCGCCTACTTCCTACCGAAGTTTCTCTCTGACCATTTCCTATTGATGGTTCTCTTCGATCATTTCCCATTGATGGTTCTCTGCGACCACTTCCTATTGATGGTTCTCTCCGATCACTTCCCATTGATGGTTCTCTCCGATCACTTCCCATTGATGGTTCTCTCCGACCACTTCCCATTGATGGTTCTCTCCGATCACTTCCCATTGATGGTTCTCTCCGATCACTTCCCATTGATGGTTCTCTCCGACCACTTCCCATTGATGGTTCTCTCCGACCACTTCCCATTGATGGTTCTCTTCCACCAATTCCTCCTGCAAGGTCTCTCCCTCCAGTACGGGAGTCAGTGTTTACTGCCTGTGGTATTGGAGTGTGCAACTCCCTCAGTATGTTGAACTTTACCTCTGCTTCAGACACCAGCTATTGAGATGACAAAATAGAATTTCTTGAAGTGGCTAAAAACATGACATTCATATATATATTTATTGGCAGAGTACCACAAGCCTATCAACTATCTATGGCATGGGGTTATTAGTGCCTCAATATGACCAATAGTAAATTACAATCAAATACAAGTACAGTAGTTGATTCTCGGCAAAGGTGAAAGGTACACGACAGTACTCCTGACAACATATTGTCTCCACAAGGCGTCATACATACAAATGGCTACCAATGTCGTATTAGCATCGGCAGCTTTATCATTCATGAGCATCTTGGAAACATATGCCCAGGAGAATAATAAAAGGTCTGTACTGGTTTCTACCTGCTAGACAGCTAAGGCTCTGGCCATCAGGATGGAATGTGTAGATGTAGGCTGGGCTTTTTTGTTTTTTTTTTGGTAATGCCACCTGGTGGCAATGGTATAGTTAGTGGGTTGTCTGGTAGTTAGGAGTCTTCCACACTTGTACCTGTCCCCCCTTGACAGTGTCTTACACACTTGTACTTGTCCCCCTTGACAGTGTCTTGTACACTTGTAACTGACCCCCCTTGACAGTGTCTTGTACACTTGTAACTGACCCCCCTTGACAGTGTCTTGTACACTTGGACACAGCCTGGTCTCTGACCAGACTCACTTGCAATACACACACACACACAATTCTCCAGCTGCAGCATTCATCATTCCACCTCATACCTATAATAAGTACTTGGTGATCACCATCTCTTTCCCCGCAGCCTGTTCTCTTGTGTACAGCTCAAGCACCACATTACAAGACTAGATAATGTCTCTCACATTTAAACATTATCTAAAATGGTGGCTTAAGAGAGCACAATGTGTAGATAACTTGAATGGGGGTGGGCCCCAAGTGGTTTGGATTTCTTCAGTGTTACGATAAAGCTAAAATGCGTTGTTGTCGAATTTGTAAATATAATTTGTCTTAGAAGTGTGGGCATAGGTTATCAGTAAGGGGGGGGGAGGGTTATACAGAGATCACCAAGCACCCCATCACTCAAGACCAGCATTACTCTGCTTGTTTATGTTTTGACAATGTTTTACAAATTACCTGATAACATAAGAAAGGCATTTGTTTTCTGTAACAATGATACAGACCAATCATGTGTGCATATTTACAGATTTTATATTTTTTTGTTGGAAAATAAATGAGGATTGTTGAAATGTTCATAAACATTTGTTTATGAACATTCAGTGCTGTCACACACACGCTATTGTTAAATATAACTTTTGGTTTGAATGTATATCCTAGACAATTAATATGTGAACATTTTAATGTAACATTTTTAATTATAACCCCCACAATAACCTTGAAGACTCAAGTATGTTTAAACATTTTAGGCATCAGTGTGTGGATGGGGCCTAGAGATGCCCTGAACCTTTTAGAGCTAGGTGTCAGTGCATCATTGAAGTATTACACAGCTCACAGTATATTTTATGATTTTAAATGATAGATCTCTTATGGCAAATTACACTAAATTAAAACATTATCAAAAGTAGTAAAAGCATAATCTTCAACTCACAAGAACGGCATTTTGATATCCATTGATATTATGGAATGCTTTCAGAGATTTAAATAGGAGAGAGATGACGTCCATGGCAAGTTTAGCATCAGCATCAGTCTTCACGGAGCAGTCAGCCTGGCGAGGAAAGGAGGAGCACCAGATTACTTAACTCTTCATCGGCGTGATGGTGCCGACACATGTTCACACATTTATGCTACCTGCTTTTTGGCAGCTGTTGGGTAATAGTTGACAGGTTTACTGCAACCTATCCCCTGATAAGACAGTACAGGAAAACCTAAAAAATCTGGATAATACTGAACTGGACTCTATCCAGATTTCCCGAAATTCGTCCCTTTGCCTATTTTTGCCTATCGCCTCGGGCTGGGCTTGAGGAGTAGTAGAACTACCAGAACCCTATCAAGCAGGTATTTACCACCAATTTTTTTCATTATAGCAAGTGATAAAATACATGTTTATGCATATTTAGACAAATATATAATGATTTTGGTGGGTTATTGTTTGTAATGTATAAATTTACAAAGTTTTACTAACCTCTTGTTGTAGCACAAGTTGATCTTGTTAACTCAGTGGTAGCTAATTGTTATATAAGTGGACACCATGTACAATTCAATACTAAGATCAGGTGGGTGGGAGAGATATGGGTCAATCAGTTTTTAGAGATATTGGGAGGGACCTATTAGGTAAGATGGATTGATTATTAGGGATTTATTGGGTAAGAGGGTAAATATTGGGCAGGTGGGTATGAGGGAGAGAAGGAAGGAGCAGAAGGGATTAGAGATTGGGCAGACTGAGATGAGGAACTAGACAGTGGGCTGGACTGGGAGATTGGATGGGCAGGATGGATTGTGGACGAGGGATTTGGCAGGCAGGCAGGCAGGCAGACAGGAAGATAGGTGGGGCAGGAATAAGACTGCTTAACTAGCCTAACTAGCCTACAGATATCCTTCCCCACACACTCCTTCCTTTAGTCCATCCATCCCCCCCCCTCCTATTTATCATGTAAACAATGCCTATTGTTTATGATAAATTATTTATGCCTTAATGGCTTTATTGCTATCATATACAAAATACTGCATATTTATCTAACCTTGGGGCTGACCCATCTTGACTCTACTCCCTAACAAGAAGACTCAAACTGCAGGAAAATGGCATGACCCAACACCAGCATGCCAACCACAATCCCAACACAAACAGGTAACACTTGAAGGATTAAGGTGATTGTTGTTGTTGTTGTTGTTAAAGATTTGCTACCTGGAACAAAAAGTTCCAAGTAACACGGGCTAATTAAGGTGAAGGAAAGACCCAGTATATATGTACGTGTATTAAAAATCAAATTTTTGGATGTAACCTACAATCTTTCTGCAGGCGAAGAGTCACAATAACGTGGCTGAAGTATGTTGACCAGACCACACACTAGAAGTTGAAGGGACGACGACGTTTCGGTCCGTCCTGGACCATTCTCAAGTCGCTTGTGATGAGGAGGTAGAGAACGGGTAATAAATAGGCAAGAGAGAGGTGAGGAGGAAAGTAAGGTGTAGAGAATAGTAGTAATAATGAGAACTGCAGAAGGCCTATTGGCCCATACGAGGCAGCTCCCATTATAACCACCGAAGGAAAAGTAATAGGAATAAGAAAAGGATAGCAAGGGAGCGTAGGAGAAGACAATGAACAGAAAAAGGGGAGAAGATAGAAAGAAAAGGAAAGAGAAAGAAAGATAAATGGAAGGGGTAAGCTTATGTTAAGTCACGTTTGTTGGAAAGATTAGAGCATTTGAGTATGTACTGTGAAAGGGAAGAGTCCACAGCAACAAAGCCAGGACTCAAGTTCATGTTGGGTACATTGTGTATAAGAGCCGATTCTACAAGACGGCGTCTGTGAAGAGTAGAGGCAGGAAAGATTATTTTGGAGGAAGACCAATCAATGGGATGATTAGAATCCCTCACGTGGCAGAAGAGAGCATTGTTAGTGTCTGCAGACTTAACACTTCTCTTGTGTTCTTTCGTGTTCTTTAAGTCTGTCATTAAATGACAGACTTAAAGAACACAAGAGAAGTGTTCTTTCGTGTTCTTTAAGTCTGTCATTAAATGACAGACTTAAAGAACACAAGAGAAGTGTTAAGTCTGCAGACACTAACAATGCTCTCTTCTGCCACGTGAGGGATTCTAATCATCCCATTGATTGGTCTTCCTCCAAAATAATCTTTCCTGCCTCTACTCTTCACAGACGCCGTCTTGTAGAATCGGCTCTTATACACAATGTACCCAACATGAACTTGAGTCCTGGCTTTGTTGCTGTGGACTCTTCCCTTTCACAGTACATACTCAAATGCTCTAATCTTTCCAACAAACGTGACTTAACATAAGCTTACCCCTTCCATTTATCTTTCTTTCTCTTTCCTTTTCTTTCTATCTTCTCCCCTTTTTCTGTTCATTGTCTTCTCCTACGCTCCCTTGCTATCCTTTTCTTATTCCTATTACTTTTCCTTCGGTGGTTATAATGGGAGCTGCCTCGTATGGGCCAATAGGCCTTCTGCAGTTCTCATTATTACTACTATTCTCTACACCTTACTTTCCTCCTCACCTCTCTCTTGCCTATTTATTACCCGTTCTCTACCTCCTCATCACAAGCGACTTGAGAATGGTCCAGGACGGACCGAAACGTCGTCGTCCCTTCAACTTCTAGTGTGTGGTCTGGTCTACAATCTTTCTCAAGGTACTGAACAAAAAGAGTACTGTATTCAGTGGAGAACACTGTATACAGCACCTTGAGAAAGGATGTAGGTTACATCCAAAACCTTTGTTTTTTAATACACTTACACATATGCAGACGAGGAGTCATAATAACGTGGATAAAATATGTTGACCAAACCGCGCACTAGAAATTCAAGGGACAACGACATTTCGGTCCGTCCTGGATCATTCTCACAATCAACTTGAGAATGGTCCAGGACGGACCGAAAAATTTGCCTCCCTTCACTTTCTAGTGTGTGGTTTGGTCAACACTTACACACATATATTGGGTCTTCACTTAACTTGCCGACAGGCAAGGAAGCCGGTCGGCCAAGCGGACAGCACGCTAGACTTGTGATCCTGTGGTCCTGGGGTTCGATCCCAGGCGCCGGCGAGAAACAATGAGCAGAGTTTCTTTCACCCTATGCCCCTGTTACCTAGCAGTAAAATAGATACCTAGGTGTTAGTCAGTTGTCACGGGCTGTTTCATGGGGGTGGAGGCCTGGTCGAGGACCGGGTCGCGGGGACACAAAGTCCTGAAATCATCTCAAGATAACCTTCACATTCAATCACTGACATTTTAGTAAGTTTCTCCACTTGAAGGATTAGTATACTATGTGCATTCTGAAAATATACTGTGAGAAAGGAATGCAAAATGAGGTTTAATAGGCATGCTGGGTAATGAGTATAAGTTCTGATAATACAAACTTAACAAGAAAAGTAAATGATGAGGAAGCAATATGGAAGAAAATGCTAATATGAGATGTGAAGACATGCAAGAGCAGGGAGGCTAACTGGTTAGTGTGGTTAAAGTGCGATTCATTCTACGTCACGTGAGGAAGGATGGCGGTGATGTGTAAAGGTTACAAGTATAACTGAACTTATCTAAAGATAGCAGGCCCAAGGCAAGTTTATTCAACTTACCAGCCTCTTGAGGAGAGTCCCAGTGGTTCCTCCAGCAAGGTTCTCTCTGGGGACTGGTAAGGCCTCTGGCAACACTGGCAGAGCAGGAGGAGCAGGACTGCGGCGGCTCTGACGGCTCACTTCACGTCTTTAACAATTGATTTATTTGTTAGCCATGTGAGAAATATTATTTGCTATCATTAAAAAAATAATAAATAAATAAATAAATAATATATATATATATATATATATATATATATATATATATATATATATATATATATATATATATATATATAAATATATATATATATCTCGTACCTAGTAGCCAGAACGCACTTCTCAGCCTACTATGCAAGGCCCAATTTGCCTAATAAGCCAAGTTTTTATGAATTAATTGTTTTTCGACTACCTAACCTAACCTAACTTTTTCGGCTACCTAACCTAACCTATAAAGATAGGTTAGGTTAGGTTAGGTAGGGTTGGTTAGGTTTGGTCATATATCTACGTTAATTTTAACTCCAATAAAAAAAATTGGCCTAATACATAATGAAATGGGTAGCTTCTATCATTTCATGAAAAAAATAAGAGAAAATATATTATTTCAGGAAAACTTGGCTTATTAGGCAAATCGGCCCTTGCATAGTAGGCCAAATATGACGTTCTGGCTACTAGGTACAACATATACACACATTATATATATATATATATATATATATATATTATATATTATATATATATATTATATATTATTACTATATATATATATATATATATATATATATATATATATAAATATCTAGAATATATATATATATATATATATATATATATATATTATTATATATAATAATACACATACATACATACATATAGCAAACACTGAATGGTCCCCAGGACTAGATGCAACTGAAAACTCATACAACATGAAGACATACATATATAATATATACATACAACATACATACATACATACATATACATTACAAGAGTGGAAGCAGGGAAGACCCCCTTAATTATAGACCGGTATCATTGACAAGTGTAATAGTCAAAATATTGGAAAAAATAATTAAAACTAAATGGGTAGCACACCTGGAGAGAAATGATATAATATCAGACAGACAGTATGGTTTTCGATCTGGTAGATCCTGTGTATCGAATTTACTCAGTTTTATGATCGAGCAACAGAGATATTACAGGAAAGAGATGGTTGGGCTGACTGCATCTATCTGGACCTAAAAAAGGCTTTCGACAGAGTTCCACATAAGAGGTTGTTCTGGAAACTGGAAAATATTGGAGGAGTGACAGGTACGCTTCTAACATGGATGAAAAACTTTCTGACTGATAGAAAAATGAGGGCTGTGATCAGAGGCAATGTATCGGACTGGAGAAATGTCACAAGTGGAGTACCACAGGGTTCAGTTCTTGCACCAGTGATGTTTATTGTCTACATAAATGATCTACCAGTTGGTATACAGAATTATATGAACATGTTTGCTGATGATGCTAAGATAATAGGAAGGATAAGAAATTTAGATGATTGTCATGCCCTTCAAGAAGACCTGGATAAAATAAGTATATGGAGCACCACTTGGCAAATGGAATTTAATGTTAATAAATGTCATGTTGTTATGGAATGTGGAATAGGAGAACATAGACCCCACACAACCTATATATTATGTGAGAAATCTTTAAAGAACTCTGATAAAGAAAGAGATCTAGGGGTGGTTCTAGATAGAAAACTATCACCTGAAGACCACATAAAGAATATTGTGCAAGGAGCCTATGCTATGCTTTCTAACTTCAGAATTGCTTTTAAATACATGGATGGGGATATACTAAAGAAATTGTTCATGACTTTGTTAGGCCAAAGCTAGAATATGCAGCTGTTGTTTGGTGCCCATATCTTAAGAAGCACATCAACAAACTGGAAAGGTGCAAAGACATGCTACTAAGTGGCTCCCAGAACTGAAGGGTAAGAGCTACGAGGAAAGGTTAGAAGCATTAAATATGCCAAAACTAGAAGACAGAAGAAAAAGAGGTGATATGATCACTACATACAAATAGTAACAGGAATTGATAAAATCGACAGGAAAGATTTCCTGAGACCTGGAACTTCAAGAACAAGAGGTCATAGATATAAACTGGCTAAACACAGATGCCGAAGAAATATAAGAAAATTCACTTTCGCAAACAGAGTGGTAGACGGTTGGAACAAGTTGGGGGAGAAGGTGGTGGAGGCCAAGACCGTCAGTAGTTTCAAAGCGTTATATGACAAAGAGTGCTGGGAAGACGGGACACCACGAGCGTAGCTCTCATCCTGTAACTACACTTAGGTAATTACACTTAGGTAATTATATACATACATCCAGACATAATTACAACATACATACATACATCCTACACACATACTTTTTTAGTGTCAGAGTGGTTGAAAAATGGAATGCATTGGAAGTAATGTGGTGGAGGCTGACTCCATACACAGTTTCAAGTGTGATATGATAGAGCCCAATAGGCTAGGAATCTGTACACCTGTTGATTGACGTTGAGAGGCAGGACCAAAGAGCCAGAGCTCAACCCCCGCAAACACAACTAGGTGAGTACAACTAGGCGAGTACACACACCACACACACACACTGCAGATGCAGTGCAGATGCCGAAGAAATATAAGAAAATTCACTTTTGCAAACAGAGTGGTAGACGGTTGGAACAAGTTGGGGGAGAAGGTGGTGGAGGCCAAGACCGTCAGTAGTTCAAAGCGTTATATGACAAAGAGTGCTGGGGGGAAGACGGGACACCACGAGCGAGCTCTCATCTGTAACTACACTTAGGTAATTACACTTAGGTAATTCCACACACAACCTATAAATTATGTGAGAAATCTTTAAAGAATTCTGATAAAGAAAGGGATCTAGGGGTGGTTTTAGATAGAAAACTGTCACCTGAGGACCACATCAAGAACATTGTGCGAGGAGCCTATGCTACACTTTCTAACCTAAGAATTGCTTTTAAATACATGGATGGAGAAATACTAAAGAAATTGTTCACGACTTTTATTAGACCAAAGCTGGAATATGCAGCGGTTGTATGGTGCCCTTATCTTAAGAAGCACATCAACAAACTGGAAAAGGTGCAACGACATGCCACTAAGTGGCTCCCAGAAATGAAGGACAAGAGCTATGAGGAGGTTAGAGGCATTAAATATGCAAAAACTAGAAGATAGAAGAAAAAAGAGCGATATGATCACTACGTACAAAATAGTAACAGGAATTGATAAAATCGACAGGGAAGATTTCCTGAGACCTGGAACTTCAAGAACAAGAGGTCATAGATTTAAACTAGCTGAACACAGATGCCGAAGAAACGTAAGAAAATTCACCTTCGCAAATAGAGTGGTAGACGGTTGGAACAAGTTAAGTGAGAAGGTGGTGGAGGCCAAAACCGTCAGTAGTTTCAAAGCGTTATATGACAAAGAGTGCTGGGAAGACGGGACACCACGAGCGTAGCTCTCATCCTGTAACTACACTTAGGTAATTACACTTAGGTAATTACACACACTTTCTCTTGTAAAGAAAGAGATCTAGGGGTGGTTCTAGATAGAAAACTATCACCTGAGGACCACATAAAGAATATTGTGCGAGGAGCCTATGCCACACTTTCCAACTTCAGAATTGCGTTTAAATACATGGATGGCGATATACTAAAGAAATTGTTCACGACTTTTGTTAGGCAAAGCTAGAATATGCAGCGGTTGTGTGGTGCCCATATCTTAAGAAGCACATCAACAAACTGGAAAAGGTGCAAAGACATGCTACTAAGTGGCTCCCAGAACTGAAGGGCAAGAGCTACGAGGAGAGGTTAGAGGCATTAAATATGCCAAAACTAGAAGACAGAAGAAAAAGAGGGTGATATGATCACTACATACAAAATAGTAACAGGAATTGATAAAATCGATAGGGAAGATTCCTGAGACCTGGAACTTTAAGAACAAGAGGTCATAGATATAAACTAGCTAAACACAGATGCCGAAGAAATATAAGAAAATTCACTTTCGCAAACAGAGTGGTAGACGGTTGGAACAAGTTAGGGGAGAAGGTGGTGGAGGCCAAGACCGTCAGTAGTTTCAAAGCGTTATATGACAAAGAGTGCTGGGAAGACGGGACACCACGAGCGTAGCTCTCATCCTGTAACTACACTTAGGTAATTACACTTAGGTAATTACACACAATTTTGCATTGCAGATTCAAACTTTCAATGTGAGGAACAAGTTTCATATATACAGACAACCCAAGATTGTGATAGAGTTTCTGTAAATATTTCTTAAATATAATTTACTATAATTTAGTTTCTGTAAATATATTAAGTATATTTCTGTAAATTAAAAGGCAAGGATATTAAACTTACAGAGAGAGGTAAAATAAGAATATGTTCTAGAAATTTCCTAAACAGGAAATATTTCCACTCTTTTTTTCCAATAAAACAGTACATGAATTATCTGCACTCAATCAATATACTGTACATCAAAATGCACCGACACTTTGGAACTTGTTATAAAGGCGTTTACTAATGTACCAACAAATCTGCATTCTTCTTTACCACACATTAACAGTTACCAGTTAACAGCCACAGTCATCAAACACAGCCAGCTATTAGACATTAGTCAGTCCTCAGTTATCAGACTCAAATCCCAGTCACATCATCGTTACAGTCATCAATCATCAGTCAAAATAAAAAATATTCAATTAGACATACACCAGTCATCGTGCACAGTGATGACTGATCACTGGGAGTCACTGGAGCTGGGGGAGGCAGGAGTCACACTGCAGCAAGCTCCTGGAATAATCAAATTACCTAAGTATTGGGAACAGGTTGAGGGCTACAGTGGTGCCCCAAGTTACAGAAAGGTCCAGGGAAGTGTAAAAGCAAATAAAATAAAATAACAAGTAAAGGTGAGTGAAAATAGCCAAGTTGGAAATGTTTGTTTTGGTTCTAGAACAAACACGAAGATGGCCGCCGCCGCCTCCACGGGAAATGTGAACACTCCATCAGATGATTGTTTCAAAGGATTCTCACCACAAGATATAAGGAAAGGAGGTGTTCTTGGCAGGTTAGAGATAATTGAGGATATGCAAAAGAAGTATGAAGAGAAAGTGCTTAACACTTTCGCGCGCCCATCCCGTACATATACGACGGTTATATTTTTATCGGTTGTGCGGTCGCGTCGTACATTTACGGTCCGTATTAAAATAATTGTAAAAAATCCAGCTTAAATCCGATTTACTTGGGGTTTGTTTCAAACTGTGCGCCATGAAATTCCCGTTCTCTCGGGTAGGCCGAATGTCACGTCGGCCTACTGGGTCACGTGACAGGCCCATTTTATTGTCACGTGGAGCGATCGCATCTCTCTCCCCTCGCGCGCCAAACTCGCATGGTTTCAAGGATTTTTACCCATTTCTGTGTGTTTGTAACCAACTACATTCATCAATAATGGATCCAGCACCAGGCCCAAGTGGTGTTTCGGCTACAGGAGCCTCCGATTCATCTGGAAAAGACAAGATTACCGACATCTATAGGAGGTTCTCTGGATTGAGGCTCACTCCCACCAAGATTCCCAATCTCTTGGATGCCTTTGATCAAGTGGATTTGGATGGAAGTGAGGCAGAAGGTGAGGATTTAGAAGAAGAATGTGAATTTGGGGGGCCTGGAGCCCATGGGGCTGAATCGACGGAGGAGGACACTGAAGGCCTAACTGATGTGGATACCACAGTCTACCGCCGCAAGGACAACACCTTCATTCTGCTGTGGAAAGACAAGCGAGTTGTCTCTATGATTACCAACCTCCACAATGCAGACACAAATAGAGTTCAAAAACGCAAACGAGTTCGTAGGCCAGATGGAACAACAGGACTACAGCAGGTTGTGGTGAACAAACCAAAGGCAATTATTGACTACAATAAGTTCATGAAGGGTGTTGACTACTTTGATCAAATGGTAAAGTATTACCATTTTGCCAGGAAATGTCACAAGTGGACAAAGAAATAACCTTTTATTTCCTGCAAATGGCTTTGCAAAACGCTTATGCATTGTACAAGGCCAACAAAGATGACCGAAAGAAACTAACTCTGCTCCAGTTTCATGAGGTTGCTATTTGGGCTTTATTGAAATTTGACAAGGAAGAGTGGCCTGCAACAACAACACCATCTCCTCATTTAGTTTATGCTCCAGACATAAATGATGACACTGGTCCTGTGTATCCTGCTGCTAACCCGTCAACACCTGGCCCGTCGGGTGTGAGGCACCTCTCTTCACGTCTACACCTCGTGCTGAAGCCGACCATGAATCTGATGAAGATATTTCATCTGCTACACTGTTGTTTGAAGACAATGGTGAGAGCGACGATTCAGACTGTAGTGTACAACCAACACAGAGACAACAGGGACGTGTTGTTTATCAGAGACTCGCCTGAACTACAAATTGAAGCATGAACTTGTAAAACTCCCCAAACGTCGCAGGTGTCAAGTGTGTTCAAAGTCGGGTATTAGGAAGGAAACTGGTATAGCATGCAAGACATGCGATGTTCCACTTTGTGTCATACCGTGTTACACCACTTATCACAGGAAAAGGGTGTATTGGGTGGACAAGAAGTAACCACCCGCACCAGCTTATCTCCACCTACGAACATCTGTTGAGCAACTTCAGGAATCGGTACCTGAAGGAGGTGGAGTGGAGAGAAAATGCTCAACTTATTTTTCTACAATCGTCTTTCCTTTGGTAAGTACACATAATTGTCCTAGGTTGTTGTAGTATTGTAGTCGATTTTCTTAGGAATATTTTGATACCTAAATGACAACTGTAGCACGAAAACTAAAGTAAGTATACACGAAACACCAGAAACTTTTTTTTGGGTGTTGCGGGTGTGAGTTGGAGTATCCAGAGCGGGTTCCGGTTGTGTGTGTTTGGCCGTCTCTACAGCTGTGAATTCCCAAGAATTGTACTTGATAGGCATATGTCTGTGTAGGGAATTTTATTCCGAACACTATACAAAAAAAAAAAAACGGTGTGAAACGAGTATAAACTTGAAAAACATGAACAAAGTAAAAACTTTTTACGTTCACGGGTACAAACACGCGTAAGATTTTATTCGCCACAAATTTATTTGACGCTCTGTGACCAATTCTACCCATGTTCTTATAGAACTTTCTATTGCGAACACATTGCTATAAAATGAAATACGTAGCTCCAGAAATAATGTCAGGACAGTGAAATAAGTATAAACTTTCAAAGCGCTGCATCACAACAGTGTCATCGCTGCTGAAATCACGGCTAACGCTTCGGCCACTTCCCACACAGGGAAACAGCTTTTGTCAGCACAGATGGAGGAAGTTGCACAGGGAATAGAACAGTGCAAGAAAGAATGCAACTCACTATGCGCAGTGGCCAAGGATAAGGAAAAAATAGAAGAAGCAGTAAAAGAAGTCAAACACTGCAGCAACCAGATAAAACAAACATTAGGCTAGAAGTGAGAAAAGAATTGGCATCTAACCCAAAGTTGGTGCAAAACACAGTTGATCGGAGTAAGTCCCTGATCATTTTTGGATGCATAGAACAGGAGATAACATCTAGGTCAGAAAGAGCTGTAGAAGAAGCAAAAGTAGTAGATAAAATTGTTGGCCTCGTGGAAGGTCTTACAACCAAAGAGAATGTGTGCGACTACAGGAGAATAGGCAGATATGTAAAAGGGAAAGATCGACCTTTGAGGATCACCCTAAACGGTGCCAAACAGATGGAAGAAGTACTAAGGAATG
>WNGS01164858.1:47698383-47737065 GCA_020271785.1 Procambarus virginalis
AAAGGAGCCTATGCTATGCTTCTAACTTCAGAATTGCTTTTAAATACATGGATGGGGATATACTAAAGAAATTGTTCATGACTTTTGTTAGGCCAAAGCTAGAATATGCAACTGTTGTTTGGTGCCCATATCTTAAGAAGCATATCAACAAACTGGAAAAGGTGCAAAGACATGCTACTAAGTGGCTCCCAGAACTGAAGGGCAAGAGCTACGAGGAAAGGTTAGAAGCATTAAATATGCCAAAACTAGAAGACAGAAGAAAAGAGGTGATATGATCACTACATACAAAATAGTAACAGGAATTGATAAAATCGACAGGAAAGATTTCCTGAGACCTGGAACTTCAAGAACAAGAGGTCATAGATATAAACTGGCTAAACACAGATGCCGAAGAAATATAAGAAATTCACTTTCGCAAACAGAGTGGTAGACGGTTGGAACAAGTTGGGGGAGAAGGTGGTGGAGGCCAAGACCGTCAGTAGTTTCAAAGCGTTATATGACAAAGAGTGCTGGGAAGACGGGACACCACGAGCGTAGCTCTCATCCTGTAACTACACTTAGGTAATTACACACTCGTGCGGGTCACCCCGTATCAAAATTATACATTGATAGGCATATGTCTGGGTGGGGAATTTTATTGCGAGTTCAGTGATATCAAAATCAATGCTGTAGGATCACTGTGGAGCTGGCAACAAACGAAAGAGTATGAACATTTACTTCCTGTTTGGGTGTCACGGCGAGTCATCTTCGTGTTTATTTATTTCGTGGTGGGATAGCAAATGCTTTGGTGACATTTTATGCATATGATCTTGTAGAGAATTTTATTGCCAACACATTGATACCAAAATGAAATATGTAGCTTGAGAATTGATGTTAGGAGCGTGAAAAGTTTATACACTTATTTGTCTTTACACTTGAGCGCCAAGAACGCCGCGCGCACAATCGGCTTTTTTTTTCCCTGAGTGCTGCGCGCGCTAAAGTGTTAAATTGGAAGAGGACAATGGAGCTCTTAGGAGTGAGCTTTGCACTCTAAAAGGGAGTATGCTTCAGCAAGGTAAGATTATTACTGCATTAACAGACCAGGTAACAAATCAGGAGGAACATACACTAGAGAAAGAAAATGAGTGTGGAAAGTGAAGTGTGGTGACTTGAAGAAATAAACAAGAAAATAGACTCGTATGGTGAACAACTCCAAGGGAGCCTGAGAGCTAACATAGAGTTAGGTAAGGATCTCCAACTGGAAACTTCACTGACAACTCACATAGAGGAGGTGAATAAAGAACTAGAAAAGTATAAAGAAGAAATAAGAGAGACGTATGCTCAAGTTGTAAAAGAGAAAGAGACAATCAAGGAGGTGTGTTTGGAAGTCAAAACCAGAAATGATAAACAAGAAGTGGATCTTACGCAAGTAATTAGGAAAGAACTGGTAATCAACAGTAAACTAGTACAAAACACTGTAGATAGAAGTCCATAATCATTTTTGGATGTTTAGAGAAGGAAATTTCATCTAGGGTGGACCGAGCAGCAGAAGAGATGAAAATCATAGAAAAATAGTATGATTAGGAGAAGGCCTAAATTCAAAGGAGCATGTTAGTGATTTTACGAGGATAGGAAAATATGAGAAAGACAAGAACCGCCCCTTAAGGGTGACGTTTAATGGAGTGAAGTATATGACAGAAGTGCTTCGGAATACCAGAAAATTGCAATGGGACGAGAATGGCAAACTTTGGTCAATAAGACAAGACCTCTCAAAAGAGGACAGAGAAAAGCTGAATATGAACCTCACTGAAGCAAAACGTCTAAATGAGGAATAAAAATGAAGAAGAAAGAAATTCTTTTTTTTTTCAAAGTGTCACGGGACTGGAAAGCTTGTGAAATGGTACATAAAGAAAAAGCAACAAAATCATTAGTGGAAGGGGGGTGGAAAGAACAAAGGGAAGGGGAACATATTCCTGATAGTAGTATATACCAACATAGATTGAGTGAGAAATATTAGAGTTGAAGGATAAAATTCAGCTCAAAATCCCAGATATTGTCGCACTAACAGACACGAAACTTGAAGAAAATATTTTAAATGAGGTCGTATTTCCAAGGGGCTACTCAGTTTGGAGACGTGATAGGAAAACTAGGAAGGGGGAGGAGTGGCTGTGTTGGCGAAAGAACACCTGAAGGTAAGAGAATTAATATTTGAAAACCCTCGAGATATTGACATAATGGCATTGCAGCTCTGGAATCAAGATGATAAGCGGATAATTTTAAATGCCTACAGCCCACCAGCAAGCACCACATGGACAAAGGAAGAACTGGATGACAAACGAGATGGCCTCATAATGGTCATGAGAGAGATTATGGTAAAAGCTGACAAAGATAAATCCCAATTGTTGGTACTGGGAGACTTCAACTTTAAGGCAAGAGACTGGGAGGCCTACGAGGTAAGAACAGACGACATTTGGACAGGCAGATTTGTAAACCTCATTTTGGAGACATTCTTGTATGAACAATTCAAGTAGGTCACAAGAATGAGGGAAGGGGATGTTCCGTCAGTACTGGATCTAATATTCACCAGGAAAGAAGAGGTATTTGACATCCAGTACCTTCCTCCTTTGGGAAAGAGTGATCACGTCCTCTTGGACATTAAATACGCTATGCGATATAATCTAGTAGAGAATGGGGACAGCGAAACAGTTGTTAAACTCGATTTCAAGAGAGTACACTATGGGGAACTTAGGAATTTTTTTCATGGGTATAATTGGACAGACTTGTTGCTAGGCAAAGAAGTAAATGAGATGTATGCCAAATTTTGCAAAATATACGATGAAGGCACACAAACATTCATACCAAAACAGACATGCAGACCAAGGAAACGGGATTGGTTCAACAAAAATTGCAAGGGGGACCAGAGATTAAAAGACACAAGCATGGAATCATTATAGAAACAGACCAAACCCCCAAACATACCAATGATACAAAGATTCAAGAAACAACTAGACGTCAGTAAGGAGAGAGGAACTTTGAGAACGGTATAGCAGACAAATGTAAATCAGATCCTGGCCTTTTTTATAAATTCATTAAAAGCAAGCTGCAGGTAAAGGATAATATTCAAATGTTGAAAATGGGAGACAGATGCATGGAAAATAAGAAGGAAATGTGTAAAACATTAAACGAAACGCTCCAAAGTGTGTTTGTACAAAATGAGATCTTCAGGGACCCAGACACAATAAGAATTCCAGGGAACAACATAGAGCACATAGAGGTGTCTAGAGACGAATTGGAAAAAATGCTCAAGGAGCTAAGTAAGGACAAAGCAGTTGGCCTGGATGGAGTTTCACCATGGGTTCTGAGAGAATGTGCACCTGAGCTCAGCATTCTACTTCAGCTGATTTTCCAGACATCCATCTGCACAGGAGTCATAGCAGATGTGTGGAAAAAGGCTAACATAGTTCCAATCTACAAAAGTGGCAGCAGGGAAGACCCCCTCAATTATAGACCTGTATCATTGACAAGTGTAATAGTCAAAATATTGGAAAAATAATAAAAACTAAAATGGGTAGAACACCTGGAGAGAAATTATATAATATCAGACAGTATGGTTTTCGATCTGGAAGATCCTGTGTAACGAATTTACTCAGTTTCTATGACCGAGCCACAGAGATTTTACAAGAAAGAGATGGTTGGGTTGATTGCATTTATCTGGACCTAAAAAATGCTTTCGACAGAGTTTCACATAAGAGGTTGTTCTGGAAACTGGAAAATATTGGTGGGGTGACGGGTAAACTTCTAATATGGATGAAAAATTTTCTGATAGAAAAATGAGGGCAGTAATCAGAGGCAATGTATCAGACTGGAGAAATGTCACAAGTGGAGTACAACAGGGTTCAGTTCTTGCACCAGTGATGTTTATTGTCTACATAAATGATCTACCAGATGGAATACAGAATTATATGAACACGTTTGCTGATGAAGCTAAGACAATAGGACGGATAAGAAACTTGGATGATTGTCATGCCCTTCAAGAAGACCTGAACAAAATAAGTATATGAAGCACCACTTGGCAAATGGAATTCAATGTAATAAATGCCATGTTATGGAATGTGGAATAGGAGAACACAGACCCCATACAACCTATAAATTATGTGATAAATCTTTAAAGAATTTGATAAAGAAAGAGATCTATCGGGTGGTTCTAGATAGAAAACTATCACCTGAGGACCACATAAAGAATATTGTGCAAGAGCCTATGCTACGCTTTCTAACTTCAGAATTGCTTTAAATACATGGATGGGGAAGTACTAAAGAAATTGTTCACGACTTTTGTTAGGCCAAAGCTAGAATATGCAGCGGTTGTGTGGTGCCCGTATCTTAAGAAGCACATACACAAACTGGAAAAGGTGCAAAGACATGCTACTAAGTGGCTCCCAGAACTGAAGGGTAAGAGCTACTTGGAGAGGTTAGAGGCATTAAATACAATGGGGCCTCGACTTATGCTAATCTGTTCCCAGAGACGGATCGTAAGTCGAAGCAATTTCCCAAAAGCAATAAAGGGATTTGAATTAATCCGTTCCCCACCCTCCAAAATATTAACATACAAATACATTTTATACTGAATACAATGTTTTTTCTTACTACAATACAGTACCTAAGTTTATCTTACCTTTATGGAGGGATCTTGAGGCATATGGAAGATGGTGATGAGGGGGGAGGAGGAGAGTTGTTACTGTTTGGAAGGGGAGTCCCCTTCCATTATCACATCAGGCAGTGATGTTTTCTCTGGGAGAAAACATCTTCTCTCTCCTACGTTTTGCCTGAATACCACTAGGACCTGGTTGTGGTTCAGTGCTTGTTTGTCTCACTACAAATTTGTCGAGACATTGTTTTTCCCTTCGTTTTAAATTTGTCTGTAATGATGCATCACTTTAGCACCCATAATGTCCTTTTTCTTAGCCAGTATGGTGGATATCGTTGACTGAGATTTGTTGTACTGCTTAGCCAGTCCAACAACCTGCACACCATCTTCATATTTACGAATGATCTCTTGTTTTTCCTCTATGGTCATCCTTACATGGGATCTCATATGTTGAGCCTTACCACTGATTTTCCTGGGACTCATGGCATGATATATAATAATTACTTTAATGTTCAAAATGCAAAAATCACCACAAAAGCGAAATTTCTTATAGGCGCGATCGTCACTAAGCGGGCAGCTGTAGTAAACTGAGGCAGGTCGACCGCATGACTGGGAACCACGCGCTCGGTCGACCCGAACGTGTACCAACAAATATCATAAGTCGACGACACATCGGATGTGGAGTCACATTTTTCATGAAATTTACATCGTAACTCAAAATTATTCTAAGTAGGGGCAATCTTATGTCGAGGTGCCACTGTATGCCAAAACTAGAAGACAGAAGAAAAAGAGGTGATATGATCACTACTTACAAAATAGTAACAGGAATTGATAAAATTGATAGGGAAGATTTCCTGAGACCTGGAACTTCAAGAACCATAGATTTAATATTATCAGATTTAATCATAGATTTAAACTAACTAAACAAAGATGCAGAAGAAATATAAGAAAATTCACTTTTGCAAACAGAGTGGTAGACAGTTGGAACAAGTTAAGTGAGGTGGTGGTGGAGGCCAAAACCGTCATTAGTTTCAAAGCGTTATATGACAGGGCAGTTTGCATTACTAGTTAGAACAATATTGCTGTTCCAAATATATGTATTGCCTCGGGGGAGCCAGGAACATACCAATTCATCTATGATAATCCTAGCTCAAGTTGCCCAATATGTCTGCCAACCTATTGCCTTCCTTCGCATCCTAGGCCATATGGCTTCAACAGAAATTATGTTAAGCATAAAGTGAAATGTAATGTAGTGAAATGCCCCTTTTCTGGGTGAGCCCCGGAGGCTCCCTGCAGCTATCAGACTGATGTATGTTACATTAGTCTGGGGCTTTGGTCAATGGAGTTCTGCCTACCGGGGACCACTGGCCAGAACATGGCCCCTCAGAGAGGCGCAAGGAGCAATGGCCCTATGAAACCTGCTTGTATTTTGGGTATTCCATTTGCCATCGACTGAAGTTAGGCACCCAGAAAGATAGGCATCTCAAAACAAACCCACACGGTAGGAAATTGAAAAAAAAAAAAGAGAGACCAAACAGAGAAACAGAACTCCCCCACAAGAAAACAAAGTTAACAAGCAAACGTCATTCACCGTGCCACTTATCTGCCTAGCCTTCCCTCCTATGGAGGGGAGGGCTAGGCAGATAATGTTGGGCTGGGAGGCTGGGCGGAGGACTAGGAGGGGAGAAGGGAGTCCCGAATCCACGCACTTCCTGCCCACTCTTCAGTTTGAAGACTGAGCGTAAAAAATAAAAGCCGCAAACGGTGGGAGGGAGGGTGCCAGGAAACCTCCGGGGCTAACACAGAAAATGGCATTTCATTACATTTAATGCTAGTTTTCTGTGAGGAGCCCCTTCGGCTCCCTGGAGCTACATAACCAATGATACATAAGATACTGGTGTACCCAGGAGGTGACCGCACCATGTGCCTAAACACGAAGATGAGACAACTGGCTGCAACCTGTGACCCAAACCCACACATGAACAACCGGGACCAGGAACATTCACAAACTAATGGGCGGACAGGACCCTGTTTGACCTCCAAAACCCTCGTGCCTGAATGTGAGCCCATAACATGTTCCCAAACACCGTGGCCAAAGCAGCATACTTACAAACATAATGGGCACGAGGGCAGACCGCAGGCTGGCTAGACCTAAGACCTGCGAATGACCTAAGAGACCCGAGACCTGGAACAGGGAAAAAGGGAAGTCGGATCAACCAAAAGCACGTTGATAGTCACAGAAGCCACATAGGGTGCGCAGGTAACGGCAAGGGGTCATTCAACCGGACATAACAGATGACAGTCGACATGAACTTGAAACCAGCCATATACTGCAGGTATGTTGACGACATTTTTACACAGGTACCGGATGTCAGACATCTGCAGGAGCTGAAGGAGGCATTCGAGCGGAATTCTGTGTTGCGTTTCACTTACGAGATGGAGAAGGATGGGAAGCTGCCCTTTCTAGATGTAACAGTCATGGAAAGGAATGGAGGTTTCCACACTGCAGTCTACACTAAGGAAACATAGGAATGTGCCTCAATGCCAACAGTGACTGCCCAGGCAGGTACAAGAGGAGTGTTGTTAACGCTTATGTCGACCGTGCTCTCAGCTACAGCTCAGGATGGAAGCAAGTCGATGAAGAACTCTGTAGGGTAAGGCAGGTCCTAGTCAACAACGGCTTCTCCAATGGTTTCATTGAAGACATCATAAGAAGGAAGGTGAAACGCCATGCAACCTTTGAAGAGACAACTAACACAACACCTGTACCCCTATTAGACTATTTAACAGGAACTTCTTTTCCACAACTCATAAAAGGAGGAAAGGGTCTTGAAAGATTTTGTTAATAGGAATGTTATCCCTACAGACAAAGATCAGAAGATACAATTGACGATTTACTATAAAACCAAAAAAACGGCCAACCTACTCATGAGAAATTCTCCAGACACAAAGCAGAAAGTTTTACGAGAGACAAACGTCGTCTATGCCTTCAAATGCCCACTTGGGGACTGTAAGCCTCAAAGAACTCAGTATATAAGCAAGACAACAACATCTCTTTCCAGGCGATTAACAATGCATAAGCAACAGGGCTCCATTAACCCTTCAATTGCGCATCGCATCATATGATGCTTTGACCGACTTGCAGTAAATTGCGCATCGCATCATATGATGCGTTGGAGTACTACGCAAGATTTAAACGGCCCGCGGATACACGGGGTTCACCACACCTTCATCAGGGCTCTTGTAAACAGACGCCATTTTTAAAAAAAATCGTGGGCCAAACTCCCGGGTGTTAGGGGCCTCAGTATCGAGTAAGCTACCCAGCCTGACGCACGCAGCATGAGCTCACAGCACTGCTGTTCAGCTTGTGACCACAGCATCGCCTAAAAATGCCATAATATACTTGTTCATGCTATTATATAGCGATAATATTATTACAGAAGACCCCTGACTGTGATAAAACTGACCATGGGTCTGATAATAAGAGGATTGTGATGATATTTAGCACTGTGCTCCATGGAGGGAGGAGTAATGCTGTGGGAGGGAGGGTGGTGGCATTGTTATCTGACTGTGTGTGGCCACCTTTTATTGACTGCACTCAGCATACCAGCTTAGTGGTTCGCTATGGTGAACACAAATGTAGATACTTATATATAACGTGTATAGAGGGTATAAACAGCAAGAGTAGGAGGTTGGGAGCCGCCATTTTGGTGAGAGGAGCGTCGTCTGCAGGAATTATCGTGTTGTTTACTGGTGACCACGATGGTCTTTGGGCACCATACCAGTTTACTTGTACAAGAATGGTGAATAAAACCGGTAGATATTTATATATAATGTGTGTATATAGGGTAATAACACCACAAGCAGTATTGTTGGAACAGAAATATTAGTGCGTCTGGCCTTGAGGGCGGCAGCCATCAGCTGACTGTGAGGTCCTACGTCTTTCTGCCTACTCACCATACAAGAGGTCCTACTCACCATACAAGCTTAGATGTACAGTTATGGTGAACAAAACATGTAAATACTATATATAACGTCTGTATATAAAAGCAAAAACAGTATGGTGAGTGGAAAATGGTGGCAAGTTAGGTGAGGTGAGGGAAGGAGGGAGTGGCAGCCAGTGGCGGGCTGCCACTGCCACTGCCACTCAGCATACCAACTTAGTGGTTCGTTATGATGAACACGAATGTAGATACTTATATATAGCGTCTGTATATAGTGAATAAAAGCAAAAACAGTATTGTGGGAGGAGAATGTGGGTGAGTCAGATGACTTGAGGGAGGGCGTGAGTGGCTGGCTGGTACACGGCGGTCACTCCTCGTTACTTTTTGATTCATAATAGCAACTTAGTGGTTCGTTATGGTGAACAAAACATGCAGATACTTATATATAACCTGTGTATATAGTGTAACAACTGACAAAGTATTTGTTCACTGTTTGATGAACATAATTGAATCAACAATAAGCACACCATATTTTTGAGTACAGCGATGATTCACTCATTTCATTATATAAATATATCACACTACACACTATTGAATAATATTACAGCAAAAAAACTACGAAAAATCAATCAGAGACATTGAAATAATTAGGCAATTATCTCTTTGTGGCAACTCCGGCCTGACAGCTGGCGATCAACAGACCGCCTGGGACGCATGCTGAGTGAGCGCCTGTTTTGTGCCAGACTTCCCCGCCCTATAGCGGCCAATATATTTAACTTACGATTTTTTTATTATTTTTCCCGTGATCAGTGAACACAAATTAACAGGTTAGGAAGAAAAAATAATTTTTTTTTTTTTTGTATGCACTTGTGGGTGTCAAATGGTATATAGCTATGCGCCATTTAAAGGTTAAGGAACATATAATCTCTTCCCACAACCAGACCATCACCAGAGAAGTCTTTAACAAACAACACAGAAATCATCGATAGATACAGCGATAGCAGGCGGCTTGACATCCGCGAGGCACTACACATCAAGAAGTCAACACCACCAATCAACAGACAATTAATGCACAACTATATTCTACCCACTTCAAGATTCAGCACCAATATAGAAGCATCATGAAATATGCGTCAATAGGCCCTTTGCAGTTACTTCCACTCTATACCCATTGCACCGTGTTCTGTCTTGTGTTGAAAGTTTTGTTCACCTCATCCACCTCATCCAAAACTGTTGTAACATATCACCTCACCCAAATGCGAGTATATAAGACGAAAGCTGTTTAAATGATAACATAGTAAAACTGTGTTTAGTGTTTGAAGGTTATAGTTGTGTGTGTGTAAACTAAAGTCTTTGAAAATGTAATAAGTTATTACAAAATGCGTTCAAGTGTCGCATCAGACTAGAAATAAAAATGAATTTTGGAGAATTGATTTTTCAATTACCATCGACAGTAAAAAGAACAAGAAAGAGAAAATTCGTGTTAGAATTATTAATCTTACTTTTTTGGTCATATTTAATAACATATGTATATGTATATACATAATGTGCATATGTGTGTATGTACTTTTTCTTTCAGAAGGGGTTCTGTTCCCGTCTCTGTTGTGCCTGGATGGTGGCCGGGTGCCTGGATGGTGGCCCTGGACCTCCAGGTCACTTCTTAGCACGTTCCTCTCCAGTTTTCTGGGACTGGCACAGTTGGTGGTGGGGCTTCAGGCTTGCTGCTTTTGTTGCCTTCCTATTTTGTAACTGGCACTGGTGTACTTTTTTTTTTTTTTTTTTTTTTTTTTGCGCATCTTTACCGGATCTTAGTGCCCTGTCTGAGTCTGCTTGAGATTCGGTGTCTGGCCTACCTCGACGACTGGCTGGTGTGGGCTCCCAGTCAGTCCGCTTGTCTGCTGCCAGGGTGTGGTTCTTTCCAGATCGCCGGGTTTGGTTTCCTGGTGATCTGGAGGCCATTCTATCTGTTCCATCCTGGGTTCGGACCTAGGCCTTGTTTAGGGCTATTGGGCCACTCATTGTCTTTCCCTCCCGAAGTGTTACTGCGGCTGTGGTCCCGCCTTTGGCTGTACATGAGGGGGTCTCGGGTTGCTCAGCAGTTGCTTGAGCGGTTGTGTGGGAATCTGAACTTCGACGTGCTGGTCTGCCCGCAGAATCGGATTTGGCTTCGGTGTCTGTCTGTTTCCTTCGGAGACTCCCCTTCCGCCTCTTGCATTCCTTGGGTTCGTTCCTCCGGGGATCTTGTGTTGGTACTGCATCACCAGCTTCCTCTTTGGGGTTTTTGGGGTTCCATGCCTTGGCACCTCCCTGAGCCTCTGCTCGATGTGTTCACGGACGGGTCATCTCTCGGCTGGGGCTTTGTGACCAGTGCTCACCAGGTCGGCCGGGGATGGTGGAGTCTGTCCGTTCGTCGGGCTCACAGCACAGTTCGGGAGTTCGTGGCTGTCTGGTTTGCACTTCGGAGGGTTTGGGTCACTCGGTGCTCTACCATTCAGCTCTGTTCGGACTGTTCTCTGGCGGTTCTTGCCGGAACCACAGGGTTTCTCTTAGGCGTTGACCATTGGGGTTGGTTCCGTAGTGGTTCGTTTGCTGGATTCTCGGGGTTTGCCTAACCGTGAGGTTCATGTCCGGGGCGTATCCTGCGTCCTGGCGGACTGCTGTCTCGGTTCATTCCTCTGTTCGCGGATTGGCCAGTCGTCGCCAACTCGTTTTGTTGGCTCTGTCGGACGTATGGACTCCTGGCAGTGGACGTCTTCGAGTCGTTGTGGTCTAGGCGTCGCCCATTTTATGTGGCGCCCTTACCCACCTGCGAGGCATTCACGGTGGATGCTTTTCGGCAGGACTGGTCGAGGTGGGGGGTACCTGTTCCCCTTCTCCCGGTCCAGCTGTTGCTTCGGGTTCTGGCTCGGTCGCAGCCCATTCCCACGAGAGCAGTCCTTATGGTTCCTTGGTGGCCAGCCCAGCCTTATTTTCAGACGCTGCTCGATAGGTGTCCGAACCTGGGGCGTTTTCCCGCGGCTCCATCCGCCTCCTTCGGCAGGTCGAATGGGTCCTGTACAGGACTGGTTCGGCCTTCTCCTCGGCTCTTCGCATCTGGTATTTTGACGCGGGTATCACGATCTCTGTGGTGTTCAGGTGGCTTTGTTGACGGTGTCCCACCTGCGAGCTTCATCTTGGCGACAGCATGACGTTTCATACGCTTTCTCGCGTTTTGTTTCACCTCCGGCCTGCTCATGCGTCGCCTGAGCCGTCCTGGTCCTTGATCAGAGTGCTTTCTTATCTTCTCCTCAGTTTGTGGAAGCCCCTTCGGTTCAGGTTTCTGCTCTTTGGTACTGGTGGTAGATTTGTACGTGTGCAGCCTTTCTCCGTCCTGGCGACGGTCGAGCCGTCTGCTTTCCGGAGGGGTTCTTGGGTTATTGATGCTCAATTGGTTTGTCTGGTTGTGCTTTGTGCCGTTGCCTGCGTACCGTGTCTGGGGATGCGCTGTGGTTGATCCGGTTCCCCTCGTTCCCTGTTTCCAGGGCTCGGGTCTCCCAGGTCGTCCGCAGAGTTTTTCATTCTTCCAGCCTGCGGTCTGTCTTTGCGCCCGTGCTGTTCAGACGTTTGCAGCTTTTACTGCTGTGTTGGCGACGTCTAGGGCTCATTTCGAGCGCAGGGATTTGAGGGTTGCACAGGTTCTTGGCCGCCCATTCTTTATGTGCGTCTACTCCTGTGCGTTCTTGTTGCCTTGGGTCGCAGGTTGCGACCTGTTGTCTCAGCTTCGCGTTGCAGAGTTTGTGGCGGCCGCCTCCCAGGTTAGCCCTTTCTTTTCCTTCTCTTTGGGTATGAAGCTCCAGGGAGCCGTAGGGGCTCCCCACAGAAAACCAGCGTTGAATGTAATGAAATGCCATTTTCTGGGTGAGCCCCGGAGGCTCCTTGGCAACCCTCCCTCCCACCAGTCGGCGGTTTTTTCGCATTGGTTGAAGCTTGGCAGCCAGCGCGGTAGGTCTGGGGCTCCCCCCTCCCCCTCTCAGGGCAGGGAGGGCTGCGCGGACGATCAGCGCGGCAGTAAAGTGTGATGTTTGTTTGTTTCCTTGTGATTGTAGGGAGTTTCTACCTCTCTGTTCGGTTTTTTGTTTTAGTTTTTTACCATGTGGGGGTTTGTTTTTTTATGCCTACCTTTCTGGGTGCCTAACCCCGGTCGATGGCAGATAAGGAAAACCCCAACCACAAGGGGGTTTTCCAGGGCCATTGCTCCCTGAAACCTCTCTGAAGGGGCCAGGTTCTGGCGCTGGTCCCTGGTAGGTCTGAACTCCTTAGCTAATGTCCCGGTCTAATATAACATACATTAGCCCAATAAGCTCCAGGGAGCCTCCGGGGCTCACCCAGAAAATGGAGTTTCATTACATTCAACGCTGGTTTTATATTATAATTTATATATTTATATATATATGTCGTACCTAGTAGCCAGAACGCACTTCTCAGCCTACTATGCAAGGCCCGATTTGCCTAATAAGCTAAGTTTTCCTGAATTAATATTTTTCTCTAATTTTTTTTCTTATGAAATGATAAACCTACCCATTTCATTATGTATGAGGTCAATTTATTTTTATTGAAGTTAAAATTAACGTATATATATGACCGAACCTAACCTAACGTAACCTATCTTTATAGGTTAGGTTAGGTAGCCGAAAAGTTAGGTTAGGTTGGTTAGGTAGGTTAGGTAGTCGAAAAACAATTAATTCATGAAAACTTGGCTTATTAGGCAAATCAGGCCTTGCATAGTAGGCTGAGAAGTGCGTTCTGGCTACTAGGTACGACTATATATATATATATATATATATATATATATATATATATATATATATATATATATATATATATATTTTTACAGTAGTGAGGGTACCACCTCTGGTGCCAATGTGGGGACCCATAGCCTCGGAGAAGAAAATAAAACGTATTCAGAGGAGACCTTGTGGTTTCTCACCGAACACTAATATTTTCTTCTCCTACCACCCCCATTCTTTTGTATGTACACATATATATTTGCTTTATTTGAACTTTGTTACAAAAAAGGAGTTACATATAGGTTACAAAGATGGTTATCATAAGTTGTCGAGTTCCTCCAGCTCCTCAGATGGCGGGCAGGAACCCTGGATGCAGTGTGCATTTCCCCTCTGTATCGCCACGCTGAGGCGCTGGAAAAGAAAGCTGGCAGCTTTAGGGTCCCTTGTTGTTTCAATGAGCCTAGAACCTAGTTCCTTCAAAAAACTGGTAGCACTTTTACCCCAGGCGCCGAGTGTCTCAGAAGCAATGGGGACAAAATTGTAGTGGTGATCCAGTTCTCTATACTTACGGGATTTGGCTGCTTCCCTGTGGGTGGCAGCGCCACCTGGTTGTGCAACACTGAGGTCAATGTAGGTGTTAGCCAGGGTTGATACGCACGTGTAGTCCCATACCAACTGCTTGCCATTCTTCCAGGGGTTCACTGTGATACCATCCGGGCGACCAATAAGAGCATCAGAGTTACGGGGCGTTAGGTAACGAGGCTCTCTCTCAGCTGGGCATCCAGCTGTGGTGAGGCTCCTCTTGATGATGTCGTTAACTTCACTATGCCTCGAGTGCCATCCTCCTGTACTTTGGCAGAGTAGGCCATGGTGGCCGTACCCGTCAGCCACCACCTCGCCGCAAATACACCTATATCTGCTGTGGATTGGGGCAGCAAGGCGGAGGGCCACAGCAATTCGGAGGGCATGTGGTGTGAGACGCGTGCCAGTTGCCGACATTGGGGTTGCTAACAGGAAATCCCCTGCATGTGGGGCTGCTTACTGCTGTGAGGCGAGCAATGTCGTGCTATGTTGATGCAGCATCCAGGCACTCTGCAGCAACCTTGTCTACAATGGGGCCATCCCAGCTGGATTGCCTGTGGGCTTTTGGGGATGGTGGTCGAGGTGATGGGCCTGCACGAGAGGCCCACTCTGTGGCACAGCGTGTAAAATTGGGATCATGTACACCTGCCAGCTGATGTAAGTGGGCAGGTAGAATTTCCTTCACAAGGTCGTCGGATGCTGATAAGGAGGACAGGAAGGCTGGAACAGCGATTTGCGTTCCTGTTCGAACTCCGAGGCCCCCAAGTCTTACGGGAAGAGAGGCTTGTGTATATATATCATTTATATATACCATATATCATTTCACAGTCTATGTCAGACTGACAGTTATCTTTTGATGCAAGGCTTTTGATGATTATATATATATATATATATACAGTACAACCTCGATTCAACGTACCCCGATTCAACGAATCTCCGGCTAGTTCGCACACTTTTCAGACCGGATTTACTCACCCGGTTCGACGAACAATGGTTCGCCGAAGCGGGGGATGTTCAGATTTGCTTACGATGTCCAGACAGAGTTCACAGACTGGTGGAAAACTTTCTCATTCTATCACAGATTACAATTAATAATTCTCTCATATGACAAGTTGGATCACACAAGTGGACCACACAAGTGGACCACACAAGTGGACCACAAGTGGTCCACAAGCTTACGATTTTGGGACAAAGTTCACAGAACGGTGGAAAACTTTCCCATTCTATCACAGATTACAATTAATAATTCCCTCATATGACAAGTTCGATCACACAAGTGGACCGCACATGTGGACCGCACAACTGGATCGCACAAGTGGTCCACAAGCTTACAATGTTGGGACAGAGTTCACAGAGTTGTGGAAAACTGTCTCATTCTATCACAGTTTACAATTAATAATTCCTTCATAAGACAAGTTGCATCACACAATTAAGTGGACCACACAACAAGTGAACCATATGAACCAAACACCAGCCAGAATGGTCCACACAACAAGTCAACCATATGAACCAGATACCAGCCAGAGTGGTCCACACAAATGAACGACCGAGTTTCCATAATTTTCGTTCACTGATTTGTGGCAGACGTATCTTTGTAAATTAATTTAAAGGCTGAAGCGTGATTAGCAAGCTACATGTCGTAAAATCTCCTTATAGACATTTTCTGTGATAAAACAAGGTGAGTGAGGGTGGTCAGATAAGGGAATATTATTGTTCTGTAAACCTCACTTGGTTTTCTTTCGTCTGTGTCGTTATAGTTCAGTGACCCATGACTTTGAAAGTTTCAGACTAATAAATAATTTCTAAAACCAATGCTTAAATAGCTTTTTATTATCCTAATTAAACTAAACTAAATAAAACCGAAAATATACTGTAAAATGATAGACATCTGCTATTTGAGAAATTATTTGTTATTGGACCAACTCCAGCGTGCGCGAGTAGACGGGTCTAATCCCTGTCCAAACAGCACCATGCGTTTCGTTTCATTTCGTCGCCACAGTTCAGTGACTACGGCTTCGAAATAATAAAATTAATAAATCAGTTCTAAAATAAGTTTTTTTTATCTCTTATTATCCTAATAATGTTACTAATCTAAATATATAACCTAAAAATATATAATATGATGTAAATCCAATATTTGAGATAAATTTATGTTACTGGATCTGGCTTAAACACCAGCCTACTGGAGGGTGTATAGACCTAGTCTGCGTTCATACAGTAGGCACCCAGTGCCGTTAGCTTTGTCTGCGTGCGAGTGACGTGTTTGTCCGGCGGTGAAAGAATAATCGTGGAATTTACCATTTTTTTTACTACAGCTTTATTAATATACAACAAGATGTCTCAAGGGCTTGCTAATCGTGCTGTATCTACAAAGAGGAAGAGAAGTTTTTTATCCATTGAGCAGAAATTAGACATGATAGAGAAACATGAACGTGGCTACTCTGTTACTAGGCTGGCAGCAGAATTTAATGTCGGGAAAAGTACGGTGTGTGATATCAAGAGACAGAAAGATGATATTAGGAAGTTCCTTGCTTCGAGTGATAGTGGTGCATTAAATAAAAGGAAAACAATAAAAGGTTCTACAAATACGAATTTGGACGAAGCTGTGTATAAATGGTTTAACCAGGAGCGCTCTGTGGGGATGCCACTTGGCGGCGACGCCATTAAGACAGCAGCCGATAAATTTGCACAAAAGATGAACATTCCAGATTTTCGAGCAAGTGAAGGATGGTTGCAAAGATTTAAGAATAGACATAATATTAAGAACAGAAAAGTTTGTGGAGAATCATTAAGTGCAGATACGGATTCTGTCGAGCCATTTAAGCGTAAATTAAATGATTACATAATAACAAATGATCTAAGGCGTTTTCAGGTATACAATGCCGATGAAACAGGCTTTAATTGGAAATGCTTGCAGAACAACACTTTGGCATCTAGGCTAGATGAGAGTGTTCCTGGCCGTAAGGTAAACAAAGAAAAAGTTTCTGCCATGCTGTGTGCAAATGCAGACGGAAGTCACAGAACAAAGTCCGCCATTGTGGGGAAGTCAAAAAACCCACGTGCTTTGAAAAATTTAATGAACAAGCTACCTGTGGTCTACTACAGCTCTAAAACAGCTTGGTTTACTGGAGATATTTTTGTAGACTGGTTCAAAAATCATTTTTGCAAAGAAGTAAGAGATTTTCAGATAAAGAAGTGTGGAGTGAGACGGAATGATGTCAAGGCATTACTCTTGGTTGACAATGCCCCAGCTCATGTAGGGCTCGACACATTAACGTCACATGATGGACGCATCAAATGTATGGCCTTGCCTCCCAATACCACCTCTCTGATCCAGCCAATGGATATGGGTGTTATATATGCAATGAAAAGGCTCTACAAACGAGCAATGAATAAAGAAATCATGGTGGTGTTTAGTCAGATGAAGACAAAAGGCTAGGAACCGATTCGCGAGGTCAAGCAACACTGGAACGTTACAAAAAATACTCAATTAAGGAAGCCATTTACAACTGGGCTCAAGTTTGGGATGAAGTTAAAGAGTCAACATTAAGAAATTGTTGGAAAAAACTCCTGTTGCTTGATCATGCTGAAGTGACTGAGGAAGAAATGGATTTTGAAGGATTTTCAAATGATATTTATCAAGAACTGCGTGCGCTGGTGAGGTGGAGTTGACGCTGAACGATGTGGAGGAGTGGTTAGATATTGATGCAGTCGATCCACCCATTGGTCATTTAACAGATGATGAGATTATACAAAATGTTACTGGCACTGTTGACGACGACGGAGAGGAAGATGAAGATGAGAATGATAGCAGTAAACAATCTGCTATGTGTGCTGACGCATTGTTCTATGTTGAAAAACTCCTTGACATTGTTTCACAAACTGACAATCCAGAGCTACCTGGCTTTTATCAACACCTAAGGATGATGAAAGATATTTGTCTCAAGGACATGACACAAAGAAGGAAACAAACGAAAGTGAGTCAATATTTTTCACGAACTAACAGAAAATCAACCAGCACAGCCGTACCCAGCACCAGCACAGCCGTACCCAGCACCAGCACAGCCGTACCCAGCACCAGCACAGCCGTACCCAGCACCAGCACAGCCGTACCCAGCACCAGCACAGCCGTACCCAGCACCAGCACAGCCGTACCCAGCACCAGCACAGCCGTACCCAGCACCAGCACAGCCGTACCCAGCACCAGCACAGCCGTACCCAGCACCAGCACAGCCGTACCCAGCACCAGCACAGCCGTACCCAGCACCAGCACAGCCGTACCCAGCACCAGCACAGCCGTACCCAGCACCAGCACAGCCGTACCCAGCACCAGCACAGCCGTACCCAGCACCAGCACAGCCGTACCCAGCACCAGCACAGCCGTACCCAGCACCAGCACAGCCGTACCCAGCACCAGCACAGCCGTACCCAGCACCAGCACAGCCGTACCCAGCACCAGCACAGCCGTACCCAGCACCAGCACAGCCGTACCCAACACCAGCACAGCCGTACCCAACACCAGCACAGCCGTACCCAGCACCAGCACAGCCGTACCCACACCAGCACAGCCGTACCCAACACCAGCACAGCCGTACCCAGCACCAGCACAGCCGTACCCAGCACCAGCACAGCCGTACCCAGCACCAGCACAGCCGTACCCAGCACCAGCACAGCCATACCCAGCACCAGCACAGCCGTACCCAGCACCAGCACAGCCGTACCCAACACCAGCACAGCCGTACCCAGCACCAGCACAAAAGCAGCTGAAGCCAACACAGCAGCAGCGAGCACCAGCAAAGCTGATGCAAACATCTAAAAACATCGTGTGTGAAGTGAACAATTAGAATAAGTGTTAAATTTAAGTGTGTACATAGTGTTAAAATTAAAGTTGCAGTAATTCTAGTGTACAATAGTTTTCATGAACTGTATTGTAGTACTCAACATACAGCAAAACTACTTTTATAATACAGTAATTTTATTAATTCTAGGAAATCTGCTGATGATTGTAGACTATACTTACTTGGAGTGTATGGAGTTAGGAGTTCATCGAGTTTTTTTGCCTAGAATTAATAAAATCTACCCAGCCCGATGGAATCATTGCTTCCCTGGACGTGGAATCCCTATTTACCAACGTCCCAGTCGACACAACCATAGGAATGATACTGGACAGAGTATACAGAGACGAGAGCACCCCCAAATTAGACATACCTGAGCTACACTTGAAGAGTCTTCTCGAAGCATGTACAAAGGAAGCCCCTTTCATCAGTCCACAAGGAGACATGTATTTACAAATAGACGGAGTAGCAATGGGCTCTCCCTTAGGAGTTTTATTTGCTAATTTTTACATGGGAACCATCGAAGACAGGGTCTTCAGTAGCAGACAAAAACCAACTGTATATTGCCGTTATGTAGATGACATATTCGTAATAGTAAAAGACTCAGATGAACTAATTGACCTAAAAAGACATCTAGAGAGAGAGTCAGTACTCCGATTTACACATGAAAATAGTGAAAATAACAGTCTGCCATTCTTGGATGTACTAATAACAAAAACAGGAACCTCTTTAAGCACCAACGTATATACCAAGCCCACCAACATAGGATTATGCCTGAACGGTAGAAGTGAGTGCCCCCAAAGATACAAAGCCAGTGTTCTCAATGCTTATATTCGTCGAGCGCTTACCCACTGCTCTGAATGGAGCAACGTGAGTAGAGAGTTTGAAAGAGTAACTCAGGTATTGGTGAACAATGGATATAGCAACGCGGAAATAAACGCTGCTATAAGAAGACACTTGGACCGTTGGTATAATCCAGAACCTAGAACAGAAACCACAATACCTCCAATAAAATTATATTACAAATCAACCATGCACAGTGAACATATAAAAGAGGAAAGAATAATGAAAGAAATAATCCGTAAAGGAGTAAAAAGCACTACTCCTAACCAAAACATAAACCTGATAATATTCTATAAAACCAAGAAGACTTCCGAACTCCTTATCAAAAACAGCCCGAAGCCGACAGAGAACCCTCTACAGCAGTCAAGCGTTGTATACATGTACACTTGCCCCCACGAAGGATGTAACCTTCAATCTAAGTACATAGGTATGACGTCGACCAAGCTGACGAGGCGTTTGACATGCCATCTTCAATCCGGTGCCCCTAGGAATCACATGAGACAAGCCCATGACATCACCCTAACAAGAGAAATGTTGAACAAAAATACATGCATAATAGACAGAACCCAAGATGCAAGAAGATTACAAATTCTTGAAGCAATTCACATAAGAACAGAACAACCTACCATGAACACCCAAATCACGGAACTATTTACTCTTCCCACAATGAGAGTAAGGACAAGACCAGAACATAACGATGCCAACACAGAAGACAATGTTCAACATAACAGGCCAATTACACTGGATTAATCTTTGTATGTAGATGCCAGCTGCCTCGTATGGGCCAATAGGCCTTCTGCGGTTACCTCTATTCTTATGTTCATATGTTTCACCCCATTTATCCCTTATGTATCCCCTATGTTTTCACCTTTATTGTCTTATCACCTGACCCAGTGCGGGTATATAATCAAACCACATTGTAACATTTCCTCACTTGAGAATGAACCATGGAGGTTCGAAACGTCGTGCAAATTGTTTAAATAAGTGTAATACATTCTATAGTAATTCACATCTTTTCTTCACCCGGAAATTACGAAAATGAGTTTTGGAGAACTCCTATTCAGCTAAGCCCTGATGCTAAGAAAATAGTTAGAGGGATAGAAGCCCTAAATCAGAAGATAGTAAATACAGAATATGCGGTCATATTCAATGAGACATGTTTAAAAGAAAACCTGCTGCCAGTATACACCAATATTATATATATATATATATATATATATATATATATATATATATATATATATATATATATATTATATATATATATATATATATATATAATATTATATATATACACACACACAACACACATACATATACATATACATACACATATACATATATACATATACACATATACATATATACATATACACATATACATATACACTATACATATACATATACATATACACATACACATATACAGTGGAACCTCTATTAACGAGTTTAATCCGTTCTGGCACCGAGCTCGTTACCTGGAAAACTCTTCTTTGGAAACAAATTTCCCCATTTAAAATAAAGGAAATAAATTTAATCCGTTCCACTCCCAAAAACATCCATACTTGTATGACATTTTTTAATGTAAATATAATACTGCACATGTAATTATAAATGTTTTGTTGCACTGTTTTAATGTTTACTTTACCTTATGAAGAGTCGTTGCTGGCTTGAGGGAGACGATGGGGAGGTGGGATGGAGGAGAGGGGTTATGGTGTGGAAGGAGAATCCACCTCTGAGTCAGGCGGGCTCTCTCTTCTTGGGATTTTCACCCCACTGGGACCAGGTTGTGGTTCACTATCACTGGCTCTTCTTTTCTCTACTTTTGGAAAGAACTTTTATATTGACAATTGCTTTTGTCTTTGTTTTAGGATGTCCATAAAACGAGACAGCAAATTGTCATTAAACATGTTCACACACCGGGTTGTCACTGCTTGACCAGGGTGATGTCAGTGGAAGAGGCAGCATCCTCCCTTACCTCCTCATTCCCTTACTAATGGTGTCAATTGTTGATGAGGACCTGCCATACTCCCTTGTGAGATCAGTCACACAGACACCACTCATGCTTCGCTATAATTTCCTACTTCAAATCCACAGTAATTGTATCTTTCTTCCTCTTGACAACACTATCTTTAGCAAGCAGCTTCTTTGGAGACATCGTGTGTTACAAATTGTAGTCGCAAAACCACTAAAAACCCAAAGAAAAGAGCAAATAAATCCAGAGGGATGCTTGTCGTGTGAGATAGAACAACAACACTGGCGTCGGAGGCGTCCAAGAATTTGCGAGAACCCGCGAGACGCTAGGAAGCACCATGTGGTTTCGCTCGTTAATAGAGGCGAGCTCGTCAATAGAGACAAATTTGCTGCGAGTGGCTTGCTCGTTACTGGAAAAACGAGTTAATAGAGCCACTCGTTAATCGAGGTTCCACTGTACATATATATATATATACATATATATACATATATATATATACATATACACACACACACACATATATATATATATATATATATATATATATATATATATATATATATATATATATATATATATATATATATATATATATATATATATATATATATCTATATATATATATATATATATATATATATATATATCTATATATATATATATATATATATATATATATATATATATATATATATATATATATATATATATATATATATATATATATATATATAGAGCATCAAAAGCCTTGCATCAAAAGATAACTGTCAGTCTGACCTAGACTGTGAAATGATCTCTCAAAGTAAGAATTGAAAGTACAGTATCAGCACAGAAAATCTACAGATACAGTACAAGCAAAACTGTCAATACTGTATTACCAACACTATTATTGCCGGACCTCTCTATTTGCAAAACACAAATAACCGCAAGTGATTATTTGCATTATACAAAATATTGTAATATTGTATTATGCATGCATAAAATGCAAAATAACTAATGTATATATTTTACAATTTTTATTATTTATTATTTAATATTTATTATTTATTTTACTTTTACAATTTTATTTTGTAATATGTTAATAAACATTAACATTATTACACAACAGTTTGTGCAAAATAAATAAGTAAATAAATGCATACATATTGATAGTTTCAAAATTAATTAGAATAGCAACTGCAATTAAGGCTATGTATTGTGTAATCCCCTCGCATTATGGCAGGTGTGTAAAAATATTGATAAAGATGATGATCTGCTATCATTTAAGGTTCTTATTCTCCCCTTTGCTTGCCTAGACTCAACTGGAACCCTCCTTGTACCATAACAAAATCTAGCAAAAACTCCTCCCTAGACTATCTAACACATTACCTAAGATCTCTTTCATAACAGCCCTAAACTGCACACTAAAGGGAGCCCTACTAACCGTCTGTCATCACTAGGGCTGCGCAAGAACTCGTGCCTGCCACGTCCTCCTGAAATAATGTAAATACTGCATATATATGATTAAATCAACAGCCTAAATTAAGTTCAAAGAATTTGAAATTAACATTAAAATAAGTACAAGAACAAGTTTGGCAAATAGTTCAGATGAGGTATTATGCCCCTGAATTGATGCTAATTAAATAACATAATAGCTAGCAGTACTGTATTATATAATTATAGACGATCGGTGAAAGAGAATGTATGAAGTACACAGTGTGAGTGGAAAGACTGGGAGCGAGTGACTGTGTGAAAACAGGTGATGTCTTGTTAGAGCCAAATGTGTATACAGCACCACAAGACCAAGTCTAAGGTGTTTGACCTGGTAGATCCCTTGAAAGTGAGGCAAAACACATGCAGCTGCCTAACACATCAAATTGAGAACATGTGAGACAAGGAGCATTAAAACACACAAGAAAAGTGAGGTGAGGTTAAGACTCAGAAGATAGAGGTAAATGGGCATTTATCCCCAAAAGAAAAAGGCTCCTCTCAAAACACAAAAAGAAAAAAAATAACAAATTTAACAAAAAAATGGGCATGTTCAAGATTATAGCTGGAAAAGTGCCAAAGATTGTGAACATACAAAACAGGTGATGAAAGAATTGAGAATGCATAATGGGATTTCTTGCTAGCTTTGAAAATGAGATTGATGTGATATCTAAAAGTTTCAGGATTATTGTAATGGGTGACCTGAATGGGTTAAAATGGATGTAAATGAAGATTTATGAAATGAAAGTTATGTATTACTAATGTATATTGAACATATAATGATGAGCATAACTATGCACGGAACAGGGCAATTGATGAAATTGTATGCGAGTTTAATTACCAATGTGCTTGCTGAGAGAAGTATGCTAGTGTTTGTAATATGAGAACAGTGAAAGAAATATCACAATACTAAATAAAGCACAATACATTACCTCTATCTGAAGATCTTCGATCATACAGGTCATCATTATAATGACCCCTATCCCTATCAAATGCAGGTCTAGAGTAACCACGATCTCCAGCATCACCCCTAAGAAAACAAGTAAACAGGTTAATGAACAGAAGTGTAATCCGATACTAGTCATGATTCAATCACTACCAACCAAGGGGTGTATTCTGAATCTCTGATCAGTACAGCTCAATATAAAAATATGATGAATATTCTTAAAAAACCAGCGTTGAATATAATGAAATGCCATTTTCTGGGTGAGACCCGGAGGCGACCCGGAGATATCCGTGCTGATGTGAATGTATTAGACCCTGGCATCAAACAAAGCGAATGGAGTTCTAGGCCTACCAGGGACTACGAGCCAGAATCTGGCCCCCTCAGAGAGTCACGAGAAGCAATGGCCTCTAGAAACCCTCGTGTGGGTGGAAACATTTTATGTCTGCTATCGATCGGGTCAGGCACCCAGAAAGGTAGGCGCCACAAACAAACCCATATTCTGGTGAAAATTTTGCTACTGAAAGCCACTGTTTGACAGAACTCCCTAAATGCAAAACGAGCATGATGTCACAACCCTCAGCGCTCTGCTGTCTGTGCAGCTTCCCCCTCCCTGGGAGGGGGAAGGGGAAGCCCCAGACCCACGCATCAGCTATCCAACCCGTTAGTTCTGAGGCTTCTTCCCTACTGACCGGGAGGGAAGGAGGGTTGCCGGGAAGCCTCCGGGTCTCACCCAGAAATGGCGTTTCATTACATTCAATGTTGGTTTTTCTGTGGGGAGCACCTTTGGCTCCCCAGAGCTACTTAACCAAAGATAAAACCAAGAGTTATTGACCCAGGAGGTGGTTGCCACTCACTTGAAGTTGAGACAACTGGCTGCAACCGCCGACCCAATGCGACATATGCCCGACCAAGGCCAGGAACATTAACTGGGTAGCAAGTGGCCAGGGCCCCGTTCAACCTGCAAAAACCTCATGCCCGAATGTCAGCCCAAGGCATGTTACCGAAAATGGCAGCAAACTTACAAACGTCGCGGGCATGAGGATAGACTACATACTGGCTGGATTAAATAACCTGCGGACGACCTGGGAGACCCAAACCCTGGAACAGGGAAAAAGGGAAACCGGGTGTACCCAAAGCGCATCCCCAACCACCAAGGCCGTGGCGCACAAGTAATGGCAAAGAGCCGCAACTGGACACAACACATGATACATTCCCGACCAAACCAACCAAGCATCAACAGCCCAAGCACCCCTCAGGAACCAGCGGTCTCATTCTTCGCCAGAAAAGGAGACAGCGGCAAACAAACAAACTAACCACCTGGACCAAAAGAGCAGAAACCTCTGAGCCTGAGAAGAGCATGAAGCTCCCCAACCCAACCCCCAGAGGCTTGTAACAATCTTGAACAGAAGGGGCCACCACAAACCGAGGAGAAGAAAGAAAAGATACCGCCGGTCCAACGACCAGTCCTGGCTGTATATATAAGCAGCTCACTAGTGGCCAGACCTCAGAATACTCCTCGTTCTCTAAGCTGCAAGATCTACTTTCGCTCCCCTGGGTGTCGGTAGACTCAAGCAGCTCTTGTATAAAGTATAATTTGCACCTTTCTTTTGCCATTAATGTAACTGTCAAATGTTTATATTTCTTTTTGCATTTTTGTATTGTGTAATTGCCAAGTAGTAGAATATGGGAATTGTTTTATTTGTTGTTAAAGTTATTTTTGCTATATTAAATATTTAAAGTTTTTCATTCTTTGGACTTTACCCGCAGCTCTCACACCATAAAGAGGTGAGAAGCAGTTTTATTTACTTTCTTTTACTTTTTTTATTTAATGTGATTGGCATTACACCAGCCAGAATAGCCACTGCTCCATTCTTTCACTATTACGTCACACATGTGAATACGCGAGGTGCCAGATTCAAGCCGAATGGAAGGCAACAAAAGTGGCAAGTCTGATGCCCCCACAACAAAATCGAGCCAATCCCTGAACCCCGGATGAATTGGGACGTGCCAATATGTGTCCCGGAGGTCCAGGGACACAATCCAAGTGCCCAGCTCCAAGAGAAGACGGACCTAGGACAGCGTAGTCATCTGAAAGGAGGCACAATAGACCGGGGATTCAGACGGGACAAGTCTAGAATGAACCATAGGTCCGTGCAGTCCCATTTTGGAACTGGAAACAGGCGGGAAACCCACCAGAGGAACGAGGACGTTTCGACCACGCCCAAACGAACCCACTCCGGTCTCCTGTGCTCGGTCATGACCTGACCGAGCACAGGAGAGGAGGCTTGCCCCAAACACCCCAAAGGAGGAAGGGACACCCAACGACACAGCAGGCCGCAAGAAATGACCCGAGAGGCCCACAAATCATGGGACCAGGCGTGGGCAAACAGTGCAAGCCTCTCCACCCACATCGCCCCGTCAATGGCGCGAAACATGAAAAGGCCGACGCCCCCTACAAAAAGCCGACCAACAAGTAGAGAGATCACCGCACCGACCAGACGTTGCCAGCTCTGAAGGCTGTGCCGGCACAGAAACTGGCACCACTGGCCTACCACAACCGACTCTTCCAGGAAGAACCCACACGATGCCCCCTCCCCCTCGGAGAGCCTACAAGTCCGACATGGGACGACGACTAGAAGCAGCTGCCTGCAGATACTGCACCACCGCAGACTCTGCAAACAGCAAAGGACAAAAAGGTGAAGAAAATCTAAGAGCCAGGGCCCAAAGTCCCTCCCAAGCGGATTCCAAAGACTGTGCGAGCACTGCCGAAAGCACGCGAGACGAAAAGCAAATAACAGAGACACCGCCTCCCGCAGGATTGCCGCAAATCGCTGTAATAGGGCAACCGATGCCTGCACCGCCGAAACCAGCGCACCAGATCCAGTATCGGTACCAAGCACTTCCACATCCTCCTCAAACCAGTCGTCCGAAGACAGATCGAGAAGGAAAAAAAATGCAGGACCGAAATCAAATGGCCACGGGCACGCAAGGCCTTAGCAACCAGAGTCACCGAAAGGGATGGAACCTGTATGTGAAGCTGTACCTGGCTGACATCCGCGGAAGGAGAGGGGCAGTCAAACATGCATTGAGGCATTCAAACTTGTCCCCCTGGTCAACCAGAACAATGGTAAGTGCCTGCTTGATACCTGCTTGATGGGGTTCTGGGAGTTCTTCTACTCCCCAAGCTTGGTCCAAGGCCAAGCTTGACTTGTGAAGGCTTGGTCCACCAAGCTGTTGCTTGGAGCAGCCAGCAGGCCCACATACCCACCACAGGCCGGTTGGTCCGGCTTTTTTTTTTTTTTTTTTTTTTAGAAAACAATCTAGTTTTCTCCTGAAGATGTCCACGGTAGTTCCGGCAATATTTCTTACAGTCACTGGGAGGACGTTGAACAACCGCGGACCTCTGATGTTTATACAGTGTTCTCTGATTGTGCCTATGGCACCTCTGCTCTTCACTGGTTGTATTCTGCATTTTCTTCCCATTTTTTTTCCAATACAGTACGTTGTTATTTTACTGTGTAGATTTGGGACCTGGCCCTCCAGTATTTTCCATGTGAATATTATTTGGTATAATAGCCTCTCTCCACTGAAGCATGCAGGATTGACAGAACGTATGCCACGCCCCCAACAAAAAGATAGGACAGTCTGCCAACCATGATGACCCAGAACCTCGTAACGCACCCAGTAAGGAAAAGAAGAAATGAACTCGAAAGAGGAAGGATTCATTATCGAGGCGTAATCCAAGTCATGCTGGAGGTAAGCAGCAAGGGCCTCCCGCACCTCATGAGGTGGGATGCGGGAGGCCGAAAACCTCTGGAAAGACGGGACCAAAGAACCCAAGGGAACCCAGAACCGAATCCAGGGAAGAGCTGACGCCATATCAAACTCGTACAGGGAGGGAGGATAAGAAAACCCCACTTCCTGTAACAACAAGCCCTGCTCAGAGGGAACCAAAACCCAAGTGGGGTCAAACAAGACACAAGACCCAAGCCCCCAAAGTCAGCTCCTTCCCTGACCAGGGAACCTCCACACCAGGCCCCGGGGCCGAGCCATCCTCCAAACCCTCTGCCTCAAAAGAAAAGGCAAGAGTCCACTAGACAAGCAAGAAAGAAGGGGGCCCACTGGTCAGACCCAGAAGAACTGGCTGGAGGAACAGACTCGAATGCCTTCGTCGTCACACTGGAAGGAGCATCCCCTGAAACTGCCAGAGTCTCACCACCAACTAAACCCTGCCCCGACTCCAAAACCCTCAGACGTTTTGGAGCCGGAAGCAGGGAGGAAGGGGGGAACAGTACAAACAACAGCAGGGGAAGGACAAGGGGGCGCAGACGAAACCAAAGCCGAAGCGACTAACACCCCCAAGTCCGGGTCCCTATATCCAAAATGGGGCAGTCCCAAGGCATTTGGGTGAGCAACCGAAGCAACTTAGTGCGCTGCAGCAACTTATAACGCGCATGCAACGCCGAAGCTGCCTGCACCTGAATATCAAGATCAGAGGATTGAGTGAAGCAGAATACATGCAAGGAACACCACTTGCAGGACTCCGGGTCGAAGGTGTCACTGACCCAACAGGCAGCATGACGGAGGCAGAACAGGTGGCGATATACTAAAGAAATTGTTCACGACTTTTGTTAGGCCAAAGCTAGAATATGCAGCGGTTGTGTGGTGCCCATATCTTAAGAAGTACATCAACAAACTGGAAAAGGTGCAAATGCATGCTACTAAGTGGCTCCCAGAACTGAAGGGCAAGAGCTACGAGGAGAGGTTAGAGGCATTAAATATGCCAAAACTAGAAGACAAGAAAAAGAGGTGATATGATCACTACATACAAAATAGTAACAGGAACTGATAAAATCGATAGAGAAGATTTCCCGAGACCTGGAACTTTAAGAACAAGAGGTCATAGATATAAACTAGCTAAACACAGATGCCGAAGAAATATAAGAAAATTCACTTTCGCAAACAGAGTGGTAGACGGTTGGAACAAGTTAGGTGAGAAGGTGGTGGAGGCCAAGTCCGTCAGTAGTTTCAAAGAGTTATATGACAAAGAGTGCTGGGAAGACGGGACACCACGAGCGTAGCTCTCATCCTGTAACTACACTTAGGTAATTACAGGTGATTGTCACCCTGAAACAAGGGGACAGAACAACCCTCAAACTCGCACGAAGTGAAGTGGGACCCAAGGGATACATCCATCAGACCACTGAGCCCCAGTGGGGGTTTCCAGATCCCTCAGATGCTCTGTTATGGGAAGCCCAGGCAAGGTACTATTATTTACCGCCCCAACTACTAAACAAACTGCTAAAAGCTGAACCCCCAGGAGGTGTACACTCACGGGACCTAGTGGAGGATCACCAATATAAATAAAGAGGTACCAACACCAAGGGGTAGACCCCACCAAGCAGGAAAACAAGAAGAAAATAAAAACCCTGCAAGAGCACAACCACCCAGGCGGAACAGAGCCAGCCACTGTTATATGGTGAAAACTTTGTGCAACGTACCTTGCGCCCTTACCAGTGATGAAGCTGTCTTCTACGTAGAGGCAAACAGGAGAGCGTGAAACACCCCGAGACAACTTCAAAGGCAGGCAATCACCTGCCTTTGAAGTCAATCAACGTCATGCTCGTTTGCTCATTTAGTTTGGGGGAGTTCTAGCCAACAGTTTGGTTTTCAGTAGCAATATTTAAACCAGATAAGTTTTTTGGGATGCCTACCTTTCGGGTGTCTGACTCGGTCAATGGGAGACACCAAATGGGGGTTTCTATAGGCCATTGCTCCTCGTGCCTCTCCGAGGAGGTCAGGTTCTGGCTCGTGGTCCCCCGGTAGGCCTAAGAACTACATTCGCTTTAACTGATGCCAGGGACTAAAACATTCATATCAGCCCGGATAGCACCGGGGAGCCGAAGGGGCTCCCTCCAGAAAAAAACCAGTGTTGAATGTAACGAAACACTATTTTCCGGGGTGAGCCCTGTCAGTTTCCTGGAGCTATCAGACTGCTATATATAGTTATAGTTATATTAGTCTGGGGCTTCAGTCACATGGAGTTCTGCCTACCGGGAACCAAGAGCCAGAACCAGGTTCCCTCAGAGGTGCAGGGAGCAATGGCTTATGAAAACTCTACTCTTTGAGAATATATTCATGTCTGCCATCAACTGAGATTAGGCACCCAGAAAGGTAGGCACCCCAAAACAGACCCCAACTGGTAGAAAATTGTAACCCAAGACCGAACAAGGTCCAAGAACTCCCCCCAAGAAAAACAAGGCAACAAACAATTCATCATCAAACCGCTCGCGGGCAGCGCATCAGCGGCAGCACAGCATGCCTTATGACGAAGACAAGACAACTGGCTGCAACTGACAGCCCAAGGCCACACAAGACCACTAAGGGCCTGGAATGTTCAAGAGATAAATGGGCAGCCAGGACGCTGTTCAACCTCCAAAACCCCCGTGCCTGAATGTCAGCCCAAGACATGTTCCCAAACACAGCAGCAAGGGCCACAAACTTCCGAATATCATGGGCATGAGGGTAGACTGCAGGCTGGCTAGACTTGATAACCGTGTGGACGACCTGAGAGATCGCAGGTTGGCTAAACTTGATAACCCTGTGGACGGCCTGAGAAACCGTAGGCTGGCTAAACTTGATAACCCTGTGGACGGCCTGAGAGACCGCAGGCTGGCTAAACTTGATAACCCTGTGGACAACCTGAGAGACCGCAGGCTGGCTAGACTTGATAACCCTGTGGATAACCTGAGAGACCGCAGGTTGGCTAAACTTGATAACCCTGTGGACGGCCTGAGAGACCGCAGGCTGGCTAAACTTGATAACCCTGTGGACGGCCTGAGAGACCGCAGGCTGGCTAAACTTGATAACCCTGTGGACGACCTGAGAGACCGCAGGCTGGCTAGACTTGATAACCCTGTGGACGGCCTGAGAGACCGTAGGCTGGCTAGACTTGATAACCCTGTGGACGACCTGAGAGACCGCAGGTTGGCTAAACTTGATAACCCTGTGGATAACCTGAGAGACCGTAGGCTGGCTAAACTTGATAACCCTGTGGACGACCTGAGAGACTGTAGGCTGGCTAGACTTGATAACCCTGTGGACGACCTGAGAGACCGCAGGTTGGCTAAACTTGATAACCCTGTGGACAACCTGAGAGACCGCAGGCTGGCTAAACTTGATAACCCTGTGGACTGCCTGAGAGACCGTAGGCTGGCTAAACTTGATAACCCTGTGAACGACCTGAGAGACCGCAGGCTGGCTAGACTTGATAACCCTGCAGATGACCGCAGGCTGGCTAAACTTGATAACCTTGTGGACGACCGTAGGCTGGCTAAACTCGATAACCCTGTGGACGACCTGAGAGACCACAGGCTGGCTAAACTTGATAACCCTGTGGACGGCCTGAGAAACCGTAGGCTGGCTAAACTTGATAACCCTGTGGACGGCCTGAGAGACCGTAGGCTGGCTAAACTTGATAACCCTGTAGACGGCCTGAAAGACCGTAGGCTGGCTAAACTTGATAACCCTGTGGACGACCTGAGAGACCGTAGGCTGGCTAGACTTGATAACCCTGTGGACGGCCTGAGAGACCGTAGGCTGGCTAGACTTGATAACCCTGTGGACGACCTGAGAGACCGCAGGTTGGCTAAACTTGATAACCCTGTGGATAACCTGAGAGACCGTAGGCTGGCTAAACTTGATAACCCTGTGGACGACCTGAGAGACCGTAGGCTGGCTAGACTTGATAACCCTGTGGATAACCTGAGAGACTGTAGGCTGGCTAGACTTGATAACCCTGTGGACGACCTGAGAGACCGCAGGTTGGCTAAACTTGATAACCCTGTGGACAACCTGAGAGACCGCAGGCTGGCTAAACTTGATAACCCTGTGGACGGCCTGAGAGACTGTAGGCTGGCTAAACTTGATAACCCTGTGGACTGCCTGAGAGACCGTAGGCTGGCTAAACTTGATAACCCTGTGAACGACCTGAGAGACCGCAGGCTGGCTAGACTTGATAACCCTGCAGATGACCGCAGGCTGGCTAAACTTGATAACCTTGTGGACGACCGTAGGCTGGCTAAACTCGATAACCCTGTGGACGACCTGAGAGACCCGAGCCCTGAAACAGGAAACTAGGGAAATCTGATCAACCCAAAGCGGGTCCCCGGACACAGAACCCGAAGCGCGCAGATAACGGTGGAGAGCTGCAACCAGACACAAAATATGATGCACCCCTGGCCAGAGCAACCAAGCATCAAAAACACAGACCCCTCCAGAGGCCCCCAGTCTCATTCTTCGCCAGAAAAGAAGGAGACTGCTGCAAGCGAACAAAACATCCACCAGGACCAAAAGAACAAAAACTCCTGGGCTGGAGGAGAGTAAGAAGCTCACCGACCCAATCCCCAGAGGCCAAAGCCAACAAAAACAAAGCCTCCTGAAAACAATCTTGAACCAAAGAAAGACACAACAAACCGAGGAGAAGAAAAGAGAGCACCCGGTCCAAACACCAGGAAGGCTCAGGCAATGCATGAGGAGGCCAGAGGAAAAACCCACGAGAAAGCTTACAGAACGGAGCGGAAGTGACATCCACCCCCAAATGCAAGTTGGAGCGGCTCTGCCAGCACTGCATGATAAAAGGTGACAGTATTTGGAATAAGATGTCGGCCCTGAAACAGCCAAGAAAGGAAAAACAAAAACACCAACAGAAACAGAATGCAACCTAAGAAGAGAAAGGAAGTGGCAAAAAGAATGCAAAGAGACTTCATACTGCCACCGAGAAAAAGACTGCAGGTGTGACACCATGAGAGAAGCCACCTGATCACCATAAAAGTGGTGATACATACATGTCAAAAATATCAGACACGAAGGCGAAAAAGTAGATTGAATCAGTAAGGTACCTTACCGTAGCAGGACCGCAGCCGGAGCAATGCCCCAGGAGGGAGAGACACTGATGCTGTCCGAGAAACCCAAACTAGGCCCAGCCAAGTCCAAATCTGGGACAGAACCGAATGGGACTTCCTCTAATTCACCAGGAACTTCTGACAAGTTCAGAATAAACCGAAGATCCGCACAGTCCCGTTTCGATACTGGAAAGAAGTGAAACCCACTTGAATGACGAAGTCGTTTCGACCACGCCCTAGAGAACCCACTCCAAGTTGATTCGACAGAGCGAAGGGGAAGAAATGTGCCCCGCCAGCCCCCGATCCTCCAAGAGAAGGAGCCACCCATCATCACCACAGACCAGAGGACATGACACGAAATGCTCACGAATTGTGGGACTAAGCGTGGGCAAACAGAGCCAGCTCCCCCCCCCCCAATTGCCCCATTAACGGGCGACCCATGAAAGGGACGGTGCCTATTCTGAGCAGCACATGTACGTGCAGACCAACCACCGCACCAACCAGATGAAGACGGCTCCAGAGGAGGCACCGGCACAGAAGCTGGTACCAAGAGCCCACCTCAACCTGCTAAAGCCTAAGCCCTGGCACGACCTGGAAGCGCGAGAATGCCCATCCCAAATCAACAACAAATCAGATAGAGATGACAACTAGCAGAAGCCCCCTGCAAAAATTGAGAAACAACCGCATCCGAGATCAATAACGGACAGAAAAGAGACAAAACTTAAGAGCCAGGGCCCAAGCCGAATCAAAGGAGCAAGGACGCCTTGCCGACACGCAAGCCGAAGGGCAAAAAACAGACACTTCCTCCAGGAGGATAGACGCATAGTTTCAGAAACGCCGCCAACGCCCTAGCAGCCAAGGCCAACACCCCAGACGACAGCCCGGCATTCAATGGCTCTTCAAGCCAGTCTGAGGACAGCTTGAGAAGGGGAAAAGAAATGCAAGATCGAGGCCAGACGCCTTCGAGTGTGAAGATCCTCTACAACCAAGGCAGCCAAAAGGGAGGGGGGACCTGATCATGCAACTGGAGCAAGCCAACCTCACGAGAAAGCACAGGGGCATAAAGGCACTCATTGAGATGTTCAAAAGTGCTCCCCAAGTAAACCTGTAACACAGTAGTAACCTCCCGCCAATAAAGTGTGTGCTTTCAGCTTTGATGTCCAAAGGGCTTGGAAAGGATGGGGGAGGTAGAGGGATGGGGAGATGAAATTCAGGAAGAGGATGCGGGTGTAGAGAGAGAGGAGGTTTGAAAGTTCGGTGGCCTGTCCACCATGGGTTGACATATGTGTATGTGTCGTTTGTTTGCGTATGTGTTATGTTGGGTTGTCAGTGCATTGGCTGGGGGGGCTAGTGTTTGTGACCTTGTTGGTGTCTTAAAGCACTAGAGCCGATGGAGTTGGCTGAGGGAGGTTAATCTTAGCAACATCAGGGTAGTTACACTTCTGATATCACGACAAATGGTTTTTTGGTTTTATAATTTTTTTGTAGTAGTTTTATTTGTTTATATTTTTTTATTTATTTATTTATTTAATTTTTTTTTATTTATTTCCTTTATTCTTCATTTGGTGTAGATCGGGTCCGGGATGGGCCACTCATCTGGGTCATCTGGCAGGCCGCTTAGTATTTGAGGTCTTCGGAAGGCCTCATCGTGGATGTGTCTGATCACTTTTTGTTGGAGAGTGATTCTTCTGGTTCTGTGTGGTGGTTCGAGGATCTCGTAGTCGTTGGTGGTATTTTCTGCTACGTAGGGATCTTCGGGGTCTGAAATATACATATTCTTCATACGGTACAGCTGTCTTCTGGCTAGGTAGCTGAGCCTGATGTTCATTGGCTTCATGTTGAGCGTCTCGTGGATTTGGTCAGTTCTTACCCTGTCCATCAGTGTCAGTCCCTCCGCAAAGCGAAGTGCTTTGTTTTGTACCCGTTGGATCTTCAGCATGTTGGATTTGTTGGTGAGGTTCAGGGGGACGTAAGGGTATTCCAGGCTAGGCCTTATAATCATTCTGTACAGGTGGAGCTTGATGTGGGATGGGGCTTGCTTGAAGCGGAAGAGCCTTGCCAGAGAACCTCGGGCCGTCGCTGTCTTCTGGGATACAAACTGGGAGGAGTTGAGTAGCCTGTTGAAGTTGTATCCGAGCACTGTGTTGGAGTTTGAGATGGCTATGGGTTCGCCCCTGATTCTTATCCCACCCTCATTTTCGATTGAGAAGGCCATACATCCGACAGTGCTTAACACTTTCGCATGCCAAGGACTCTCCCGCGAGTCCTGTTTCGCCTACCCGCTCATGCACACAGGACTCAAATTTATGTCTTCGTAAAAAATATTTGTATAAAATTCAATTTTTATCCGATTTACTTCTGGTTTGTTTCAAACTGAGCGCCATGAAGTTCTCTTTCTCACTGCTAGGGCGCATGGCGCGTCGGCCTACCCGGTCACGTGACAGGCCCAATGTTTTCTCGTCACGTTTCGTGAGTCGATCACGTTTCCCTCGCGCGCCAAACTCGAACGGTTTTCTGCATTTATACCCGTTTCCGTGTGTTTTATACCCAATACATTCATCAACAATGGATCCAGGTCAAGGCCCAAGCCGTTCTACGCCCAAGGAAGTGTCCAAGTCCTCGAAAGAGGACAGAATAACTATGATTTATCAAAAGTTCAAGGGAATGAAACTCACACCCACGAAAATTCCTGAAGTTGTGGCAGCTTTATCAGAAGCTGAGTATGATGCAGGTGATGTTGAAGGACTTGAAGATGATTTGGATGACTACAACGATTATAGTGGCGTCCAAAGAGCGAATGATACAGCAACGAGTGATGAGGAGACCGAGCACCTCACAGAGGAGGATGAGGCACCGCTACTCCCTCCTCCTGCTCCATCTAGGCACACACATGGTGCATGTAAACCACCTAGAAAACTAACTACCAGAAATGTTTCTCGACGTAGGATTACACGACCAACTGTGCCAAGTGATTCTAGCAGTGATGAAAGCATGGAAATTGAAAGTGATGACGAAAGTGAGGAAGATTCACAAAGCGGTACACGTACAGGACGTACTCGCAAGGGTGGGGACAGTGTTGGCTGGAGTCGTGACAATACTCCCCCAATTGTTGAAGATTTTATTGGAAATCCTGGCCTGAAAATTCCCACACCTACTAGTGCATTAGGATTTATCCAATTATTCATTACCCGAGCCCTGCTTCAATTCTTGACAACAGAAACTAATTTGTACGCGTCACAGATTTTCCGGATGGCTAATGAAAATGTCTCAGATATTTGGAAACCAGTGAGGGTGAAAGAAATGGCGCGATACTTGGGACTATGCATATTGATGGGCATAAACAGGCTGCCAGCTATGAGAATGTATTGGCAAACAGGAAAACCATGGCATGTTCGTTTCTTCAACTTGCTTATGAAGTCAAAACGTTTCCAGCATATAAGCCAGTTTTTCCATACATTCAATAATAATGCAGTGCCCGTGAACAATACTGATAAGTTGATAAAAGTGAGATCGGTGATGGACTATTTGAAAGAGAGGTTTGCAGAAGTTTACATTCCCAAGAAAGAGTTGTGTTTGGATGAAGGTACAATGGCATGGCGTGGCCGACTATCGTTCAAAGTTTACAATCCAAACAAACCAAACAAGTATGGTGTGAAACTATATATGCTTGCTGAATCAGTATCTGGGTACTTATATGACTTTGACGTATACTCAGGTATTGGTAAGACGATAGTGGAAACAGTAACGGGGTTGATTCAGCCTTTAGTGAACCAGGGTTACCATTTGTACATGGATAATTACTACAACTCGGTAAACCTAACAGAAAAATTGAGAGAACTTGGGGTGTACACATGTGGCACAATTAGACTGCTACGCGGCGCCCCAAAGGAATTGCAAACTATAGCCAAGGCTAAATTTCCACTGGATACCACCATATACCGCCGCAAAGATAACACCTTCATTCTACTGTGGAAAGACAAGCGAGTGGTCTCAATCATTACAAACATCCACAATGCAGACACTCAGCAATGTCAGCGAAGGAAACGATTGCGCAATCGCGACGGAACAACTCGACTACAACAGGTACCAGTGAACAAGCCTACTGCAATTTGTGAATACAATAAGTTCATGAAAGGTGTGGACCACTTCGATCAAATGGTGAAGTATTACCATTTTACCAGGAAAACTCACAAGTGGACCAAAAAGATCACGTTTTATTTTCTGCAAATGGCATTGCATAATGCCTTTGTTTTGTACAAATACTATACAACTGATCGAAAAAAGCTAACATTGCTACAATTCCACGAGGTGGCAATTTGGGCCCTATTGCACTGGGACACGGAAGATTGGCCTGAAATAGCAACAGTATCTCATCACTTGCAGCACGCTCCAGACATAAATGATGACACAGGTCTGCCTATGCTGACGCCGTGCAAACTCCTGGACCATCTGGTGTGAGGCGGCCTTTATTTACTTCAACACCTCAAGCTGACGCAGGAACGGACTCAGAACCCGAGATGTCTGGCACACTGCCATTTGACGAGTCGGTTTGTCAGATGACTCTGACTCAAATGCTCAACCAACACCGAGAAGACGTGGCCCTATTGTTGATTCTGAACATCGCCTGAACTACAAACTGAAACATGAACTTTACAAACTGCCAAAACGTCTCAAGTGTCATGTCTGTGCACGGTCCGGTAAAAGGAAGGACACCAACATAGGATGCAAGACCTGTAACGTTGCACTCTGTGTTATTCCCTGCTACACAGTTACCACCGGAAAAGAGTGTATTGGGTGGTGAAGAAGTAACCACCCGCAACAGCTTCACTCCACCTACAAAACATCTGTTGAGCAACTTCAGGAATGTTGACCTGAAGAAGGTGGAGTGAAGAAAAAGATGCTAACTTACTGTTCCACAACCAGTTTTTTCTTGGTAAGTACACCTATTTTGTCCAATTTCTTGTAGTATAACTTATTGGGAGTATTTTGATACCAGAATGAACACTGTATCCCATAAACTGCCGTAAGTAGACTCGAAACTTCATAGATTTTTTTCGGGGTGTTGCGTGTCTGCAAGAGTGTCCCAAACGGGTTGCAGGTGGGTGACTTTAGCCGTTTATACTGGCATGTTTACACCTTATCATTATTATATGCATATGTGTTTAGTGGAATTTTATTCCGATCCATGTACAACCAAAATAACTGTGTGCAACAAGTATAAACTTGAAAAACATAACAATAGTATAAACATTTTGTGTGTGTTTGACGCTCACTGATATGTCCAGCGTTGTTTTATATTTGGCGCTATTCTAACTTACGCTTTGTTGATCTTTTTTACCTACGTGCTTATAGAACATTCTATTGCGAACACATTGACACAAAAATGAATGATGTACATACAAAAATAATGTCAGGACAGTCAAATAAGTATAAACTTTCGAAGCACCGTATCGCGCTTGTGTCGTTGCGTCACCGATACCCGGTAACAGTTCCACCACTTCCACACTCTTGCGGGTAAGCCGCGACTATGATTCTACGTTTATATTCATATATCTGTGTGGGAATTTCATTGCGAATCCATTGATACCAAAATTAACGCTGTAGGACAAGTGTTGGAGTTGACAACAATCCAAGAGTAGAAACATTTTGTTGCCGTTTTGCCCTCACGGCGAGTCATCTACGTAGTTCTTTATTTGGTGCTGGTCTCCCTTATCTTCTAGTGACCATTTTTACTGTGTTATTCTAGAGAATTTTTTGCGAACACATTCATTGGTACCAAAATGAAATACGTAGCCGC
>WNGS01164858.1:47748296-47768243 GCA_020271785.1 Procambarus virginalis
ACGAAACATTCAATGCCATAGGGACGAAAAAGAGACATTCATTCACGAATGTGCCCCCATACCCACCATGGAGCCACAATTAGAGGCAGGACACCCCAGCAGAAGCTATCGCCGATCATGCCGGGGCCCCCTAGGGTGCGTCACGAGTATACGCCCCACAAACGCCACCTTAAGAACCGCAGTCCGTCGAGATCGGTCAGTGACGAAAGGGGATTGACAATAAAAGTTTCCCCTCGCTCAAGACGTTGGGTACTACCGTTCTACTACTGCAAGAGTATGCCTCCTCAAGCACCCGGCGTCAAATAGAAGAAGTCCAAAGGAAGAATCCAAAACAAGCAAAGGTCGGCAGGAAACGACAAGCAGATAGGAAGAGTGGGTGAAAAATGAAACATAAGGAAAGGAAAAGCGATCCGGCATAATTAGAGAAGACAGCAGCAGGAGTGCAAGGCCAAAACGCAGAGGACTGCCCCACGGAGCATCACACTCCGCAGCCGTCCACTAAGCCCTCTCACGACGCCAACGGCCGGATGGGGAGAGGAATGTGCTTCTTAAGATATGGCACCACACCACCGCTGCATATTCTAGCTTTGGCCTAACAAAGTCGTGAACAATTTCTTTAGTATATCGCCATCCATGTATTTAAAAGCAATTCTGAATTTAGAAAGTGTGCATAGGCTCCTCGCACAATATTCTTTATGTGGTCCTCAGGTGATAGTTTTCTATCAGAACCACCCCTAGATCTCTTTCTTTATCAGAATTCTTTAAAGATTTCTCACATAATATATAGTTTGTGTGTGGTCTGTGTTCTCCTATTCCACATTCCATAACATGGCATTTATTAACATTAAATTCCATTTGCCAAGTGGTGCTCCATATACTTATTTTGTCCAGGTCATCTTGAGGGCATGACAATCATCTAAGTTTCTTATCCTTCCTATTATCTTAGCATCATCAGCAAACATGTTCATATAATTCTGTATACCAACTGGTAGATCATTTATGTAGACAATAAACATCACTGGTGAACAAGACTGAACCCTGTGTGTACTCCACTTGTGACATTTCTCCATCTGATACATTGCCTCTCTGATCAGCTACCTGCTCATTTTCTATCAGCTCAGTGAAAATTATCATTTTTCATCCATGTTAGAAGCTTACCTGTCACTCCTCCAATATTTCCCGTTTCCAGAGCAACCTCTTATGTGGAACTTTGTCAAAAGCCTTTTTTAGGTCCAGATAGATGCAGTCAACCCAACCATCTCTCTCCTGTAATATCTCGTTTGCTCGATCATAGAAACTGAGTAAATTCGATACACAGGATCTTCCAGATCGAAAACCATACTGTCTGTCTGATATTATATCATTTCTCTCCAGGTGTTCTACCCATTTAGTTTTAATTATTTTTTCCAATATTTTGACTATTACACTTGTCAATGATACCGGTCTATAATTAAGGGGTCTTCCCTGCTTCCACTTTTGTAGATTGGAACTATGTTAGCCTTTTTCACACATCAGCTACAACTCCTGTAAACAGGGATGCCTGAAAAATCAGTTGAAGAGGAATGCTGAGCTCAGGTGCACATTCTCTCAGAACCCATGGTGAAACTCCATCTGGACCAACTGTTTTTTTCTTATTTAGCTCCTTGAGCATTTTTCCACTTCGTCTCTAGACACCTCTATGTGCTCTATGTTGTCTCTGGAATTCTATTGTATCTGGTTCCCTGAAGATTTCATTTTGTACAAACACACTTTGGAACTTTTCGTTTAATGTTTCACACATTTCTTTTCATTTTCTGTGAATCTATTTCCCATTTTCAACCTCTGAATATTATCCTTTACCTGCAATTTGTGTTTATGAATTTATAGAATAGACCTGGTTCTGTTTTACATTTGTCTGCCATCCCCTTTTCAAAATTTCTTTCTGCCTCTCTCCTCACTGCCGTGTAGTTGTTTCTCGCATCTTTGTATCACTGGTATGTTTGGGGGTTTGGCCTCTTCCTGTATTGATTCCATTTTTGTGTCTTTTGGTCTCTGGCCGTCTCGCACTTTCTGTTGAACCAATCCTGTTTCCTAGTTCTGCTTCTCTGTTTTGGTATAAACTTTTTTGTGTCTTTATCATATATTTCACAAAACTTGACATACATCTCATTCACTTCCTTGCCTAGCAATAAGTCTGTCCAATTATACTCACTAAAAATTTTTCTAAGGTTGCCATAATGTCCTCTCCTAAAATCAGGTTTTTCAATTGCATCGACCGTCATATTTTCTTCCAGATTATATCGCATTGCATACTTTATTCCTAAAAAGACATGGTCACTTTTACCCAAGGGAGGAAGGTACTGAATGTCAAATATTTCTTCCTCCTTCCTGGTAAATATCAAATCTAGCATGGAGGGAACGTCCCCTTCCCTCATCCTCGTAGCTTGTTTAACATGTTGATACAAGAATGTTTCCAGGATGTGGTCTACAAATTTACAGGTCCAGAAATCTTCTGTTTTAGCTTCATATGCTTCCCAATCTATGGATTTCAAGTTGAAGTCGCCGACTATCAACAGTCGTGAACTATCGTTATCCGCTATCGCTATGATCTCTCTCATTATTGTTATAAGACCTTCTCGTTTACTATCTAGCTCCTCCTTTGACCATGTGCTGCTTAGCGGTGGACTATATGTATTTATGATCATTAGTTTATCATCCTCATGGCAGATCTCTAGTGCTATTATGTCAACTTCTTGTGGATTGGCAGTCATTATTTCATTCACCTTTAGGTGTTCTTTCACCAGCACAGCAACGCCACCACCTTTCCTGATTTTTCTGTCCCGTCTCCAAATTGAGTAGCCCCTTGGGAATATGACCTCATTTAAAATAACATCAAGTTTTGTCTCCGTGAGTGCAACAATGTCTGGTGTCTGCAGCTGTATTATATCACTTAACTCCAGTATCTTTGTCCTTACTCCATCTATGTTGGTGTATGCAATCTTCAGGAACTTGTTCCCCCTCTCCTTATTCTTCACTCCCCCTTTCTCTAATGATTTTGTTGGTTTGCCTTTATGTACCACTTTACTGGTCTGCCTACCCCTATCACTTTGTAGAAAAAAGAATTTATTTCTTCTTCATTCCTGGTCTCATTTAAAGGTTTTGCCTCGGCGAGGTTGTTTCAGCTTTTCTCTATCTTCTTTTGAAAGATCTCATCTTAATGACCACACTTTCCCATCCTCATCACTTTGTAATTTTTTAGCATTCCTTAGTACTTCTTCCATCTGTTTGGCACCATTTAGGGAGATCCTCAAAGGTCGATCTTTCCCTTTTACGTACCTGCCTATTCTCCTGTAGTCGCTCGCACACATTCTCTATGGTTGTAAGACCTTCCACGAGGCCAACAATTTTATCTACTACTTTTGCTTCTTCTACAGCTCTTTCTGACCTAGATGTTATCTCCTTTTCTTTGCAGCCAAAAATGATCAGGGACTTACTCCGATCAACTGTGTTTTGCACCAACTTCGGGTTAGATGCCAATTCTTTCCTCACTTCTAGCCTAATGTTTGTTTTATCTTGGTTGCTGCAGTGTTTGGCTTCCTTTACTACTGCTTCTATTTTTTCCTTCTCCTTGGCCACTTGTGCATATGTGAGTTGCATATCTTTCTTGCACTGTTCTATTCCATGTGTAACTTCCTCCATCTGTGCTGACAAAAGCTGTTTCTCCTGTTGAAATTCCTTACCCAACCTATTGTAGTCATTTATGTTTAAATTTACTTTAACTTCTTCCAAAGATATTTTAAGAGTATTTTCTTTTTCCATGACTTTGCAATTTGTTACCAATTGAATCTTATCCTTGCGCAAGTCTGTGACTACACCCTCAAGACATACAACTTTGCAATTTAAATGGTCATTATTTTCTTTCAATTTACTAATTATTTCTACATGAGAGGTCACTATAATTTTACCAACTTGTTGTATAGACTGGTTATCTCAATGCTTTCTTCACTGAATCCCCCCCCCTCACTTTACACTGCCTACATGCGACCAGTCTTAAAGTATGCCGCGCCATCATGGAGTCCCCACCTGAAGAAACATGTAAGGAAACTGGAAAAGGTTCAGAAGACGAGGCTCGTCCTAGAGTTACGAGGGATGGGATAAAAAGAGCGCCTGAAGGAACTGAACTTTACGACACTAGAAAAAGAAGGGAGAGGGAGGATATGATAGGAATGTATAAAATAATCAGAGGAATTTACAAAGTGGAAATAAATGAAATGTTCACACATAATAATAACAGAACGAGGGGCCATGGGTGGAAATTGGAAACTCAGACGAGTCACAGAGTTGTTAGGAAGTTTTCTTTTAATGTGAGAGTAGTGGAAAAATGGAATAAATAGTTGATAAAACTATTTCAAGAGAGGACACTATGGGGAACTTATAAAATTCTTTAATGAGTTAAATTGGACAGACTTATTGCTAGGCAAGGAAATAAATGAGATGTATGCCAATTTTGCGAACCCACTCATATACATGTCCAATCCGCATTTGAAACAATCAAGGGACCCCACCTCCACCACGTTATGTGGTAATTGGTAACGTGGTAATATAGAAAGAGGCCTAACCTGCAAACATACAAGCACTACAAGCACGCAAGAAACAATTACACAGAAGTGAGGAGAGAGGCAGAAAGGAACTTTGAGAAAGGTGCAGCAGACAAATGTGAAACAAATCCAGGCCTTTTTGAGCCTGGATCTCAATGATAAATTGAGTAAAAGCAAGCTGCATGTAAAGAATAACATCCAGAGATTGGGAATGGAGGAACAGGACTACTGAGAATGAAAAAGAAATGTGTGAAATGCTAAAGGAACAGTTCTAAAGTGTGTTTCTACAAAATGAGGATTTCATAGAACCTGACTCAATACCAATTCCAGAGCACACCATAGCAAACATAAAGGTATCTCAAGACGAAGTGGAAAAATTACTAAAGGGGCTAGGAAGAAATAAAGCAGTTGGACCTGATGGAGTTCCACCTTGGGTGCTGCAAGAATGTGCAACTGAGCTGAACATTCCATTCCAATTAATATTCTAGACATCCTTGTGCAAAAGAATCTTAGCAGATACACGTATATGGAAAGAGGCAAACAGTACCAATCTATATAGTAGTCGAGAGGAAACTTTAAATTATAGACCCGTATCACTAACAAGCGTGGTAGTCAAAACACTAGTAACAATAGTTAAAGTCAAATGAATTAAACACAAAGAGTAACGACAATAATAAACAGACAGTATGGTTTAGGAACAGGAAGATCCTGTGTAACAAAGCTACATACTTAATTTTTATGACGGAGCCACAGAGATAATAGAGGAAAGAAATGGTTGGGTTGACTGTATCTGGACCTAAAAATACTTTTGGCAGAGTCCCAGACAAGAGGCTGTTTTGGAAACTGGAACATGTCGGAGGAGTGACGGGGAGACTTCTGATATGGCTGAAAATTTTTCTGACAGACAGATGAGGGCAGTAATCAGAGACAATGTATCTGACGGGAGTTAATAGTGGAGTACCACAGGGTTCAGTTCTTGCACCAGTAATGTTCATCGTCTACATAAACGATCTACCAGAAGGAATATAAAATTATATGAACATATTTGCGGATGAGGCTAAGATACTGGGGAAGATTGGAGATGCAGACGATGGTAATGACTTTCAAAATGATCTTGATAAAATAAGTGCTTGGAGCATCAAGTGCCAAATGGAATTCAATGTGAATAAAACCCAGCGTTGAATGTAATGAAACGTCATTTTCTGGGTATGACCCGGAGGCTCCCCTGAGCTTACTAGGCTGATATACTAATGTCAGACTTTGGCATCAGTCATGTGTATGGAGTTTTGTCGGCCTACTGGGGACCACGAACCAGAACCTGGCGCCCCTCAGAGAGGCATGGGGAAGCAATGGCCTATAGAAACCCCCGTGTGGTTGGAAGCATTCTATGTCTGCCATCGACATTGAGTAATTTCCAATCATTGTGAAAATCAGGACATTCTCATATTTCTGTACAATATAGTTGCATAGATGTTCGTGGGGCAATACAGTTCTGAAAATAAGGTGCAACACCATTTACAAGTGGAACATTATATACAATATATTTTTTCAGATTTATTCTCAAACAGATTTTGTCAACTCATGGGTATAGAGGAAAAAACATTTCAAATTTCAGGATCGGATAAAAAAAAACACAAATTTTCACACAAATTAATATCTTCTATAATTTATTATAATATCTGCCTATAATTTAAACAATTTGACATGAGAAATTAGAGCAGAGTAGGCTCAGTGTAGTTACATTCCACCTATCAATAATCATAACTATATAGTATACATAAGAACAGTACTTACTAATGAAAATTAACCTTATAAAAAGGGCTCAATTTACTCAGTGGAGTTTGAAGGACAAAAAAAAATTATTTTTTAAAATAACTGGCCAAGCTACTTGACAAACTGAAAGTATGTCAAAAGTGGCTTTTCTGCATGATGAACTAACTAGTTTTATCGTGACCGACACTTTGTGCATGATGCACCGCCGGAACTGAAAAACAACAATTACGAGGAGAGAGTATTTAAGAAGAAAGAGTAGAAAGAAACATTAAGAATGCTAAAGCTAGATGATAGAAGAAAGAGGGGATATGATTATCATTTACAAAATACTAACAGGAGTCAGCCAAATTGACAAAAAGGAATACCTGAAACCAGCAACTTTACGAACAAGAGGACACAGAGACTGAAGCAAAGGAAACGAATGTGCAGAAAAAATATTAGAAAGTCTTCTTTTGCAAACAGAGTGGTAGACGGTTAGAACAAGCTAAGTGAGGTGGAGGTAGAGACCAAAACCTTCAGTAGTTTCAAAGTATTATACGACAAAGAGTGCTGGGAAGATGGGACACCACGAGCGTAGCTCTCATCCTGTAACTTTACTTAGGCAATTACACACACTTTTGACACAATTCTCACACCTAATTAGTTATCTAGAACTGAAGAGATGACATGCTGATGCTCAGATAGGACTGCTTCCTCCAGTCTCTCCTCATAGTTCTTGTTTTTTAGGCTTCCAGACCTAAACAAGAGATATATAAAAAGTCTTATTGAGACATTAAATGTGCCAAAACTAATAGAAATAAAAAGAGGCATATTATCATAACAGGAATTTACAAGGCTGACAATGAGGAATTTTTTAAATTAGCAACATTAAGAACAATAGCCACATATTCAAGCCAAGGAAAACAAATGAGCTGAAAATGTACGAATGTTCTCTCTTGTGAACAGAGTTGTAGATGGTTGGAACAATCTTCTAATGAGAAAGTGGCAGATCTCAAAACCAATATTAGTTTCAGAGCAGCATATGAGAAAGGTTATCGGGAAGACAGAAGACCGAGCGTAGCTCTCATCCTGTAACTACACTTCAGTAATTAGTCACTCCACATATACACACACACATACCTTCACACAACACACACAATTATTATCATCACATTGTATACAGAGCCACATTTTTAATGTCAACTCAATATTTACATTCCTAAACATTATGTCATTGATATATATAATGACAAGTTTCAAAGACAAGTGCACTTGTCATAATGACAAGTGCACTAGAAAATATTAAGTGCTTAACGTGATGAATTATGACAAAAATTGTCCTGAACAATCCTAGTGCTGATATCTTAATGTGAACAAAATCAACTTCGATATAAATAAATAGAATTAGCACACTTTGCTCCTACTAGGGTTCCATATTCTCTGACCTCATCATCATCAGCACCATCTGCATTGAGTATTCGATACCTTCCATATCTCATCGATTCCTGTTCATAAAGTACTTGAATCTGGGAAAAGAAAACAATTATACTTGAGGGGGCATTGAAAACGTCAAGCAACATCCACCAATCTACATGCTATTATTCATACAATTTAATAAATATTGAGGATTGTAACCGAATCCCCATCAATTAACTTGTTTATATTACTTATTATTAATCATTTTGATTATGCTGCTTTAACCCTTCCACTGTGCCTAGAGACTCACTACTTTCAGAGTTACAAACAAAAACGTCATGGAGGAAAATCATGCCTGGTGAAGTTGTAACATATTGATGGGTAAAGTGCTGACGTAATACTGCAAGTACACATAATTACACAAAATAAGGCACCAAACAAAGAAGACTATGTAGCACCAACTGTGTCACTAGAAGAAGGAAATATGACTTGCGAAATCAAAGGGGTTGGATTCACCAAAGGGTTTATTCCAGTGGTAAATGACCCCTAAGGACACGAGGAAAGAACGACATACAATCATCCTGAAAATCAGAGCATTCTACAGGGCGGTGCACGACTAAGGGGAACAATGCACTTTGGACAAAGGGAGCAGGGCACTGATCCATTAACTGACCTTGAGTTAAGCATGTGTGACCAATACAAATCCTAACCAAAACCATTTCCCATTGCTATTACGGTGGTAGGGGTAGGCCAGTGGGAAAGGACATGTTTAAGGGCACACAGTTTACTGCCTGTAATACAAGCCCAACAACCCTGCCAACAGATGTAGATTGCAGAATAAATAGCTGTGTAGAAATCCAAATAAGTACTATTTTTTATTTTGATTTGATACCACCATTTCAGGAAATGTTGCAAGCATGAAAGGCCACCTTAGCAGTAGCATTCACAGGTTCATTTGAGGTAACTCCAATATGGCTGGGAACCCAGCATAATAGACAGTATTGGATTTCAACCGCCACAGGATGTAAAGAGTTAAGACTCCAGAGTAATGAGGGAACTACGAGAGTCCACCACAAAGACAAAGGGACATTGATACAAAGAAGGCAGGTGATGAAGAGTACACAAAATTACATAACTGTCATGAAGATGATAGTTTCCTGGGATAAGTGGCTGTTGTGTCACAAACCGCAGTAAGGCTCCTGGACTGGAACTTTCCTTCAGTAATCAATGAACCATTTATAGCCTCCAGCATTGCAACGTAAATGGGTCTAGGGTAAAGTGAAAGTCTCTAAAATCCACTAATTTACTGGGGCAAACCTATCTGCATGACACCACTTTATATACATTATCTATACACATATCCACAACTAGTAATAATCAATCCAGTACAAGGTACAAGTCAAGCTGCTAAATGTTACTAAGCGAAGATTACCACATTACAGTGGTACACTAGGCAAATTAAGACCGACTATTATGTTACACAGGCACAAATCAAGCATCTAGGCAGCTTAAGACTGACTGTAAAGTTATAAACATGGTGTGTAGTGACATTACATAAGCAAAGTGGGTATAAAGTCTCAGTATGGACATCAATAACACAAGTCAGTCCTCTCTCCTGCCTTCAAAATACTAAGTCCCAACTGGACTGATGTTATTTAGACAAAGTCTAAATTCTTCGCTAAATTTGGCAGAGTCCACAATGATAATAGCAATGACAGTAGTGCACCGAGGCGGCCAACAAGCCATTACTAACACATAATAAGATATAAAAGAATAACATTAGCCTACATGTGTGTATAGAAGGACATTTCAATATAGTTATGGCAAAATACAAATGGTAATAATGGTACACTGACAAAGTATGACCACAGTGTATTCAGTCATAACTGGTTAGGGTGGGTTATATCAGTGGTCAATATAGGTTGCATCTGAGAAAGAAAAAAAAAAGTCGCCAGCACCGTTGGCAGACTGAGACCCACCAGTGAACAGAGCAGTGGAGTGCGAGTAAGAGGAAAATGTTAAAGGAAAAGGTTTTGAAAAACAGCAGGGATAGAGGGGGAAAGAGGGGGGGGGGGGTGTTACAGCCCTCACCATGTGGGTCAGGGTGTGGCAAAATTTCACAAGCAGGAACTTAAATGGGGGCAGAGTAGGACAAACACAAGGAGAGATATTGCCAATACAAATTGAGAATCTTACAAACAAGTGAAACTTGTAGGAAACAATTCCAATGTGAATGTAATGAAACGCTAGTTTCTGAGCGAGCCCCAACGGCTCCTTGAAGCTATCGTACTGACTAAGTAATTACCTAAGTGGAGTTACTGGACGAGAGCTACGCTCGAGGTGTTCCGTCTTCCGAGTACTCTTTGTTATATAATGCTTTGAACCTGCTGACAGTTTTGGCCTTCACCACCTTCTCACTTAGCTTGTTCCAACCATTTACCACTCTGTTTGCAGAAGAAACTTTCTAATATTTATTCAGCGCACATTTATTTCCTTAGCTTGAATCTGTGTCCTCTTGTTTGTGAAGTTGCTGGTTTCAGGAATTACTGTCAATTTGGTCGATTCCAGTTAGTATTTTGTAAGTGGTGCTCATATCTCCTCTTTTTCTTCTATCTTATAGTTTTGGCATGTTTAACGTCTCTAGTCTCTCCTCGTGAGTCTTGTTTTTCAGTTCCAGAAGCCATGTTGTAGCGTGCCATTGTACCTTTTCTGGTTTCTTTGTGCTTCTTGACATTTGGGCACCACACAACTGCTGCATATTTCAGTTTTGGTCTCAAAAGTCATGAACAGTTTCTTTAGTATTTCACCAGCCATATAATTAAAAGCAATTACAGTAAGAGGAAAGCGACAGCAAGAAGTTGGAAAGCAACACATACGCTCCTCTCACAATGTTCTTTGTGGTTTTCCTCTGGTGACAGCTTACTATCAAAAACCACCCCTTTGTCTCGTTCTTTATTTGAGTTCTGTAATTCCTTTCCACATACCGTAATTTGTAAGTTGTGTGTGTGGTGTATTTTCTCAGATTTCACATTCCATAACATGGCATTCATTCACATTGAATTCCATTTGCCACTTAATGTTCCAAGCACTTATATTATTTAGATCAATTTGAAGGACATGACAACCGTCTGTGTCTCCTGTCTTCCCCAGTATCTTAGCATCATTTGCAAACATGTTCACATAATTCTGTATTCCTTCTGGTGGATCGTTAATGTAAATGACGAACATTACCGGTGCAAGAACTGTACCTTGTGGTACTTCGCTAGTAACACTCCTCCAGTCAAATACTTTGTCTCTGATTACTGCTCTTATCTATCTGTCATTCAGAAACTTTTTCATCCATGTCAGAAGTCTCCCCGTCCCCCCTCCAGCATGTTCCTGTTTACAGAACAGCCTCTTGTTATCTTGAGGTTATCTTGAGATGATTTCGGGGCTTTTTAGTGTCCCCGCAGCCCATTCCTCGATCAGGCCTCCACCCCCAGGAAGCAGCCCGTGACAGCTGACTAACACCCAGGTACCTATTTTACTGCTAGGTAACAGGGGCATAGGGTGAAAGAAACTCTGCACAATGTTTCTCGCTGGCACCTGGGATCGAACCCAGGACCACAGGATCAAAAGTCCAGCGTGCTGTCCGCTCGGCCGACCGGCTCCCTTGTGTGGGACACTGTTAAAAGCTTTTTTAGGTCCAGATAGACAGTCAGCCCAACCATCTCTTTCCTGTAGTATTTCTGTGGCTATCATAAAATCTAAGTAGATTTGTTACACAGGATCATCATGTCTGAAAACCATACTACTGTATCTGTCCGTTATGTCATTACTCTCTAGCTGTTTAACCCATTTGGCTTTAACTATTTGTTCTAGTGTTTTGACTATTGTTTTGTTTTGTTCTATTGTTTTGAATAGACTAGGACAACCTATAGCACTGTATCATCCTTTGCAGATGACAAGGATTTTTATGAGAGAGCACAGCAAACCTCCAATCAGATGTAAATCAGGTCTTTCAATGGGCTACAGAAAATAATATGGTATTTAATGAAGGTAAGTTCCAGCTCTTGCACTACAGAAAAAATGAAAATATAAAAGCAGAAACCACGTACAAAACGCAGTCAAATCACAACATAGAACGAAAAAGCAATGTAAAGGATTTGGGTGTACTCATGTCAGAAGACCTTACCTTTAAAGAACACAATAAAGTAGCCGTCACAACTGCAAGAAAAATGACAGGTTGGATAACAAGAACTTTTCAAACTAGAAATGCTATACCAATGATGATACTCTTCAAGACGCTAGTGCTCTCTAGAGTAGAATACTGCTGCACAATGACAGCCCCTTTCAAAGCTGGAGAGATTACTGATCTGGAGAGCGTGCAGAGATCCTTTACTGCTAGAATCCACTCAGTAAAACATCTAAACTATTGGGACCAACTGAAATGCCTAAATCTGTATTCTCAAGTGCAGGCAGGAGAGATACTTATTAATTTACACGTGGAAAATATAAGGACTGGTCCCAAACCTGCACACAGAAATAACACCACATGAGACCAGGAGGCATGGCAGGATGTGCTGAATACCCCCATTGAAAAGGAGAGGTGCAATAGATACTCGGAGAACTATCAACATCAGAGTCCCGAGACTTTTCAACACTCTTCCACTACACATAAGGGGGCATAACTAGCTGACCCCTCACAATGTTTGAGAGAGAACTTGGCAAGCACCTCCAAAGGAAACCTGTTCAACCTGTTCAACCAGGCTGTGACTCATACATCAGGCCGCAAGCAGCCATGTCCAACAGCCTGGTTGACCATTCCAGCAACGAGGAGGCCTGGTTGATGACTGGGCAGCGGGTATGCTAAGCCCCGAAAACACCTCAAGGTAACCTCAAGGTAAGGTAACTACCACGCTTGTTAATAATATGCGTCTATAATTTAGAGGTTCATCTTGACTAACATTTTTATAAATTGGTACCATGTTTGCCTTTTTTTATGTATCTGCCAAGATTCCTGTGAACACAGATGTTTCAAATATTAATTGGAATGGAATGCTCAGCTCAGTTGCACATTTTTGCAGCACCCAAGGTGAAACTCCATCAGGTCCAACTGCTTTATTTCTTCCTAGCCCCTTGAGTAATTTTTCCACTTCGTCTTGAGATACCTCTGTGTATGCTATGGCGTGCTCTGGAATTGGTATTTGATCCGGCTCTCTGAAATCCTCATTTTGTACACACACTTTGGAACTGTTCATTTAGCATTTCACACATTTCTTTTTCATTCTCAGTAATCCTGTTTCCCGTTCTCAATCTCTGGATTTTATCTTTTACATGCAGCTTGCTCTTAACCCTTAAACTGCTCTGGACTATGTGGCCTTAACACCCACAGGCCAAAAAAAAAAAAAATATTTACTTGTATAAGTATTTTTCACACTAGAGATGCTATACCGATGATGACACTTTTCAAAACGCTTGTGCTCTCTAGAGTGGAGTACTGCTGCACAATACAGCCCCTTTCACTGCTGGTGAAATTGCTGACCTGGAGAGCGTGCAGAGGTCCTTTACTGCTAGAATCCACTCGGTAAAACATCTAAACTATTTGGACCGACTTAAGAGCCTAAATCTGTATTCCCTTGAGCGCAGGCGGGAGAGATACATAATAATTTACACGTGGAAAATATTAGAGGGGCTGGTCCCAAACCTGCACACAGAAATAACATCACATGAGACCAGAAGACATGGCAGGATGTGCAGAATACCCCCTTTGAAAAGCAAAGGTGCAACTGGTACTCTGAGAGAGAACTCTATCAACATCAGAGGCCCGAGACTGTTCAACACGCTTCCACTACACATAAGGGACATAACTGGCAAACCCCTCACAGTGTTCAAGAGAGAACTGGATAAGCACCTCCAAAGGATACCTGATCAACCAGGCTGTGACTCATATGTCAGGCTGCGAGCAGCCGCGTCCAACAGCCTGGTTGATCAGTCCAGCAACCAGGAGGCCTGGTCGATGACCGGGCCGCGGGGACGATAAGCCCCGGAAGCACCTCAAGGTATCCTCAAGGTATAATGTTCATTTGTGTTCCCTGATCACAGGGAAAAAAATCGTAGGTGATATATTTTGGCTGCAATAGGTCGAGGAAGTCTGACAAAAGTGAAGCGTTGACAGAGTAATCGCCAGTAGCAGTCAGTTCCACCCGATCTGTCAGGTGGGAGTTGCTGTATAGATGATATTACCTAATTATTTCAATGTCTCTGATTTTTCTCTGTTTTTTGCTGTAATATTATTCAATAGTGTGTAGTTATTATATTTATATAATAAAATGTGTAAACCATAGCAACACTCAAAAGTATTTTTGTGAGCATATTAGCGATTCAATTATGTTCATAAAACAATAAACAAATAGTTTTGCTGTTATTACACTATATACACAGGTTATATACAAGTATCTGCATCTTTTGTTCACCATAACAAACCACTAAGTTGGTATTGTGAGCCAAAAAGCAATGAGGAGTGGCCCCCCCCATACCAGCCAGCCAGCCACTGGCCGCCTCTACCTTCCTCAACAACACCTCACTCGCCAACATCATCCTCCCACCATACTGCTTTTGCTTTTATTCACTATATGCTGACGTTATATATAAATATCTACAGTACATGTTTTGTTCACCATAACTGTACAACTAAGCAGGCATGGGGAGTGCAGACCATCACAGGTCATCACACAGCTGATGCTCCCTCCTTCCCTCACTGATTCAAGGCCAGATGCACTAATATTCTTCCTCCAACTATACTGTTTGTGGTGTAAATCTACATAATTTGTTTACCATAACTGTGCAACTAAGCTGGTATGGTGCCTAAAGAGCATAGTGGCCATACACTACACAGCATGACATGTCATGCAGATGATAACACCTCCCTCAACAAAATGGCTTCTCCCAACATACTCTTTTTGCTGTTATTATACTATATATACACACATTATATATAAGTATCTACAATTGTGTTCACCATAGCGAACCACTAAGCTGGTATGGCGAGTGCAGACAGTAACAGGTGGCCACACAGATTTGGCAGATGATGCTACCTCCCTCCCTCAACATTACTCCTCCAACAATACTATACAAAGCACAAATTATCACAACAATCCTGCTATTATCAGACTCCTGATCATTTTTATCACAGTCAGGGGTCTTCTGTAATACTATCATCGTCAAATGACACCAGTTAATATTTTTTTTTACTTTTTAGGTGATGATGTGGTCACAAGCTGAACAACAATGATGTGAGCTCATGCTGCATGCGCCAGCCTCGATGAGTCAATCAGTACTGGGGCTTTCACACACAGAAATGTTGCCCACAATTAAAAAAAAATGGTGTCTGTTTACGAGAGCCGTGAGGAAGCTGATGTGAACCCCGTGTAGCTGTAGGCGGGACTTTTAAATCTTGCGTGGTACCCCCAATCATCATATGATTTCATGAGCAACTTATCGACAGTTACTCAAGACATCATATGATGTTTTGCACAGTTTAAGGGTTAATGAATTTATAGAAAAGGCCTGGATCTGTTTTACATTTGTCCACTATACCTTTCTCAAAGTTCCTTTCTGCCTCTCTTCTCACTGTTGGGTAATTGTTTCTTGCTTGTTTGTAATGCTGGTATATTTGTGGGTTAGGCCTCTTCCAATATCGAACCCATTTTCTAGGGTTTTTCCTCTCTAGCCCTCACACAATTTCTTTTGAACCAATCCTGCATTATGGTCCTGAATTTCTGTTTTGGTATGAATGTGTGTGCGCCTTCATCATATATTTTGCAAAATTTGGCATACATCTCATTTACTTCCTTGCCTTGCAACAAGTCTGTAGAATTAAACTCATTAAAAAAGTTTAAGTTTTCCGTAGTGTCCTCTCTTGAAACCGAATTCATTAACTGTTTTAATGTCCCCATTCTCTTTAAGATTATATCGCAAAACATATTTAATGTCCAGCAGGACATGATCACTCTTTTCCAAGAGAGGAAGGTACTGGATGTCTAATATCTCTTCTTTCCTGGTGAATATTGGATCAAGCACTTACGGAACATCCCTTTCCTTCATTCTTGTTGCCTGCTTGACATGTTGATACATGAATGTCTCCAGAATGAAGTTTACAAATCTGCCTGTCCAAATGTCCTCCATTCTTGCGTCGTAGGCCTCCCAGTCTATTGCCTTGAAGTTGAAGTCCCCCAGTACCAACAATCGTGACTTATTTCTATCTGCCCTTACTACAATCTCTCTCATTACCATTATGAGGGCCATCTCGTTTGTCATCCAGTTTCTCCATTGTCCATGTGTTGCTTGCTGGTTGCTTGCATTTACAATTATCAGTTTATAATCCTGATTCCAAACCTGCAAATGCCAATATGTCAACTTTGCAAGGGTTTTTGATTATTAACTCTCTTACCTTCAGGTGTTCTTTCACCAGCACAGTCACTCCTTCCCCCTTTCCTAGTTTTTCTGTCATGTCTCCAAACCGAGTAGCTCCTTGGAAATACGACCTCATTTAAAATATTTTCAAGTTTTGTCTCTGCTAGTGCGACAATATCTGGGACCATTATATGAATTATATCTCGGTTCCAGTATTTTTTTTATCTCGCTCCATCTATGTTGGTACTGTAAATAAAATTTTCAGGAACATTTTCACTTTCCCTTTGTCCTTTACTCTACCTTCCTCTAATGATTTTCTTGCCTTGTTTTTATGTACCATATCACTAGCTTTCCAGTCCCTAACACTTTGTAGAAAAAAAAATCTTCATTTCTACTCCCTGGTTGATACCTGGTTGATGGGGTTCTGGGAGTTCTTCTACTCCCCAAGCCCGGCCCGAGGCCAGGCTTGACTTATGAGAGTTTGGTCCACCAGGCTGTTGCTTGGAGCGGCCCGCAGGGCCACATACCTACCACAGCCCGGTTGGTCCGGCACTCCTTGGAGGAATAAATCTAGTTTCCTCTTGAAGATGTCCACGGTTGTTCCGGCAATATTTCTTATGCTCGCTGGGAGGGTGTTGAACAACTGCGGACCTCTGATGTTTATACAGTGTTCTCTGATTGTGCCTATGGCACCCCTGCTCTTCACTGGTTCTATTCCCATTTAGACGTTTCACTTTGAGGTTTGTTTTCAGCCTTTCTGTTTTCCTTTGAGAGGTCTAGTCTCATTAACCAAAGTTTGCTATCCTTGTCACTCTGCAATTTCCTGGCATTTCTAAGCACTTCTGTCATTTGTTTCACTCCCTTAAATGTCACCCTTAAGGGGAAGTTCTTGTCTTTCTCATATTTTCCTATTCTCCTAAAAGCACTTGACATTTTCCTTTGAATTGAGTCCTCCTCCTAAACCTACTATTTACTCAATGATTTTTCTCCTCTTCTGCTGCTGCTCTATCCACCCTAGATGATATTGCTTTTTCTAAACACCCAAACATTATTATAGACTTACTTCTATCTGCAGTGTTTTGTATTAGTTTACTGTTAGTAACCAATTCCTTCCTAATTTCTGCTTTTTGTTGGTCATTTCTGGTTTTGACTTCCAAACACTTTCTTGATCGTCTCTCTCTCTCTCTTTTACACCTTGGGCATACGTCTCATTTCTTCTTTACACTTTTCTACTTATTTATTAACACTTTCGCTCGGGCATGACGCAGCATTGCGTCATCCGTTTACCGGCGGTGCTGCCGGGCATGACGCAGCATTGCGTCATCCACTTTAAATAATCGCCAAAAATCAGGTTTTTATCCAATTTTTTTGGGACTGGTTTTAAAATGCGCGCCTATGTCTTCCCTACACACCTATGTCATGTTCAACACACAATAGTACTAAACATTTGTGGGCAGGAATTGGGAGTTTAGCTGGAAGGCGTCTGGGCGCTCACTCGCGGCTAACGTGGCCCGTCTTCAACTCGTCGGCTGTTGGAGCGTGACCAGGTTTTTTATTTTATATGCTAATGCTCCTCTAGAGAATTCTATTGCAAACCCATTGCTACCAAAATGAAAGACCTAGGATGAAAATTGAGGTGACCAGAGTGAAAAGAGTGCCATTTTATCGCTTTTGCGAGCTCCTGGGTAACTTGTTCACACTTTCTCTGTTTGCTGCAGGTAATTAGTCGGGCTTTTGGAGTTTATATGCATTTAGTGCTGTAGAGAATTCTATTGCGAACACAATGATACCAAATTTAATCTCGTAGGACGAGAATTAAGGTGACAAAGTTGAAGAGAGTATACACTATTCAGAATTAACGCGCGCTCCCGTGAAACCCTGGGACCCAAATCGCACAGTTGAGGGGTGGCGCGCGGGGCACGTCAAAGTGTTAACCACCTGTATGGGAGTTATCCATGAAGTTTCTCCTTGCATAACTCTTGTTGGCCTTTAGGGTTTCTTGAAGTTGTTCACCACATGAGTATATTTTCTAGTTAATTTTGTCAAATTCACCACTCTTCACTTTCCATACCTCATTTTCTTTCACTAGTTCCTCGATTTGTTCCTCTTGAATCTTTATCTTGTCTATTAAGGTGGTAATTTTGTTTATCTTTCCGAAGAATATTGAAGAATGAAATGTTCCTCTACTTGAATACACATGAGCCCGGTATAGCTCTGGGAAGCCGAAGGGGCTCTCCACACAAGACAAATTAAACCATTCTCCAGCTATTGTACAGATAATGCATATTTGAGATAAAAAATAATTTTGAAAAGAGCCACAATGACCTTGAGATGACAAACACCAAGAGGAAGAACAAAATTAAGTAGGATGCTTAAATGATGGACAATTTTCAATGTTTAAGTACTTGCATCTTCAAAGCTTAGATGACATGATGATGCCAGCACTTGCCATATATGGTAAACTATATACTGTACTAATGAATTATTATGTCACATGCAAAACAATGAAGGTTCATGACCATGCACAATTAAAAAGTAGACAAAACATCTTACTTCATTGATATCCAGTTGACCATTTTCATCAACAGCAGACGTATCATCATTTAATCTTGAGTATTTGCCACATCTAGCTTGGATACTGCACTTTCAATGGGAATCCAAGCATAAGTCTCTGGACACAGCAGAAATGAAGGATTGTATCTGCCTTTATAGCGCATCTTGGGGCAGGAATGAATATAGAAACCCATGTAATACGACTTCAAGGATAAAACTCTGCGCTGAAGTTCACGTGTCAACGCAATTTCTCTGTGAAGAAAGGAGAAGTTGTGTGTATGCTTTACAGAATATACATTACAGCAGGAGCAGTAAAACCAGTGTAATGATGAATATTTATTCATCATTATTATTATTATACATATTATATAATGTCTAATAATATATTATGACATAATATAATATGACATATAATATTCCTTATTGTTAAACATTTGGAACACTCCAAGAATTCTAAAACAAACCATTACTTGGCAATTGTATTTAAAAAACTGAGGATGAAGAATGGTCTCTAAAGATCTTACCAACAATTAAAAAACCAGCATTGAATGTAATGAAACGCTAGTTTCTGGGGTAAGCCCTAAAGGCTCCCTGAAGCTATCTTACTGATTAAAAGCCACACTACTTAGTCATCAGTCGCAGAATTCTCTTATGCCTACCAAGGACCATGAGCCAGAACCTGGCCCGCTCACAGAGGCACAGGGAGCAATGGCTCATGAACACTTTACATTTAAAGTTTATCATCTTGCCATCGACCAGGGAAGCACCCAGAAAGGTAGGTGAATCAAAGTGGACTACACTGTAATGCCTGGATGAAAAATGCGACCTACATCCTCAAAATATGCAAAGACTAACTCCACCATACAAGAAAAAACACTCAAAACTTTGTCCAACTAACCCCACCTCATTAGCTCCACCCCCTACTCCACAGGGGGAGGGTGAACTGGGCCGCCACCAGCAGTTCGTGAATAATAAAAGCCGCCAACAGGGAGGGAGGGGTCAGGGAGCCTCCAGCACCCCCAGAAACTGGCATTTCATTACATTCAATGGTGGTTTTCTGTGGGGAGCCCCATTAGCTCCCTGAAGCTAACTACCCACAGAAAAGGAAAAACGGGCTTACCAGAGAGGCTGCAGCACCGCATGTATCAATACAAAGACGAGACCGTCGGCCACGAGAGATGTCCCAAAACAACACAAGATGCACCCTCAGCCAAACCAACCAAGCATCCATAACCAAAGGACCCCTCCAGAAGCC
>WNGS01164858.1:47768253-47808065 GCA_020271785.1 Procambarus virginalis
CATGGGCACGAGGATAAACAGGCTGGCTGGCTAAACTTAGTAACCCTGTGGACGACCTGGGAGAGCCAAGCCCTGGAGCAGGGAACGAGGGAAACCGGATCAACCCAAAGCGCATCCCCGGCCACCGAAGCCGAAGAGTACAGCTAACAATGGAGAGTTGCAACCAGACAACAGATGATGCACTCCCGGTTGAACCAACCAACCATCAATGACCCAAGGACACCTCTGGAAATCGGCCATCTCCGTTCACCAGAAAAAGAGGAGAAGGTTGCAACTGAACACACCTACTACCAGGACCGAAAGAGCAGAATCCCCTGCGCTGGAGGAGAGCATGCAGCTCCCCGACCTGACCCCCAGAGGACAATGCCAAGAGAAACAAGGCCTTGGAAAAACAATCTTGAACCGAAAGGGCCAACATAAACCGAGGAGGGGAAAGCTGGGAGAACTCCCCATTCAAGGACCAGGACGGCTCCGGCGGAGTATGAACAGGCTGGAGGTGGAACAAAGCACGAGAAAGATTACAGAATGGAGCAGAAGAGACATCCACCCTGAACACAAGTTGGAGCGTCTCCACCAGCGCTGCACAATATGAGGAGAAAGTATTAGGCATCAAATGACAGTCTGAAAAAGCCAAGACAGAAAGGTCAAGACAACCCAATCCGAAATAGAAGACAACCTATAAAGAGAAAAAAATGGCAGAACGAACTAGAAACTTTATACTGTCGCCGAGACGAAGCTCTCGGGTGGAAGACCATCAACGAAGCCACCTGATCACCATACAAATGGTGATAAAACCGCAACAAAAAGACCAGATGCGAAGAGCAGAGGAGACCGAACCAGCAACGTACCGGACCGGTCCGACCTGCTGGAAGAGGCGTAGCCATGGGAAACGTCTTGGGTTTGCACACCAAGCAAGCAGAGGCTGGGACCAATAGCTGGGCCAGCCATCAAGGGGCTATGAGGACTACTCTCCCTTGGTAGGAGACGAACTGAGCCAGAACTGAAGCAACAGCTGGACTGGGGGGGGGGGGAAAGAGGTACAGGTAACTCCACCTCGATCAGTCCTGCCGAAAGGGGTCCACCACGACAGCCTTGCAGATGGGAAAGGGCGCCGCATAGATCGGAAGACACCAAGACCATGCAAAGAGATCCACATGCGTCCATATATCCGGCAGAGCCAACAGAAGGAGTTGGCATCAACTGTTCCTTCTGTGGACAGAGGAATGAACCGAGACAGGTTTCCACCAGGATGTTGGACACTCCCCAGATATGAACCGCATGGCAAGCCAAACCTAGAGAAGCCGGCAGATGAGCCACTCGAAGCAACCAGCCCCAAAGAGGCAAGGACCGAAGAGAACACCCGCTGTTCTGTAAATGAACCACCGGAGAACAGGGGCATCCCCAAAGGAACCAGAACAGACGCTGAAGCCAAACCCGATCCAGAAGGTAGACCAGCACTGCAAAGTTCAAACTTTCGTACAACTGCTCGAACAACAGCCAAGTGACCCGGGACCCCCCCCCCCAAGAAACAGCAACGCCCTTAGAGGGAGAGACATGGAAGTGGTCTTAAAGTCCAAACAAGACCCAGCCAGGTCCTGTGACGAAATCAAATGGGACTTCCTCCAGTTCACCAGGAACTTGAACCCAGGGAGCTGGGAAAGAACCACACCCCTGGCGAGCAAACAAGCGGACTGAGAGCCCACACCAGCCAGTCGACGAGGTAGGCCAGGACCCGAATCCCTAGCAGATGCAGATGGGTCACCAAGACCCGGAAAAAGACGCGTGAATACACGAGGATAGGTTCATGGTGGGGCCTGATGCCCCACCACGAAACCTAACCAGTCTCTGAACCTCGAATGAATATAAACTTGCTTATACACATCCTTGAGGTCCAGGGACACCATCCAGGCACCTGGGGGCCTGGATACCCCCGGGTGCAAAAAAAAAAAAAAGCCGGACCCAAGATAGAATGGTCATCTGAAAGGAGGGGCAAGGAATTCAGGGGTTCAGACGGGATAAGTTCAGAATGAATCCGCACAGTTCCATTTCGGCACTGGAAACAGGTGGGAAACCCACCTGAGGGATGGGGTCATTTCGACCACGCCCAAACACACCACTACAAGATGACCCGATAAAGCGCAGGGAAGAAGCCTGCCCCGCCAGCCCTGAACCCCCCCGAAGGAGGAGGCAACACTACCACAGGCCATATGACACTACCAAAAATGCCCACGATTCGTGGGACCAAGCGCGAGCAAACACAGCAAGCCCTCCTCCCCATCGCCCCTTCAATGGGGCAAACTGCAAATAGACTGACGCCCCTTATGAGAAGCCGACCGCTGAACAGCAATCATCGCGCCAGACCAGACAATGTCGGCTCCAAAGGCAATGTTGGCAGCCAAGAATGTCCACCCTAGAGAACTTACAAGTCCGACATAGGACAACAACTAGACGAAGCCGCCTGCAGTAACTGTGTGGCAGCAGCATCTGCAAACAGCAACAGACAAAACAGAGACGAAAGCCTAAGAGCCAGGGGCAAAACAGATTCCAAAGAGAGGAATCAGCCAAGCACAGCCATATGGCATGTGAGGCGAGAAGCAAAGAACAGAAAGACTGCCTCCTGCAGGATACGCTCTAGCTGCCGAGGACAGCACACCAGAAGAAGGCCCGGCACTCAACACTTCCACATCCTCCTTAAGCCAGGTAAAAAGACAGCTCGAGAAGTAAAAAGAAGCGCAAGATCGAAGCCAAATGCCCACACACGCGCAAATCCTCCGCAACCAAGGATGCTGCAAGGGAAGGAACTTGCAATTGGCCAACATCCCAAGAAAGCACAGGGGCAAACAAGCACTCATTAAGGCGCTCAAACTCGCCCCCAGGTAAACCTTCAGAACGGTAGACGTTTCTCGCCACTCAAGCATGCGGGACCGACAGAACCCATGCCATTTCCCCCAACGAAAAGAAAGGGCAGTCTGCCATCCAAGAAGACTCTGGAACCTCCAAACGCACCCAGTACAGGGAAGAAGAACGGAACTGAAATGAGAAAAGATCCATAACGGAGGTGGAATCCGGGTTTCACAGGAGGCATGCAGCAAGAGCCTCTCGAACCTCCAGTGGGGAGATACGAGAGGCAGAAAACCTCCAGAAGGACGAAGCAGAGGAACCCAAGGGAGCACAAAACTTAGAAGTCACATCCATTGGTCAACTGAGCACCGATGGGGTTTCCAGGGCCCATAGGCCATCTATTACAGGAAGCCCAGGTAAGGCACTGCTAGCCGGCTAACCCAAAAGCTAACAAGGGGTGATGAGCAAAGAACTGAACCCCTGAGATGTGTACATTCATGGGCATACATACCCAATGTGGACTAATAGTTAAAAGAGGCAGATCCCTCCTCCAGGCAAGGACAAAAAAAAAAAATGCAAATGTACACCACCAGAAGGAACAGGAACATTGCTGCCTCCTAGGTAAGCGAGCAACGCAATACCTTTGTCCCAACAACAGCAACACCACTTCCTACTCAAGGCCAAACAATGGCCACAAAACTCCAGCTGGCCAAAGGGCGGGGTAAATGCCGAACAACAAGAACCCCTACAGAAGTGGAATTCTGAAAGCTCTATATATGGTAACCCGATAACCCTAGGGTAGTACTTACAGGATGCTTAGGGAAGGTAACCCTAAGCGCATGCAACCCCAGTACACTATGTTACTCCTGGCCAACGTGCCACAAACAGCAGGAAACACCATAAGGGCACATAATCCAGCAAGAAACCAAGGTCAGAGTTCACAAGTGCCCCAGAGCGCATCAGCCTACGAACTGAAGGTGTGATTAGCTGACGTGGAGGGTTCAGGGCTCCCCCTCTCCCCCTCCCGGGGTGGGGTGGACTATGCGGACAAGTAGCAAGGTGGCGGTGAAAGACGTTTGTTTGCCTACTTATGTTTTTAGGGGTAGTTCTGTCTCTGTTCAGTCTTCAGTCTTACAAACTAGCAATTCTTTTGGCAATTTTGGGGCTGCAGTCTTGTTTTAACCATACAGTGGTCTATTTTGATTCACCTATATTTCTGGATGCCTTCCCTTAGAAAGTGGGAAAGAAGATAAACTTTACATTTAAAGTGTTCATAGGCCATCCATCACTCCCTGCACCTCTCCTAGCAGGCCAGGTTCTGGCTCGTGGTCCCTGGTAGGCCAATAGAATGCCACAACTGATGACAACTAGTAGTGTGGCACTTAATCAGTGTGATAGATTCAGGGAACCTCTGAGGCTCACCCAGAAATGGATGTTTCATTACATTGAATGCTGTTTTTTATCTATTTGAACTAATACAACCCTACACAAGTAGTTTTTCAAATTTCAGCGAGGCTCAACTAATGGAAGTTTATTACCATCGTGATTTATGTCTCCTGGTCCAGTGCTACTTTGACATTTTGTTCGATCTAGTATGACTGACACTAGTTGACCAGCTTGAGCTCACCGACAAATCCAACGTATGCAAGCATTAGGTATCGAGTTGGATGCCAGTCTACAGTATGTCTGAATTGGCTCCATGTTCAGTAAGTGTGACACACTGATGAAGCATCATGATATTGGGCCAGTCTAAAACATTGGGCCGAGAATGTTGGACCCCCCACCCCCCCAACCACACCTAGTACTCAGGATTATAAATTGTCATATGGGATACCCAGTGACAATGCTCCACCTTCTCTAGGACGACTCAAAAAGTATGCCCAGGTGCCAAGGCCTCCTGATCGATATGGCTGGGATTAACATCACGTAGTGTAGTAATTAGCGTGTTCATGAGAAGTATTTATTCATTTAAGTTATCCAATGTGTGCACTTACTATTAGTAAACAATCTAAAGGGAAGAAGAATGTCATTTCTAAACATTATATTCAACAGATAATAATTTTTTCTTGTTGTAGGGTTCATTATGATGATTTATAATTCCGTTCCGATACATCTGCTTTGCATTATTTCAGATAGCATGTTGTGAACAGAGCCAAATAAAAAGTGACTTATAGCATACAAGAGTATAAATTAACCCCGTTCAGCTCAGTGGGGGTTTCATGCTGGTGCTGCAATTACTTTAGTATACAGCTAAAGTAATAGTCTCTCATAGGCAATGTGTATGAACATAAAAGCATCCTTGTTTAGATTCTAAAGTGAAATTCTTGTGTGTTCTAACTTCCCTTATGCTGCTGATGTCACGTTCAAATGAGCATCTGGTGTGCGTGTTGGGATTATGTCTTCTTCCAGGTCTGCATCTCTTATTGTTTCTTGAAATTGCCTTCCTATTATTTTGTAGTTAAATACAGGTCTTTTATCTCCTTAGGCATTTTTATTATTTATACTTATTTGGTGTGAATTCCAGCAGCTATTTATCTGCTTTTCCTGAAGTTTGTCAAGGTTTTCCTGCAGCATCCTACAGTCTTCTACAGTTCTTACTCCCATCATTAACTTTGTATCATCTGCAAACATCAACATGTAAGACTTCACTCCCTCCATTAGGCCATTTAAAAACGGCAATGATTCTATTAGAGAACCCTGTGGAACATCACTTTCCACTCCACTTCAGCCTCATATATCCCCTCTGGCTATGACCCTTTGTTTCTTGTCTATCAGGTACTCCTATAACCAGTCCAGTGCCTGTCTTGTTATCACCACTTCTCTCTCCATCTTGTGTACAGTCCTCTTATGAGGACTGTATCAAGAGCATTCTGACCGTCTAGGAAGATGCAGTCTACCCATTCTTCTCTTGTCTTATTTTTAGTGACCCTGTCAAGGAATTCAATAAAGTTTATTAACCCTTAAACCGCGCATATCATATATAAATGATATCAATGACAAAACCGAAATCGCGCACATCATTTATATATGATTTCGTGTCTAGCGCTATAATTTAAACACCCCGCCTGGGATAGGGGCAGCTATAGTACAGCCACGACTGATAGTTGCCAGATCCCACCTAGAAAAAAAATCCAGCCCAACATTCTTGAGAGTGAGAACGTCAGTATTGCGCCAGCCACCAAGGCTGGCGCACGCAGCACGAGCTCACAGCACCGCTGTTCAGCTTGTGACCACAGCATCGCCTACAAATGCCAAAATATAAGTGATACTGCTATTATTTAGCAGTGATAGTATTACTGAAGCCCCCTGAATTTGATAAAACTGACCAGGATTCTGATAACAGCTTGATTGTGGAGATATTTAGCGCTGTGCTCGATGGAGGGAGGAGTACGGCTGTGGAGGGAGGATTGTGGCGTTGTCTTCTGACTGTGTGTGGCCACCATTTATTGACTGCACTCACCATACCAGCTTAGTGGTTCGCTATGGTGAACACAAATGTAGATACTTACATATAACGTGTGTATAGTGTGAGATAACAGCGAGAGGAGTAGGTTGGGAGCCGCCATTTTGGTGAGAGGAGCGTCGTCTGCAGGAATTATCGTGTTGTTTACCTGTGACCACAAAGGGTCTTTGGGCACCATACCAGCTTATTTGTACAAGTATGGTGAATAAAACAGGTAGATACTTATATATAATGTGTGTATATAGCATAATAACACCACAACCAATATTGTTGGAGGAGAAATATTAGTGCGTGTGGCCTTGAGGGTGGCCGCCGATCAGCTGACTGTGGAGTAGCTACGTCTTTGTGCGTTTACTCACCATACAAGCTTAGATGTACAGTTATGGTGAACAAAACATGTAAATACGTATATATAACGTCTGTGTATAGTGAATAAATGCAAAAACAGTATTGTGGGAGGTAAATGAGGGTGAGTGAGGTGGTGTTGAGGGAGGGCGTGGCAGTGAGTGGCTCGCTGGTGTGTGGCGGCCACTCCTCGTTGCTTTTTGACTCACAAGACCAACTTAGTAGTTCGTTATGGTAACAAAACATGCAGATACTTATATATAACCTGTGTATATAGTGTAACAACAGCAAAACTTTTTGTTTATTGTTTTATGAACATAATAATTGAATCACTTATATGCACACCATAATTTTGAGTACAGCGATGGTTCACACATTTTATAATATAAATATACCACAATTCACTGTATGGAATAATATTACTGCAAAAAACTAAGAAAAAATCAATCAGAGACATTGAAATAATTAGGAAATAATATATTTGTGGCAACTGCCGTCTGACAGCTCGGGCGGAGTAGACCTCGTCTGGCGAAGGCTCTGCCAACGCCCCTTTTTTGCCACACTTCCCTACCCTACTGCGGCTAAAATATGCTACCTACGATTTTTTTGTTATTTTTTCCGTGATCAGGGAACAAAAATAAACAATTCTATAAGACGAAAGAATTTTTTGGATTTTTTTTTTGTTGCGCCTGTGGGTGTGAATTCCATTTGGGCCCCTAGCGGTTTGAGGGTTAAGCATGATTTTCCCCTCACTGAAGCCGTTGTGCCTGTTATCAAATTTACTCCCCAAATGTTCTACAATCCCCTTTTTGGTAACTTTTTTTCTAACATTTTACATGGCTTGCAAGTTACTGACACTGATCTTTAGTTTAGTACTGTAACCCCGCGATTATCCGGGATTCGAACATCCGAAAAACGCCTTAATACGGCCAAAATCGCAATCGGATAAAGTTATCACAATATCCGGCCAAAATAGCCACAGGAACCGGATTAACGAGAGTTTGGACGGATATAGGTATATGAAAACATGAGGCGGGCCATACGGTATTAATCCCGTCTGCCCGTGACTCGAGGCGCATGGTGTAGGAGGGGGTGGGGTGGGGTGGGTGGTGTCGGGAGAGAGGGGAGCGTTGGGAGGGACCACCTGGGGGGATAAGGGGGGGGATGGGGAGCGGCCTATACACTACAGTACAGTAATTACTATCAATTTTAGTACAATTCATCATAGCCAAAATCAAAAGAAATACTAGTAATTATGTAATAAAAAATTCCATACAAGTTTCCTAAAAACAATTTGCACAGGCTGAAGTTTCCTTCAAAAATATTTTTTTTTTTTCCTCCTGGCGGCCTACGTAACGTGCCTCCTCCCTGCCCCGACTGGACCCGTCCAGGCCTGGTCAACCCATGTGCTCTCTACCCTCGTGTTACTCCACAGTGCCGCGCCATTAGTGAAATATTTTTTTAAATAACTTTTTATTTTCTTAGTAACTTTGAACATTTTTGGCCAAGACTATGTCTGGTAGCAGCATGAATCGTTCTGGAGGTGGTAAGAGGAAGAAGGTTGTCCTAACACTTAAGGACAAGCTACGTGTTATACAACTTTGTGAACATGGCCGGTCGACCTCAAGTGTTGCCAAGGAATTTAATATAGGCACTAGTACTGTTTCTGATATAAGGAAACAAAAAGAGAAACTTATGCAATTCATTTCAACCTGTGAAAGTGAAGGTGCGAGCACTAGCAGAGGTTGTGTTAGAAAAACTATGAAAACTTCGACGCATGTGCAGTTGGATGAGGCTGTGTACAAGTGGTTTGCTCAGCACCGCACAGCTGGCGTGACAATTCGCGGCCCAGAAATACAAAATGCTGCAAGCAGGTTTGCTGCAAGCCTTGGAATAAAGAATTTTGAAGCGAGTGAAGGGTGGGTTGCAAGGTTCAAGGGGAGGCACAATATTGTGAAGAGGAAAATTGTCGGTGAAAAATTGAGTGCAGATGAAAGCAGTGTAGAACCATTTAAACATAAATTACGAGAATATATTGTGGCAAATAATATATATTCGCATCAAATTTATAATGCAGATGAAACTGGGTTGTATTGGAGGAGTTTGCCAGAAAAAACTCTTGCAATGAGGAGTGAGGGTTGTGTGCCAGGGCGTAAGGTTTGCAAGGACAGGCTCTCAGCCATGATGTGTGCGAATGCCGACGGCACAGACAGAATCACGTGTGCAATTGTTGGCAAATCTAAGAAACCAAGAGCCTTGCAACATTGCTTGGACAGACTGCCAGTGAAATATTATAACTCAAAAAATGCATGGTTTACACAGGAGATCTTTCTTTCCTGGTTTCATGACGTGTTCTGCAGGGAAGTTCGTGCCTATCAAATTAAGAAACTCAAAATAAAGCCAAGCGAAGTTCGGGCTTTACTGTTGCTTGATAATGCGCCTGCCCACCCCAGAATTGACACGTTAACCTCACATGATGGCAAGATAACGTGTATGGCACTACCTCCTAACACAACCTCTCTCATTCAGCCTATGGATCAGGGCGTTATCTGTGCCACAAAGAGATTGTACACAAAAAAGATGCTAAACGAAGTTTTGGTGGTTTTGCCTCTTCCAGAAGATATTGAACTCGGTGTGGATAACAGGGCGAAAAAAACCCTTCAGAATTTGAAGAACTATACAATTAAGGAAGCCATCTATAACTGGGCCAAGGTGTGGAGTGAATTAAAGGAATCGACTTTGAAAAATTCCTGGAAAAAACTCCTCACGTCTACGATTAGAAATGAGGAGGATGCAGAAATGGATTTTGAAGGATTTACAGATGAAATCCATGGAATGTTTAGAAATGCCGGCGAAAACTTAGAAAGACAGGATGTGGTTGATTGGCTTGAACAAGATGCCAATGACCCAGGATATGGTGTGATGAGTGAAGACGAGATTCTCCAGTCTGTTACTGGTGAGGCCGACGAAGAGGATGAAGAAGACAGTGAAGAACCAACACCAATGACCACGAAATACAGTGTACTCATGACCTATGTTGACGGATTAATTAATTTTTCATCAAATTGTGCTCATCCAGAAGTTGGAAACATGTATCAGTACCTGAGGCGAACAAAAGAGCTGATCATACAACTGGCCAGTGAACACAGAAGGCAAGCAACACTTGATTCTTATATGGTACGAAAAAAATCAAACCAAGTGCCTTCAACAAGTGAGGCGGCACATGCAACCCAAGCGCCTTCAACAAGTGAGGCGGCACACGCAACCCAAGCGCCTTCAACAAGTGAGGCGGCTCACGCAACCCAAGCGCCTTCAACAAGTGAGGCGGCTCACGCAACCCAAGCGCCTTCAACAAGTGAGGCGGCACACGCAACCCAAGTGCCTTCAACAAGTGAGGCTTCCTCAGCTGACAGTGAAAACTAACTTGCCTAATGAACTGTACAGTAATTTTAAGTGTTAATTTTAGTGTTGTGTTACTATAAGTTACGTAAATTGTCAAGAATTTTTAACTTCAAGATGTGTGGCATCAATCAAGAAGACGAACAACAACAAGGTAAGTTGAGGTTTCTAGTTGAATATTTAATAATTATATGTGGAATGGGAATTCAAATTACTCGGTATGTTGTTTGCAGTATAAAAATAGTTGGAAATGGTTAGTTTTGGACTCGTAGGTGAAAAAGTACCATTATCCGAAAAACCTGATAATCCGGCTGAGGGTCCTTCCCATATAGTCCGGATGATCGAGTGGAGACAGTACTTCCTATCTGTTCCCTTTATAGAATACTGGAGTTACATTTGCCTCTTTCTAGAATTTGGGTAACTTTCTGTCTCTAATGTAATGTTGAACATTCTAGGTAATGTGTTACACAAGATTCCAGCAACTTCCTTCAGTCACCAAACTGAAGTGACAGAGTGCTGGGAAGACAGGACACCACGAGCGTAGCTCTCATCCTGTAACTACACTTAGGTAATTAATTACCATGGTGATATCTGGTCTGGTCCTACTACTACTGCTACTTCCAGTTCCTCCACGTGTCTTCCACATTGTCAAGTGATTTCTGGTTGTTTGTTGTCACTTCTCCATTGAACACCACTCTGGTTCCGATTTGTAGACCTCCTAGAACCTGTTGTCGAGTTATTCACACACTTTTGTCATTCTCAGTGTTCCTCCCTGTCCCCAGTCTGATAACATGGTCTTGTAAAGTTTTTTTTCACATATGATTATGAAACAGCTGGCTCTTTGTTCCGTTGATGTGTTTTCAAACAACTGCTCTGCTGCCCTTCTGATTCTAATGTTCAAATTTCTGGCACTCCCAGTTTGCTTCTGAACCCAAGTCCCTATACTTTTTCCATGCATTTTTATGCATTTTTATATTCTTTACATTTCTGTGTTATGAATTTCATTATCTATCTCATTTGCTAGATGAGATAGATAATGAAATTTCTTTCATTATCTTCCACTCCAGTCTCCCACTTTCCTTCCATTCCAGTCTCCCACTGACCCTCCTCCAGATAAGCCCAACCCTCCTGCAGTTCTTTCTGTATTCACTCACTGGTATCTCACATTTTAGTCTTCTACATCATCGTTTTGAGCAAACACCAGGTCTAGGGCAGCCAGTAGATCTTTGCTCTTGTCGGCTCCTTCATATGCTGCCACAGGAAACATAGCTTCCCGTCCTTGCCCTCTTCCCTTCCTTGTAGGGTCATGGAATTTTGCGAGAGAGGAAAGGAGAGGAGGGATGGCAGGCTGGCTGACACCTCGGGAACTTTTTTTTTTTTTTTAACACACAGGTGGGTACAGGAACTGACTCCTGTTAGCAGGAGTCAGTTCCTGTTGAGAGCTTTCAACTCCTGTTGAGAGCTTTCCCCATCCCATAGCTCATGATAAGCCTTACCCACTAGTTTCTCTGGAATACAACTAACCAATCGTTTAACAACCAGGTACTAAATCACTCCCGGGTGAACAGAGGAGTATAGTTACAGATTGCTCCTAGTTAATCCTCTCTGAAAGACATATCACAGGTTAGGATATTTACACAACAGCAATTAATATTTCATTTACTCATGGGTTCTGAATTTCCTTTAAACAGTTACTTATTTTGTTGCATCAATGCTGTCTGACAGGTTTTCTAGAGGTTTGTGGTCGATCTCTGATCCCCAACTTTCCTTGCCTCGTATAGTAAACCAGATGCTGGTGGTGGTGGCACCCAGTGGGTGACAGATGGGTCTCAAGCCTGATATAACCAGGTTGTGACTCATATGTCAGGCTGCAAGCAGCCACATTGAACAGCCTGGTTGATCAAACCAGCAACCAGGAGGTATCACCGTGGTTGATCCTCAAAATTATTTGGTAGTATGGGACTGAGGCTAGGTGTATCAGTCCTATACACTTGCTATGTTTAGAAGCTGCTGTTGGCTTCCTCTCAGAAACGATAAAATATATTTTGACAAAACCATAAAGCACACATGTACTGGAAATATTGCTCCTAATCACTTAACAATGATAACAAGGTATCATTGAAACTTGTTTAACTTTGACACAATCATGTTATTTTAGTAGACGTTCTATGTCATCCTACATAGAGCATATAATATTCTCCCCACTTTAATAATGTAGCGAAACTACCGTTCATCCAATAAAGTTGAATATTTCAAATGATCAATTTATTGCATACAAATCTTTGACACAAAAGACATGTACAGCTTACCTTAATGATGCATAAGTACCTAAGGATAAAAATGAGAATTCAGGATCATAATATAGATAGACAGAAGAGACACAATGGGGCAGAATGTCCAGTACGCCCACTGCTATCAAGCGACCATCCAGCCAATACTGGTGATGGAATGATCCATAACCTTGTTGAGGGCCGGTGTGTGGATGCCATCCCTGGAAACATTAACTACTTCAACACACCAAAATTACTATCTACTCATTATTAACTACTATAATTTCAGTCATTTACATTTAAACACCTGAAGGGGGACACTAATATTTGTAATAAACCTAGTTATGGTTATATACATTAACTTGGTAAAATATTTAAACATTTATTTAATATACATACTGTGAGGTTTTACTCTTAAGACAACTAGAAGAAATACAAATTTATACTAAACATTAACCATTTTTATCTTCATGTCATTAGTATTTTGCCTAATTAAGTTTTAATACGTAAACCTATTTAAATTCCATCCATTAAATTAAAAAAATGTTAAATGTTTGAGTATTAATAGTATACTGTACTCCATTCATCATTTATACTTTGTGTGCACCTTCCAAGATCAAATTAATTACCCTAATTTCATTATTTATTGCCTACCCCCACAGTAACCTTCCTGAGCTTAAGCCATTGTTGTTACTTGACAGATTAGCCAATGGCAGGCAGCTGCGAGGTTCTCAATACCTACTAGAGACGAGGCCCTTGCAACTTTGCCTTGATCCAGCTTTGAGTGAAGGAACCTCGTGGACTTCCAAGATCGACTCCAGTGACGAACTGCCATAAATGCAATGAGAGGAGGTCACTAAGACACTCAAACTTCCCACAAGAAATGTTTTAGAAAAGTGTTGAACAACCTAAACAAAATTTTGACAACTACTAAAGAAACACACTGAATGACTCCTCCCATCTGTAACTAGGTGTCACTGTCACTAGACCAGTGCTTCTCTAAGATAAATGTTCAAGATATATGGGAAAAATTTCAAAGAAGGTTACCTAGGTTCCAGTATGGGGTAACTCAAGTTTCCTAGGCGAGTCCTCCAGGGCACTCGTCCATAGGTGGGTACAAGAATGGATGACTTCTGGCTCTTGATTGCAGACAAAGCTTTTCCCTTTCCATAGCTCATGGTAAGTAAGCCTTACCCACTAGTTTCCATTGGAAATGACCTGCTAATCAGTTAGCAGCCAGGTACCCATTTACTGCTGGGTGAACAAATGCAAACAATTAAGGATTGTCACTTAGTCAATCCTCCCAGGTAAGGATTTGAACCCAGACCAAATCACTTGTGAGGGGAGGGTGTTACCATGGCACCACCATGGACTCCTTGGCAGCACATTGTGTGCATACTTATTGCACTTCAAGTTTGGCTCATGATTGGCTCATGATATCTACCCCAACGAGTTTGAATGAAGTCTGACTGTGTTTCCAGTTTTCCCGAAGAACCCATCATCATCTTCGTCGTTTCTTGATGGGAGCTTCGTCTACTCTCCGGAGCTATCCAGGCCGAGTTCTTGCCTACCGGGGACCACGAGCCAGAACCTGGCCCCCTCAGTGAGGCACGAGGAGCAATGGCCTACAGAAACCCCGTGATTGGGAGCATTCTGTGTCTGCCATCAACCGGATCTGGCACCCAGAAAGTTAGGCGCCCCAAAACAAACTCCTATTCTGGTGAAACTATTGCTACCGAAAGCCGAATGAGTGGACAGAACTCCCCAAATAAAAATTAGCAAACAAGCATGACGACATCATGTCGTCACGCTGCTGTCTGAGTAACCCCCCACTCCCCGGGAGCGGGAAGGGGTAGCCCTGACCCCCACGCTGGCAATCCACCCTTCGTTCTCAGGCTGATGTGCTACTGGTGTGGTCTTGTGCCTCTGGCTCCTGCAATTTGTCTCAGATTCTGTGCTTTTGTGGTGTGGACTGTCTGTACTGGTGGTGTGCAAGCCAGGAGTAATCATCTTCAGTACTCTGGCTGCATGCACCTAGGGCCACCTTTCCTAGGTGCCCTATAAGTACTACCCTTGGGGCTTGGGGCCACCTTCCACAAGTCACCTCGGGCTCTACTCCCGCTGTGTCTTTTACTGCTCGGTACTTGGCCACCCTTTGAGTCAACTGGGATCTTACAGCTAATTTTCACCTCTTACAACGCCCGACTCTGTTCCACCTGGGTACGTTGTCCTCTTGCGGGGTTTTGTTTTTGTTTTTCTGCCTGGTGAGGGGTCTGCCTTGGTGGTTGCCCTTCTGTGTTGGAGTGTATATATTTATTATTATATCTATTCTCAGTTTTTGTGTGGTTGGTGGTACCCCTTGTTGGCCCCCATGAGTGGACACGTCCCAGGCGTTCAGCTATTAGCAGATTGTTTGGTATTCTTGGGAGCCGGTTTGCAGTACCCTGCCTGGGCTTCCTTTAGTGTGTTAATAAAGTTAAGGGCACTGGGAAACCCCACGAGGGCTCTATAGTCCGATGGATGTGACCCTAGGGTCCCCTCTTGCTTTGTGCGAGTCGGAAGGTTCCTCTGTTTCCGTTGTCTCTGGGGGACAATCACCGGTTGTGCCTCCACAATGCTGCCAGTTGGGTCGGTGATTCTTTTGACCCGGAGTCACGCGATGTTTGTTGCCTGTACATGCTCTAGTTCACCCAAGCTACTGATCATGATATGAGGGTGCAGGCAGCAGCTGCGTTGCATGCTAGGTTTAGGTTGCTGCAACACACTAGGCTAGTTGCTTCCCCGGATGCCCCGAGACTGACCTGTTTTGGTTTTAGGGACCCGGACTTGGGGGGTGGGAGTTGCTTCAGCTCTGGTTCTGTCCTCCCCCCCTTGTCCTTCCCCTTCAGTTGTCCATCCAGTTTCTCCCCCCTTGCTTCCGGCTCCAATGCGTCTGAGGGTTTCGGAGTAAGGCCAGGGTTTAGTTGGTGTCGAGACTCGGGCAGTCTCGAGGAAGTCCCCTTCCGGGGTGGGGGCGGAGGCATTCGAGCTTGGTCTTCCTGCCAGAGCTTCTAGGTATGACCAGTGGGCCCCCTTTGTTCCTGCCTTTTCTTTAGAGGGGGTAGGGGGGGTGTATGTGGAGGACGGCTTGGCCCCGGATCCTCGGGGTGAGGTTCTTGGGGGCGGGAGAGGGGTCGACTTGGGGGGGGGGGGTCCTTGGGACCTGTTGGACCCTGCTTGGGTTTTTGTACCCTCAGATCAGGGCTTGGTGTTACAGGGTGTGGGGGGTTCTTTTTTTTTTCTCCCTCCTTGTACAAGTTGGATTTGGCGTCTACCCCTCCCCTGGTTTGGTTCCATGACTCCGATGGTTCTTCAGTTCCGTCTTTCCAGAGGTTTCCGGCTTCACGAGTCCAGTCTAAGTGGATGCAGGAAGCTCTTGCGGCTTACCTTCTGTGCGACCCGGATTTAGCTTTCGTGATGGATCCATGTTCCTTCATGTATGGATCTTCATGTTCTAACTGGGTTCATTATGAAGTTCCACAGTCGGCCTGGTTAGCAGATAGGCCTTTCTTCTCTTTGGAGGCGTGGCATACATTCTGTCGGTCCCGCACACTTGAGTGGCGGGAGGCTCAAGACAGCATTGCAGGTTTTCCTTGGGGGGGGGGGGGGCATGTGAGCATCTCAATGAGTGCTTGTTTGCCCCTGCCCTTTTGCAGGATGTTGGTGTGATGCAGGTTCCTTCCCTTTTGGCTGCATTGGTCACAGAGGACTTGTGTACGCGGGGCCTGCTGGCTTCAGCCCTGCAGTTCTCCATCCTTGGGTTGTCTTTGGATTGAATTGCAGAGGATGTGGAGGAGCTTGGGTCTGCCTCTCAGTCTGGTGCGTTGTCTTTGGCGGCGTGTGCGCTGTTGAAGCTGTTCACGTCGCTCCTGCGGGATACGGTTTTGAGGGTTTTTGCTTCTCGGCTCTTGTGACAGCAGGCAGTGCTCGCTTCTTCCTTGGAATCCACTTGGGTCTTGGCTCTTTGATTGTCTTCGCCCCTTTCGTCCGTTGCTGTTTGCAGAGTCTGCGGTGATGAAGTATCTGCAGATGGCTTCGGCAAGTTGCCATCCTATGTTGAAATTGTTGGTCCTCCGGGGGGCTCATGGAGGGTCATCTCGGCGGAGTCATGTCAGGGCTCAGGGTTCTTTCTCTCGTGGTAGGCCAGTGCTGTCAGGTTCGGTGCCGGCACAGCCTTTGGTGCTGCCTGTTTCTGCTCGGCGTGGGGGATCGCCCTTTGTGCCATTTGGGTGCTCTTAAGGTGTGTCGGCCCTTTCACAGTTCGTCCCATTGACAGGGCTAAAGGAGGAGGCTCGATCTGTTTGCTCGCACCAGGTTCCCCAACTCGCGGATCTTTCGGGTCGTTTCGTGCGGACTGTGGTGGCCGCATGAAGTCCTGAGCAAGTCCTCAGCCACCCAGGACGCCGAAAGGGCAGTAATCTGCATGTGTAATCTGCAAGTTGAACCTAGCCAACATCTCTAGGAAGAACAGGGGCAACCAAGCACACACTGAGGCACTCAATCTCGCCCCCAAGGTAAACCTGAACCACCGTAGCAGTTCCCCGCCATTCAAGCGTGCGGATCCAACAGAATGCATGCCACAAACCCAACAAAAAGAAAGGGCCATCTGCCAACCAGAAAGACTCTGGCACCTCGTAATGTATCCAGTAGGGAAAAGTTGAGCCCAAACTCCAATGAAGAAGCATCTATTATCGACGCAAAATCTGGGTCTCGCAGGAGGTACGACGCAATAGCATTCCGAACCTCATTAGATGGGATGCGGGAAGCTGAAAACCTCCAGAAATCGGGAACTGGAGAACCCAAGGGGAACCCCTGGTGGAGCAACAGGGAGAAAACCCCTCCCCCGGCAACAACAAGCCCCGCACTGAGGGTACCAACACCCAAGCAAGGTCAAACGGGGCCCAAGCCCCCACAAATCAAGCCCTTACCAGTCCCGTGATCCTCCACACTAGGACCCGGGCCAGAGCCGTCCTCCAAACCCTCTGCCTCTGGAGAAAAGGCAGAGTCCAGTGGAAAAGCAGGGAAGAAGGGGGGGTTGGCTGGTCCAACCCAAAAGCCCAGGCAGGAGGAACAGGTTCGAATGCCTCTGCCGCCGAACCGGAAGACGCAGCCCCCGAAACTGCCCGAGTCTCACCATCATCTAAACCCTGCCCCGACTCCAAAATCCTCGGATGTTTTGGAGCTGGAAACGGGGGAGGGAGGGGGAGCAGAGAGCAGGATGAACAACAGAAGAGGAAGGACGAAGGGGTGCAGACGAAACCAAAGTCAAAGCGACTATCGCCCCCAAGTCCGGATCCCTATAACCGAAGCCGGACAGCCTTGGGACATCCGGAAAGGCAACCAACCTAGCACGTTGCAGTAACCTTATCCTCGCATGCAACGCTGAAGCTGCCTGCACCCGAATATCAATATCAATGAACTGGGTGAATTGGAGTACAAGCAAGGAACACCACTCGCAGGACTCCGGGTCAAAGATGTCATTGACCCAACAGGCAGCATTGCGGAGGCAAAGACAGCGAATGTCACCCAGAGACAAGGGAACAGAGCAACCTTCAAAATCGCTCAAAGTGAGATGGGACTCAGAGGATGCATCCATTGGACCAATGAGCCCCAATGGGGGTCTTCCAGGGACCTTAGGCTGACTGCTAATGGAAACCCAGGCGATGTTCTACTAACTGGTTATCCCAGAACTACCAAACAACAAAAGCTGAACCTCTGCAAAGTGTACACAAATGGGGGCATAGCAAAGGGCCACCAAAATAATACAAGTGGTTCTGTAGCTACACAAGGCAGACCCCCCCCACTCCACCAGGAAAACAACACAAAAGAAAAGGAAAACCATGCAAAAACAAAACGTCGTCAGGAGGAATAGAACCGACTGCTATGTGTATTATAAGACAGCTGCACAGTATCTTGCACTCCTCCCAGCAACGACACTACCTCCTACCCAAGGTAAAAAAAAGTGACAAGAAAAACCCCAGCTGACCCCTAAGGGCGTGCAATCACTGAGTAGCAAAAGAACCCTACGGAGGTAATTCCCAAACAGTTTGTGGTAGGTAACCCCAAACCGCAAGGGCAGTACTTACAGGGCACCTAGGGAAGGTGACCCTAGGTGCATGTAGCCCCAGTACGTCTCTAATTAAACCTGGCTCGCACACCACCACACAGGCAGCACAACGCTGCAAGGCACAGCACTGCTCAAAGATTGAAGCCAGAGTTGAACGACTGCCACTCCACACAGCCTCAGACCTGGGGTTAGACAGCCGGTGTGGGGGGTCTGGGGGCTCCCCCCCTTCCCCCTCCCGGGGAGGGAGCAGCTGTGCAGACAGTGGCGAGGTGGCGATGGTGACGTCATGTTTGTTTGCTTGTTTTCGGTTTGGAGAGTTCTGCTTGCTATTTGACTTTCGGTCGCAATTTTTAACCAGGTGTAGTTTGTTTTGGGACTCCTACCTTTCTGGGTGCCTAACCCAGAATGGCAGACATAGAATGCTTCCAACCACATAAGGGTTTCTATAGGCCATTGCTCCTCGTCCCTCCCTAAGGGTGCCAGGTTCTGGCTCGTGGTCCTCGGTAGGCTAGAACTCGATTGAATTGACTAATGCCACGGTCTAATACATGCATATGGGGAGCCCGGTATGCCATGGGGAGCCAGAAAACAGAAAACTTCCTAATTTTTTGGGCACTTTGGTCTCCTTAGCTTGAATCTATGACCTTGTTATTGAGATTGCCAGTTTCAGGAATTCCTCTGTCAATTTGGTAGAGTCCTGTTATTATTTTGTAAGTCATGATCATATCGGCTCTTTTTCTTCTATCTTCTAGTTTTGGCACATTTAACATTTCTAGCCTCTCTTCATAACTCTCATTATTAAGAGTCTGTGTGCTGTCTTCCCTGCTTGATCTCTGATGCATGCAGTGTTTTTGCCATGTTGGACAGCCAGTGATTGAACCAAGCTGCAGTCTAGTGTACCAGACTCCTGGGGCAGGTCATTGAGAGTATGCACCTTAAGCACTGGGCCAGTGCATGAGGACTGTTGTGACATTTCTTAAATTATCATAGCCTGGCAATTCCAGAGCATGCCATAGAATGCATAGAGGTATCTCAAGACAAAAAGGAAAAATTACTCAAGGGGCTAGGAAGAAGTAAAGCAGTTAGACCTGATGGAGTTTCACCTTGGGTGCTGCAAGAATGTGCAGCCGAGCTGAGCTCAGCATTCAACTCCAATTAATATTCCAGACATTCTTATACTCACCTAGTTGTACTTGCAGGGGTTGAGCTCTGGCTCTTTGGTCCTACCTCTCAACCACCGTATATTGTACACAGAGATCTTAGCAGATATATGGAAAGGCAAACATGGTAACGATCTATAAAAATGGTAGTCGAGAAGAACCTCTAAATTATAGACCTGTATCATTAACAAGTGTGGTAGTCAAAACACTAGAAAAAATAGTTAAAGCCATATGGGTTGAAAACCAAGAGAGTAATGACATAACAGACAGGACAAACAGTATGGTTTTCGATCAAGAAGATCCTGTGTAACAAATCTACTTAGCTGTTATGATAGAGCCACAGAGATACTGTAGGAAAGATATGGTTGGGTTGACTGTCCATCTTGACCTAAAAAGGGCTTTTGACAGGTCCCACAAGAGAGGCTGTTCTGGAAACTGGAACATGCTGAAGAGGAGACTTCTAACATGGACAAAAAATGTTCTAACTGACAAACAGATGAATGCAGTAATCAGAGAGAGTATCTGACTGGAGGAGTGTTACTAGCGGAGTACCACAAGGTACAGTTCTTGCACTGGTAATGTTCATCGTCTACATTAATGATCAACCAGAGGAAATATAGACTTATATGAACATGTTTGCAGATGATGCTAAGATATTGGGGAAGATAGGATCATGCCCTTCAAATCAATCTAGCTAAAATAAGTGCTTGGAGCATCAAGTGGCAAATGGAATTCAATGTGAATAAATGCCATGTTATGGAATGTGTTAGCAGAGAAAATAGACCACACACAACTTTCAAATTATGTGGAAAGGAATTAAAGAACTCTAATAAAGAACAAGACCTATGGGGTGGTTTTGGATGGCAAGATGTCGCCAGAGGAACACAAAGAACACAGTGAGAGGAGTGCATGCGTCGCTTTCCAACTTCATACTTGCTTTTAATTATACAAATGGTGAAATACTAAAGTAACTCTTCATTATTTTTGTGAGAAAAATTGGAATATGCAGCAGTTGTATGATGCCCATATTTCAAGAAGCACATTAATGAACTGGAAAAGGTTCAAAGGCATGCTACAAACTGGCTTCTGGAACTTAAAAACAAGAGTTTCGCGGACAGACAGAGGCATTAAGCATGCCAAAACTAGAAGAGAAGAAAAAGAGGCAGTGTGATCATCACCAGGGAGCCGGTCGGCCGAGCGGACAGCACGCTGAACTTGTGATCCTGTGGTCCCAGGTTCGATCCCGGGCGCCGGCGAGAAACAATGGGCAGAGTTTCTTTCACCCTATGTCCCTGTTACCTAGCAGTAAAATAGGTACCTGGGTGTTAGTCAGCTGTCATGGGCTGCTTCCTGGGGGTGGAGGCCTGGTCGAGGACCAGGCTGCAGGGACACTAAAGCCCCGAAATCATCTCAAGATAACCACTTACAACATACTGTACCAACCGGAATTGACCAAATTGACAAACAGGAATTCCTGAAACCAACAACTTCAAGAACAAGAGAACACAGATTCAAGCTAAGGAAACAAAGATGCCAAAAAAATATTAGAAAGTTTTCATTCCCAACAGAGTGGTAGATGATTGGAAGAAGCTAAGCAAGAAGGTGGAGGAGACCAAAAATGTCAGCAATTTCAAAGCATTATATGACAGAGTGCTGGGAAGATGGAACACCACAAGCATAGCTCTCATTCTGTAACTACACTTAGGTAATTACACACACACACACACACACACACACACACATGCAGAATTGTACTATTCATTCATATATTAATACACAAATATATGAAGGAAATTGGTCCTATGAGAGATGAAGTTGGTCCATACCGAGAAGGGCCCATCAACCAGGAAGCCTTGGTAAGACTTCTTATCACACTCGCTTTCGGAGTCGTGGTGAACGTGGATCTGGTAGTTGCGGAAGACAGCATGCGAGACATTATAGCTGGCTCTGAATGCTGCTCCCGGAGGACTTACTCTCACTAGTTTCAACTGTTTGGGAGTCAATGTAACTTGACTTAGTCACAATATATCAAGCTCATCATCATCATGAAAGAATTTTCCTTAGGCTGCCAATAATTCGTCAGTGATAAATAACTAAAGTAAAAAAAACTTTTCAATTTTCACTACCAAGTCACAAACTACATCACAATGAGTTAATGCTATGGAGCCTAATTCTTCATTTTAGTACAGCAATACTTTTGTATATGATGTACTTTAGTACTGCATTGTTTTTGTATTTGCTATATTTTAGTACTGCATTACTTTTGTATTTCTTTCAAAAGATCGAAATGCTGGGAATCTCGGGAGAAAAATAATAATTTTGCTGTAATTCAGTACAGTACAGTGTGTTCTTTGCAACGTGAATGAACTATAATAGATTTAGACAGGCAAGGTTCAATTTATTGGAAAGGTCAAAAATGGTATTAATTTTGCAATTTTGACCCTTAACCCCTAAAGTGTGGCTTAAGATTTACACACATTTAATGAAACACCTTTTTCAGGAGGAGTCTTGGTGGCTCCCTGAAGCTATCTTCCCGAGATTGCTTCATACTAAAACATCACATCATTTGCAATGGTTGTGTTTGGAGCGACGACCAAAACACACACCAGAAGATGAAGAAACAATGACGTTTTGGTCTGTCGTGGACCATTATCAAGTGGTGTGTGAGGAAGAGAGGAAGGAACGTTTTGGTGTGTCGTGGACCATTATCAAGTGGTGTGTGAGGAAGAGAGGAAGGAACGTTTTGGTGTGTCGTGGACCATTATCAAGTGGTGTGTGAGGAAGAGAGGAAGGAACGTTTTGGTCTGTCGTGGACCATTATCAAGTGGTGTGTGAGGAAGAGAGGAAGGAACGTTTTGGTCTGTCGTGGACCATTATCAAGTGGTGTGTGAGGAAGAGAGGAAGGAACGTTTTGGTCTGTCGTGGACCATTATCAAGTGGTGTGTGAGGAAGAGAGGAAGGAACGTTTTGGTCTGTCGTGGACCATTATCAAGTGGTGTGTGAGGAAGAGAGGAAGGAACGTTTTGGTCTGTCGTGGACCATTATCAAGTGGTGTGTGAGGAAGAGAGGAAGGAACGTTTTGGTCTGTCGTGGACCATTATCAAGTGGTGTGTGAGGAAGAGAGGAAGGAACGTTTTGGTGTGTCGTGGACCATCATCAAGTGGTGTGTGAGGAAGAGAGGAAGGAACCTGCTAACAAAGAGTGAGGCGGGGAACACGTAAGACAAGTTGGTCATTTCTACAAAAAGGTTAAGTAAAAGGAAAGAATGGGAAGAATGGCATGAGTGTAAGAATGGGAAGAATGCCATGAGTGTAAGAATGGGAAGAATGCCATGCGTGTAAGAATGGGAAGAATGCCATGAGTGTAAGAATGGGAAGAATGGCATCAGTGTAAGAATGGGAAGAATGGCATCAGTGTAAGAATGGGAAGAATGGCATCAGTGTAAGAATGGGAAGAATGGCTTGAGTGTAAGAATGGGAAGAATGGCTTGAGTGTAAGAATGGGAAGAATGGCTTGAGTGTAAGAATGGGAAGAATGGCTTGAGTGCAAGAATGGGAAGAATGGCTTGAGTGTAAGAATGGGAAAAGTTATGAGGAAGGTAAGAAAATGAGATAAGAAAATGGGATAGGCTAAAGTGAGGTCACATTTGTTAAGAAGGTTAGAGCAGTTACGTATATACTGTGAAAGGGAAGAGTCCACAGCAATAGAGCCATGACTAAGGCTTATGTTGGGCAAGTTGTATATCAGAGCCAATACACACCTGTCTTCAACAAGATGGCAGCTGTCAAGAGTAGGGGACAGGAAAGATTATTTTAGATGATATATAGAATTATTAGAGTCCCTAACAACAGAAGAGAGCATTGTTGGTGTCTGCAGACTTGACCCTTAGACTGCAATACATACATATACGATTTGACAAAAAATATTTTAACAAAAGTTTTTAAAACTTGCACAAACACTTTCCAATTTTTTTTTTTTTTTTTTTGCATAATCAACTAGGCAAATGTTCCAACTTTGTCTAAATGATTACAGCATAACTTGAAAAACAAGATAATCTAAATTTTAAAATTGAATAATGAAAACTTCAGATTTTCAATTCAGAATAAATATGAACCATCAACAATTGTTTATTTAATGTTGATATTCTCTCAGAACAGCACATGATCTTAATTTTCATCACGTTAGAATATAGGTTTCCAGTATAGTTTACTGTAACAAAAAAATTGTCAACTGGGCATTTGATATATGGGCCAAATTTAGACCAAAACAAATTATAACTCAAAATATATAAATTTCATGAAAAATCTATTCTGAAGGGATTGTAGAACAGACAGCTGAGCACACAATACATCAAAATAGTGAAAATTGGTCAAAAACTGGAATTTTTAAAGCCATTCAAAGTTGAAACTCTAGTTTCAGAGATAATTGAAGTTGAAGTTATCGACAATGAATAAAGGTAATTTTAATTTGTTAATTTAATTGTATGTCAAATAAACATTGTTTGGCATTCGTACTCGAATATGTGAAAGTTGTAGGTCAATATGTGTTGAAATAAAGTCAAGAAAAAAGTACCCCCCCCCCCAAAAAAAAAAATATATAGGGATAATTATAATGATTTAGGGGATATATTTAGGGGTCTACTTTAAATAAGTGAAAAAGCCTTAATCTGGTCCCTAATCATCAAAACAACCTAAAGAGACAAAGAAAAGAGAGTTTGAAACCGGAGAAAAAATCAGCCAAAAAAATTAGGTCCTAAGTTTTGCGAGTTGTGACTAATTTATTTGTCGACTAATTTCATTCTATCTTCACATAGTTAGGGAAACATATGCATTCTCCAGGATGTAACGGTTACAACAAAATCAGATAATAAACAATGGAGAAAAAAAACAGCGTTGAATGTAATGAAACAGCATTTTCAGGGTGAGCCCCAGAGGCTCCCTGGAGCTTATCGGGCTAATGTATGTTATATTAGACCAGGACATTAGCTAAGGAGTTCAGACCTACCAGGGACCAGCGCCAGAACCCGGCCCCTTCAGAGAGGTTTCAAGGAGCAATGGCCTTGGAAAAACCCCTGTAGTTGGGGGTTTTTCTTATCTGCCATCGACCGGGGTTAGGCACCCAGAAAGGTAGGCATAACAAAACAAACCCCACATAGTAAGAAACTAAAGCAAAAACCAAACAGAGAGGTAGAAACTCCCTACAATCCCAAGCAAACAAGCAAACATCACACTTTACTGCCACGCCAATCGTCCGTGCTGCCCTCCCCGCCCTGAGAGGGGGAGGGGGGATCCCCAGACCTCACCACGCCGACTGCCTAGCACCAGTTCGGAAGCCAAGCTTCAACCAACGCGAAAAAAGCGCCGATCGGTGGGAGGGAGGTTTGCCAGGGAGCCTCCGGGGCTCACTCAGAAAATGGTGTTTCATTACACTCAATCCTGGTTTTCTGTGGGGAGCCTCTACAGCTCCCTGGAGTTACATACCCAAAGAGAAGGAAAAGAAAGGGCTGACCCGGGAGGCAGCCGCCACAAACTTCGCAACGCGAAGTCGAGACAACAGGCAGCAATCTGTGACCCAAAGCAACACAAGAACGCCCAGGAGCAGACACACACTCATAAAATAATGGGCGGCCAGGAACTTGTGCGACCTCCAAATTCCAAAATCCCGACCTCCAGATCTCCAAATCTCGACCTCAAAGACACGTTACCAAAACACGGCAGCGAAAATTGCAAACGTTCGAATGGCACGGGCGCAAGGATAGACTGCAGGCTGGTAGACTTAAGAACCCTGCGGACGACCTGGGAGACCCGAGCCCTGGAACAGGAAATGAGGGAAACCAGATCAACCCAAAGCACATCCCCACCCACAGCACTCGGGTAACGGTGAAGAACTACAACCAGGGACAACACATGATGCACCCCTGGCTAAACCAACCAAGCAATAACCCAAGGACCCCTCTGGAAAGCAGCCGACTCAGCCTTCGCCAGAAAGACTGAGAAGGCTGCAAACGTACAAAGCTACCATCAGTACTAAAAGAGCAGAAACCCTGGTCCTAATTAACAGTCCTAAATAACTAAGAAAGGACAAGACAACCCAATGCGAAAGAGACGACAACCTACGAAGAGCAAGAAAGAGGTGAAAAGAAACGCAAGGAAACTACATACTTTTCGCCGAGACGAGGCTCGCCGGTGGGACACTCAACGAAGCCACCTGATCACCATAGGGATGGTGATACACCCGCATCAAAAGACCAGATGCGAAGAGCCGAGGAGAAGGCCGAACCAGCTATGTACCGGACTGGGCCGACCTGCCGAAAGCGGCGGAGCCGCGGGAAATGCCCCGGGTTCGGACAGTAGCTCCACCTCGACCAGTCCCGCCGAAAAGCATCCATTCTGAAAGCCTCACAGGTGGGAAAGGGCGCCACATAGAATGGGAGACGCCGAGACCACTCTGACGTGAAGAAGTTCACGTCCGGGAGTCCGTACGTCCGGCAGAGCCAATGAAATGAATCGGCGACAACCGGCCAATCCGTGAACAGAGGAATGAACCGAAACAGGCCATCTGCCAGGACGTTGGACACACCCCGGACATGAACCTCACGGAGAGTCAAACCCAGAGAATCCAGCAGACGAGCCACTCGAAGGGACCAACCCCAAAGAGGCAAGGACTGAAGAGAACCCCCACGGTTCCGGCAAGGAACCACCGGAGAACAGTCCGAATGGAGCCCGGACGGGAGAGCCCCGAGTGACCCGAACCCTCCGAAGCACAAACCAGAAAGCTGCGAACTCCCGAACAGTGCTGTGAGCCTGAAGGACGGACGGACCCCACCAATCCTGGCCGGCTTAGTGAGCACTGGTCACAAAGCCCTAGTCGAGAGACTGTGGACTCCTGAGAGACCAATGTGTCTGAACACATCGAGCAAAGGCTCGGAGAGGCGCCAAGGCACGGAACCCCAAAAACCCCGAAGAGGAAACTGGTGACAGCACCAACACAAGGTCCCCAGAAGACGAACCCAACGATCGCAAGAGAGGTGGAAGGGGCGTCTCCAAAGGAACCAAAACAGACGCCGAAGTGAAACCCGACCCGGCAGGTAGACCAGTACAGCGAAATACAGACTCCTGCACAACCCCTCAAGCAACCGCCGAGTGACCCAGGACCCGCTCAGAAACAGATGAAGGCGGGACCGCAGTTGCAGCAACGCCTCTGGAAGGAGAGAGAAAAAAGTGGTCCATGAGTCTGAACAACACCCAGTCAGGTCCTAACCCAGGATGGAACCAGATGGAATATTCTCCAGTTCACCAGGAACCCGAACCTGGCAATTTGGAAAGAAGTACACCCTTGGCGAGCAAACACCTGCTCGCCAGGGATGTGGTTCCCCTGCGACGTGTACAATCATGAGGGCCTTGCAGAAGGCCACCAAACACTACCAGTGGAACTATAGCCACACTAGGCAGACCCCCACCAGGCAAATGAAAATAAAAACAAAAGAAAAACCCCGCAAAAGTACACCGTCCCCAAGGCAACAGGAACCGGTCACTGCGTAGGTGGCAGGTCGTGCAACACCTTGACGCCCTAACCAGCACAATACCAGTCCCTACCCAAGCCCCAGCTGGCCCCCAAGGGCGAGGAAAACGCTGAGCAGCAAGAACCTCTACTGGAATGGTTCTCGAACGCCCTGGGGAAGATAACCCTGTCATGCAGGGGCAGTACTCACAGGGCACTTAGGGAAGGAAGCCCCTAAGCGCATGCAGCCCCGGTACTGATGAGGAACACCTGGCCACCGCACAACACAAAACACAGCAGCGAGTGCCACGAAGGCAAACACCACCTAGGAAACCGAGGCCAGAGAAGCGTCTGTCCTGGTTGACTCCCCGCAGCTATACCGGGCTGATGTGTATATATTAGACTGTGGCAACAGTCAATCGAATTGGTTCCAAGCCTAATGGAGACCAAAGCCAGAACCTGGCCCCCTCAAGAGGCACGTGGAACAATGGCCTAAAGACACCCTGTGTAATTGGAAGCAGTTTTTGTCTGCCATCTACCAGGTCAGGCATTCAGAAAGGTAGGGATTTCAAAATTACTGCTGGTCAAAAATTGCAAACCGAAAGCCAAAATAGAAAACAGAACTCCTGAATCAAAAACCAGGAAACAAACATGACATCACTGCAACCGCCGCGCATCCGTCTCAGCAACCCCGCCCCCCCCCCCCCCCCGCCTTCCCCGGGAGGGGAATGGGGGAGGTCCCAGACCGCCAATCGGCAACTCTCCTCAGTTCAGAGACCGAGAATCAAAAACGCAAAAAAAAAAAAAAAAATGCCGACCGGAGGGAGGGATGCCGGGGAGCCTCTGGGTCTTACCCGGAAAATGAACCAACCAAGCATCAACAACCCAAGGGCCACTTCAGAAAACAGCAGACTCATTCTTCACCAGAAAAGAAGGAGATGGCTGCAAACTAAGAAAAGACCACCAGGACCAAAAAGAGAATTAACTCCTGTGCCGGAGGAGAGCATGAAGCTCCCCGACCCAACCCGACACCCCAAGAGACCAAGCCAACAAGAAAAAGCCTTAGAAAAACAGTCCTGAATCGAGGGGGGGCCACCACAAACTGAAGAGAAGAGAAAAAAAGAGCATCCGATCCAATCGCAGGCTGGAGGTGAAACAAAGCCCGAGAAAGCTTGCGGAATGGAGCAGAAGTGACATCCACCCCGAATGCAAGCTGCAGCGGCTCCACCAGCGCCGCACAATACGAGGCGACAGTACTTGGCAAGATGATGGTCCTGAAACAACCAAGAGAGAAAGTTCAAAACAACCCAATCAGAAATCGAAGACAACCTACGAAGAAACAAAAATGTCAAAAGGACAGCCAAGAAATTTTATACTGCCGTCTAGACGAAACTCGCAGGTGGGACACCATCAACGAAGCCACCTGATCACCATACAATTGGTGATAAACCCACGTCAAAAACACCAAACGCAAAGAGTGGAAAAGATTGAACCAGCCACGTACAGGACCGGACCGATCTGCTGAAACAGGTGGAGCCGCGGGAAAACCCTCGGGTTCGGACACTGAGCAAGAAGCGCCTGAAATCAGGGCTGGGCTGGCCACCAATGAACCAACAGGACTACTCTCCCCTGGTAAGTCTCCAACCGAGCCAGGATCTGGAGCAACAACTGGACCGGTGGGAAGAGGTACAGGTAACTCCATCTCGACTAGTCCAGCCAAAAAGCATTCACCCCGACGGCCTCGCAGTCTGGGAAGGGTGCCACATACACTGGAAGACGCCTTGACCACGCCGATGCGAAGAAGTCCAGCTCTGGGCGCCCGTACGTCCAACAGAACCAACTGAACGAGTCGGCGTCGACCGTCCATTACGTGGATAGGGGAACGAACCGAGATAGGCTGTCCGCCAGGATATTTGACACCCACTAAACATGAACCGTTAGGAAAGCCAAACCCCGAGAACTCAGCAGACATGTCACCCGAAGCGACCATCCCCAAAGAGCCAAAACCGCATCGGACCCCCGCGGTTCAGGCAATGAACCACCGGTGAGCAGTCCGAATGGAGCCGGATTGTTGCTCCGTTAGCGACACGAATCCTCTGCAGCGAATGCCCGCCGCAGCAAACTCCCGTGCTGTGCTGTGAGCTCGATGGAAGGACGGACCCCACCAATCCTGGCCTTCCTGGTGAGCACTTGTCACCAAACCCCAGCCAAGAAACGAGGCATCCGTGAACATATCGAGCGAGGACTCTGCGTGGGGCCACGGCACAGAACCCCGAAAAACCCACAGAGGAAGCCGACAATGCAGCAGCAGATGCAAGGCTCCCATGATCCGAACCCAGCGATCGCGAGAGCGGCGAAAGGGATGATCCCAAAGAAACCAGAACATTTGCCGAAGCCAGATCCAACCTGATGGGTAGACCAGTACGGCGAAGTTGTGTGACCTGGCTGCCCTCCAAAACCAGTCGTAGGCGGGACCGCAGCCGCAATAGCGTCGCAGGAGGGAGAGACAGGGATCCGAGAGTCCCACAAAAGACCCAGCCAAGTCCGAACCTGAGAGGGAACCAAATGGGAATTCCTCCAGTTCACCAAGAACCCAAACCCGGTGAGCTGGGAAAGAACCAAATCCCTGGCGAGCAGACACACGAACTGGCTGGGAACCCATACCAGCCAGTCATCGAGGTAAGCCAGAACCAGAACCTGTAACAGACGCAAACGGGTCACCATGGCCCGGGTAAAGCTTGTGAACATAAGAGGTGCCAGATTCAAACCGATTGGAGGGCAACGAAAGCAGTAAGTTTGTCGCTTCACGACAAAACCGAGCTAGTCCCTGAACCCTGGAAAATAGGGATGTGCCAATAAGCGTCCCGGAGGTCCCGAGACACCATCCAGGTACCCGGCGCCAAAAGCAGCCAGACCTGAGACAGAGTGGTCATCCGAAAAGTGGGGCAAAAGACCTAGGGATTCAGACGAACCAAGTCCAGTAAGAATCGAAGATCCGCACAGTACCGTTTCAGAACTGAAAATAGGCCGGAAACCCACCTGAGGGACGTTGTTGTTTCGACAACAACAAACCCGGATGACCCGACAGAGTACAGGAAAAAAAAAAAAAAAAAAAAAAAGAGACCTGTCCTGCCAGCCCCGGTCCCCCCGAAGGAGGAGAAGCAACCCAACATCACCACAGGCCAGAGGAAACAACCCGAAATGACCACAAATCGTGGGACCAGGCGAGAGCAAACAGCGTGAGCCTTTCCCCCATCACCCCATCAACAGGGAGACCTGTGAAAGGGCCGAAGAACCCCACGAGAGCCCGGCTGACTCTCGGAGCGATCACTGCGCAGCCCAGACGCTGATGGCTCCACAGGAGGTGCCGGTCCCGAATATGGCACTACAGTACTGGCTCACGACGACCGAAGGAACCTCGAGACTTTGCACGACCCTTCCGGGCAGGACCACCACAGCCCCAAATCATTCGGCCAAATTGATTATAAGGCATCGTGGTGGCTTGACTACTCAACTGCTTCACCTCCTGCTTCATCTACGACGGCGGTCGTCACAGAATCCAGCCTAAGTCGTCGCTCGAAGGGGAGAAAGACAGAGTGTACAGTGGGAGTGTTAACGTAAGGATTAATTTGAGGAAGGGTTGCTGGAGTTGCCAGTGAACCCATTAGTCATTGTTGTCATTGAAAGGCTACTGATTTGATTGCATTGCAACCGCTATTGCAGGTGTAAGACTGCACCGAGGCGTAGAACACTTAGGAGGTTACTGGAGACCTGTTTCAGAACCCACTGTGTCATTTGTTGTAATTGTGATTATAGATCTGTTAGTTCTTGTTTCTTGTTGATTCCTCTGTGTTCACGCTTATGTTCGAGTTAGTTCATTATGCAGTCTGAGGGGCTGGTGTCTAGCTGTCATTGATAGTGTCACAGGAAGGATTTCGAGTAACGTCATTGATATTTTTGTTTGTTTTTGTTGTAGTAGTTAGTACTTTACTGAATAAATTAAGTTATGTTTAACACTGTCTTTTCGTTACACCCCACACATTATAATGTTATGCAAGTGTTCTTCACACTCGACTACAAAAATTGAGACCGATTCTGAGTTTTGGACCAAATATACGGCACCACACAACAATAAATTATTGTTGTGAGAGCCCAGGGCCTACTCGTTAAGATTCGCTTCGGTGAATGGCGAAGGTCGTCGGCCCAAGTGGAGGGGACTTCAATTTTATTGGCGTCTCAGCGTTTGCTCGCGCCTAGTCAATTGTTCATACATGGTCCCAAAGTGAGGAATGAGCTGCTTACTACACTGGTGTGTTAGCTAAGCAAATCCTTCCTCAGGCGACCTAATTGAATATCACGACAGGAATAAAGGTTAAAGAATAAAGAAAATTCTTAGAAATTTTCCGAGCTCAATTCCTTATACCAATTTCATTTATTCCCACTTATCAAAGTCACTAAAAACTCTCACAACCACAGTCAACTCCCACCATTCAAGTGCGCAATCCAACAGAATGAATGTGAAGCCCCAACGAAAGAAAAGGCATTCTGCCAGCCGGGAACGCTCCGGCAGCTCGCAACGCACCCAACAAGGAAAAAGAGGAGACAAACTTAAAAGAAGGCTTCATTATCGAGGTGTAATCAGGTTTCGCAGGAGGTAAGCCTCAAGGGCATCCCACACCTTCCTCGGTGGGCTGCGGGAAGCCAAAAAAACTCCAGAAGGAGAGAACTGAAGAACCCAAGGGAATTTTGAACCGAACCCGGGGAGGAGTCGAACTCGCATCAAAATCGTACAGGGAGGGGGGGGATAGGAAAACCCCTCTCCCTGTAACAACAAGCCCCATGCCGAGGGTACCAAACACACAAGCAGGGACAAGTGGAGCCCCCCCCCCCCCCAAGTCAACTCCTTCCCAGCCCCAGAATCCTCCAAGTCAGGATCCAGGGCCGAGCCATCCTCCAAACCCTCTGCCTCTGGAGAAGAAGCAGAGTCCAGGCAAAGCAAGGATGAAGGAGGCCCGCTGGCATGGCCCAACAGCTCCGGCAGGAGGAACAGGCTCGAATGCCTCCTCCGCCGATCCGGAAGGGGCAATCCCTGAAGCCGCCCGAGTCTCACTACCAGTATAATCAAGCAGGGCATCCAGAAAGGCAACAAACCTCACACGTTGCTGGAACCTAAACCTCGCATGCAACACTAAAGCTGCATGCACCCAATTATTAGTCTCAGTGGACTGGGTGAATGGAGTACAAGCAAAGAACACCATTCGCAGGACTCCGGGTCATAGGTGTCACTGACCCAACAGGCAACAAGGCGGAGGCAGACTTAACCCTCAAACCGCGCATATCATATATAAATTATATCAGTGACAAAACCGAAACCGCGCTCATCATTTATAAATGATATCGTGTCTAGTGCTATAATTCAAATGGCCCGCGTGGGGTAGGGGTAGTCATTGGCGAGCCTAGACCGAACGTAAACAAACCCCGCCTGGGAAAAAAATCCAGCGTGGGTCCTCTTTGTGTACAGAGCTCAGTTACCCGGCGGACACCATGGCGAGCGCATCACGTTCCGACGACCGACCCCGCCCAGCGAGACGTTCCTCGAGACCTCTGACCGAGGACGAAATTACTCGTAGTTTGTTCCCGGATGGTGATGAGTCTGATATAGATGACTCAGACTTTGATCATGACTACACACAGCCCTCAGAGGTGGATACAACCGACGACGAGTGTGAACATGCTGGCTCCACCAGGGTAAGGCCTAGCATCTCGCCCATGCCTCCTCGCCCTCACTCGACCCCAATTTGTGCGAGACCACACAGATCATGTGCTCCCTTGCAAGATATTGATGTTTTGCTCGACGATTCTGAAGAAGGTGAATCGTTTTCCGGTTTTAGTGACTTAGAATCGGAAAATAGTGTCGCTAGTGCCAGTGGAGGAGTGTGTGGTGTTGCCAAGCGACAATTTGTCGCGTCAGCAGCATCTGGCCAAGCCATGCGGCACCGCATGGCACCACATGAACAAAGACCCTCAACATCGAGGAATTTTCCATCACCGTCCATGCCTGCCCCTACTGTTCCTAGACCTGCTTCAGCTCCTGGTACACGGTTTCCTCGCCGTGGTGCCGCTATTGGCTCTAGAAAGACACCCGGTGTTTTTGTGTGGAGTGATGGGACAGATTTTGTTCCACAAATTCCTGTTTTTGATAATTCGGATGTTGGAATTACAGATATTTTCCCTGATAAAGGTGCAGATATGTGTGAAATGGACTATTTTACTGCATATTTTGATGAGCCGCTAATGGAACATCTTGTTCAGGAGACGAACAAATATGCGAGTGATCTCATTGGTGAGGAGGAGTTATCTGATTTTTCACGTTTGCAGCGATGGAAAGATACGACTGTAGGTGAAATGTATGTGTTTTTGGCACTGTGTATGTTGATGAAACATTGTGTCAAACACGTAATCGACCATTACTGGAGTAAAGACCATACTGTTCCCACACCAATGTTCGGCAAATATATGTCTCGAGACCGATTTGCGATAATCCTCAGGTGTCTTCACTTTGCAAATGATGAAGACAGGAATGATGATGATAGGCTTTGGAAGGTAAGGCACGTACTGAATGAACTTATCGGAAAGTACAGGGATTTCTACGTACCAGCTCAAAAGCTTGTGATTGACGAATCCCTTGTGCTTTTCAAAGGACGTCTTGCCTTCAAGCAGTATATTCCATCCAAACGCCACCGATTTGGATTGAAATTCTTTGTACTCTGTGACTGTGAAACAGGAATTGTGTTACATATGATGATGTATACGGGTACAAATGTAGACATTCCTACTAATGACCAACATGGCTTCTCAGGTAGTGTTGTGAAGTCACTGCTTGCGCCATATCTGAACAAGGGCCACATATTATACACAGATAACTATTATACCAGTCCCTTGCTAACTAGGTTCTTGCTTGATAATAGAACTGGAGTGTGTGGCACAGTGAAGGCAAAACGAAGGGAAATGCCAGTGTTTCCAGGTGCTATGCAGGTTGGTGATTGCGAGCTCAGAAAAACAGGTGGAATACTTTCAGTGCGGTGGAAAGACAGGCGTGAAGTGAACATGTTGACCACCATTCATGCTGGAACAATGCTGGACAGTGGCAAGGTGAACAGAACCACCAGAGAAATAATCTATAAGCCAGATTGTGTCTTGGACTATAACATCAACATGCGTTTGGTGGATAAATGTGATATGATGGTGGGAGCAGTGGAGTGTGTACGGAAAACAGTGAAGTGGACCAAGAAAATGTTTTTTCACCTCGTTGACGTAACAATGCTGAACAGTTACAATATGTATCTTGTCAAAACAGGTGGTAAACGTAATTTCCGTGCATTCAATTTTACTGTAGTAACACAATTACTACAGAAGTTTGGCAAAGTAATTCCTGGTGTACAGAGGCCCATTCTGAACCCGGTATTGCACCATGCTCCAACACCCAGGCTCGCTTACAGGGAGCCTTTTTGACACACAATCTCAGGTTTTTACCACCAACTGGAAAGCGTGCAGTAGGCCAGCGTGCGTGTGTAGTATGCTGGTCAACAACCAAGAGGGAACAGAAAAGAAAAATGGTGATGACTTGGTGCCAAGCGTGTCAGGTCCCTCTGTGCCATGTCCGATGTTTCAACGAGTATCACAGTCTTGATGACTTCTAAATGTCCAAGACTGGTGCCAAAACATGTAAATACAGAATAAGTGAGTGTATATAGTGGAAATAAATCATAAGAAATTGTATATTTTATTGTGAAATAAGACATTTTTGTGCAAATACTTGTGACACTATATGTGGATACAATATACATTGACAACAGTTTTATGTTTATAAATCATTTTGTGAGAACATATTGAACCACACCAGTGAAAAAAATGGGTGTAAAATACTCCATAGATACTGTAAATAATAACGCGAAAATAAATTCGCGGCAACTCGCGCTCCTCCTCCGTCGCGCCTGACTCACCCCGAGCGCGCACAGCGGTCCAGCGAAGATCAGGCGTGACGTCATCGACGATCTTCTCGGGTCATTTACGTCCATGGTAAGTGTAATTAAATTTTTTTATTATTTTTCCCGTGCTCAGGGAACACAAATAAAGACATTAAAAAGAAGAAAAAAAAATTTTGAATTTTTTTTTTTGTTGCGCGTGTGGGTGTTAATTCCATTTGGACCCCTAGCGGTTTGAAGGTTAAGTGTCACCCTGAGACAAAGGGAGAGTAACCTTCAAACTTGCACAAGGCAAGGTGGAACTAAGAGGTCTCCTTCATAGGACTACTGAGCCCCAATGAGGGCTTCCTGGGCCCTTAGGCTGACTGGAAAGGGAAGCCCAGGTATGGTACTGCTAACTGGTTATCCCAGAGCTACCAAGCAAACAAACTAAACACCGAAACTCTGCGACGTGTGGAAGCACAGGGACCTAGTGGAGGGCTACCAAAATCCTACAAGTGGTCCTACCGCCACAACAGGCAGACCCCCACCAGGCAAAACAAAACAAAAACAAAGGAAAGATCTCGCAAAAGCACAACATCTCCAGGTGAACAGAACCGGTTGCTATGCGTACATCAGACAGCTGCACAGTACCTTGCGCCGCAGCCAGCGACAAAACTACCTCCTACCCAAGGGAAAACAGGAGTAAGAACCTCCCCAGTTGAACCTCAAGGGTGGGCAATCACAGAGCAGCGACAGAACCACAGAGGTAGCTGCTCCTGAACGGCTCATGAAAGATAACCCTGAGGCCGCAAAGGCAATATTTACGGGGCACCTAGGGAAGGTGGCCCTAGGTGCATGAAGCCCCAGTACTCTTGTGTTACGTCTTGCTCACACACCACCAAAACAGAGCAACAACACCGCAAAGCAGCACTGCGCAAAGAGTGGAGCCAGAGCGATCGACCATTTGCTATCACAACAGCCTATGAACTGAGGAGAGTTGCTGGTATGGAGGTCTGGGACCCCCATGCCCTTCCAGGGGAGAGGGGGGGGGGGGGGGGTGTGCAGACAGATGCGCGGCAGTTGTGGTTACGTCATGTTTGCTTCCTGGTTTTTTATTGGGATTTGCTATTTGCTATTTCGGTTTGCAATTTTTGACCAGCAGTAGTTTGTTTTGGAATTGCTACCTTTCTGGGTGCTTGACCTGGTAGATGGCAGACAAAGACTGCTTCCAATTACACAGGGGTGTCTTTAGACCATTGCTCCTCATGCCTCTCTTGAGTGGGCCAAGTTCTGGCTCTGGTCCCTGGTAACCCTAGAACTTCTTTGATTGACTGTTACCATGGTCTAATATACACACAATCAGCCCAGTATAGCTCTGGGAGCCAAAAGGGCTCTCCACAGAAAAAAAATTTCCTTAAAAAAATATTTTTGGGACACTGATGAAAGTAACATACATTAACATTGGACAATGTATTTATATGATATATAACAAAATAGAACCTACTGTATTAACATAGTAATTCATTATTATTTGTGTTATTATGTATTACTCAGCAATGATATAAAGGCACCAACTGCATATCCACTTTGTGGACACTTCTTACTACTATTCTTCTTCTTTGAGCGTCGGACAGGTGCTTGCATCTATTACTGCATAATCCTTCAGTTCCAATTATTAGGAGCTGTTCACCTTAACAAAATTTTCTTATTTTTAAAAATTTGTCAAAAATCAATTTCTGAAAGTATTTTGATGAAAGTTTCACGACACTGAAGCCAATATGTTGGAGATTTGTTTAACATTTTGAAGTTATTTTTCCATAATTCAAATATTTTTCACTACCAGGCCCCCAATATGCACGGTCTAAGGGTTAACACTTCTTGTGTGTTCCTTAGGTCTGTCATTTTGCATATGGCCAGTCTCACCAAAGTATGGGAGAATACAAGACGAACAGGAAATAGAGAAGACACCAGCAGCACTGGAAGCAGGAGCAGCAGCGTGAACCAGATTACTAAGAAGAATGTTAATGTGTCGAAAGGCGAGCTTTACATCAAGATGGCGAAGGGTATTAGTGAGATTTATAAGTTCAGATATGAAGGGAAGGCAGAGCACAGTGGTATTAGTGTTAGCTTGAGAATAGGCACAGTTGATAAAATGTAAGGGGTATCCAAGGCAAGAGAAAGATTTGTAACAAAGAAATTTCAGAATCAAGAAACTGACGGTAACTAATGCACAGAGCACAAAGGAAGAGAGACGAGAACACTTTTCTTAACAGGAGGAGGATAGTAGAAAAAGAAGTGAATGTGCATACCACTATGCATGGGTTAGCGGTAGAGGTTAGTTAGAGTAAGAGAAACAAGACACCGGAAAAGTACCAGATCGCTGTCCAGGTGACATGCATACCCACTGTGGGCCCACATCAGCCAGTCCTTCAGGTAGACCAATATACAAACCCCTAACAAATGCAGCCGAGACATAAGAACACGCTCTAGTCTGGTTCTGAGGAGTTCAAGCCGAAGGGAAGAACCCTGAAGTGGTAAACTAGATGCTCTACATCAAAACCTTACCTGTCCCTGAACCATAGATGAATAGGGGTGTGCCAGTATGCATTCTTCAGGTCCAGGGACACCATCCAAATTCCAGCCTGTAGTAGCAGGCAAACTTGGTCTATGTGGAAGGTTGGCTAGTGGATGAAGCCGGTCAGACCTTAAAGATCGAGGATGTACCAGAGGTCCGCCAAGTCCTACTTCAGGACTGGGACCAACTGGGACATCCACCAAAGGGATGAAGTCAGCTCGGTCACGCCCGAGGCCAACCAATCTACAGTACAGTGTCAGACAACAGTCAGTACAACCGGGCACAGTGTCAGGGAGGACTCTTGATCCAACACACCCAACCCTAAATACTGAGGAGAGATCAACTAGCTCCACTGAAAGCCTCAGGGAGCAACACGAAAAGCTCACAAATTGAGGGACCTGGCATAATGGGAGACTTGATTCTAAAGCATCAAAAAGGTAAATGGTAACCCTGAGCATAACAAGACCTCCGGAACAAAGGCTTGCAAGGTCAAGTAGGGGAGGAAGCCTCATCAAGAAGGGCAATGGACTAGGAACCTGACCAATCCAAAGACATAGCTTGAGCAACAAGAAACTTTGGACACAATACCGGCTTACTTGCAAAGTTCTGGTGAATAAAACATGTAGATCGGTATACATAACATGTGTAAATAGTGTAATAAAAACAATAACAGTATGGTGGGAGGAACAATGTTAGGCGAGTAAGATGTTGGAGGAGTGAGGGAGACACTGGGTGTTGGAGGAGTGAGGGAGACACTGGATGTTGGAGGAGTGAGGGAGACACTGGATGTTGGAGGAGTGAGGGAGACACTGGATGTTGGAGGAGTGAGGGAGAGACTGGATGTTGGAGGAGTGAGGGAGACACTGGATGTTGGAGGAGTGAGGGAGACACTGGATGTTGGAGGAGTGAGGGAGACACTGGATGTTGGAGGAGTGAGGGAGACACTGGATGTTGGAGGAGTGAGGGAGACACTGGATGTTGGAGGAGTGAGGGAGACACTGGATGTTGGAGGAGTGAGGGAGACACTGGATGTTGAGGAGTGAGGGAGACACTGGATGTTGGAGGAGTGAGGGAGACACTGGATGTTGGAGGAGTGAGGGAGACACTGGATGTTGGAGGAGTGAGGGAGAGACTGGATGTTGGAGGAGTGAGGGAGAGACTGGATGTTGGAGGAGTGAGGGAGAGACTGGATGTTGGAGGAGTGAGGGAGAGACTGGATGTTGGAGGAGTGAGGGAGACACTGGATGTTGGAGGAGTGAGGGAGACACTGGATGTTGGAGGAGTGAGGGAGACACTGGATGTTGGAGGAGTGAGGGAGACACTGGATGTTGGAGGAGTGAGGGAGACACTGGATGTTGGAGGAGTGAGGGAGACACTGGATGTTGGAGGAGTGAGGGAGACACTGGATGTTGAGGAGTGAGGGAGACACTGGATGTTGGAGGAGTGAGGGAGACACTGGATGTTGGAGGAGTGAGGGAGACACTGGATGTTGGAGGAGTGAGGGAGACACTGGATGTTGGAGGAGTGGGGTGGCAGCTGATACTCGTGGAGTTCTGAGTGTGTTCATGGTGAATGTATATAGTGTGTGATAGTGTACAGTGTGTAAATTGATTGTATATACTGTACAGGTATATATATAAATTAGCACGATGCATGGGAAATATGTGCAACATGTGTGTTCATATGTGTCATGCACGTAACACAGTGTCTTCGGACAGTACGGATGTTCTACTGCCATAATACAGTGTACGTATTCATCATACACAGGATTGGCACGAAAAAACAAAGACTGTATTTGGAACTGTACGCAAAAAATTAACAAAAATATATTAGCGGCAACTCGCGCATCCTGCCGCGGGCACCCTACCGACCCCGGGGGCGTACGCCACGGGCGACCAGGGAATGACGACATCACGCGTGAACATACGGACCCATAGCAGCCAAAGTACGTACAATTTCAACCTTCTGTTACTATACTCATACTCAGGGAAGGGTTTTTGACACTTTCAAAATAAAAAGAATTTTTTCCAGAGAATTTATTTCCTGCGCATTGGAAGAGGGGGGTGTCATATTTGGAAGCCAAGCAGTTGAGGGGTTAAGCAAACATTAAATTTCCAAACCAGCTTAAGTTTTTTGTACAATCATTCAAAATACAGTACTATCCAACACCTCATTCAGAGCTCTAA
>WNGS01164858.1:47810489-47829556 GCA_020271785.1 Procambarus virginalis
GAACAGCTTCTAGCTAGGACTAACGCAGGAGCTGGTCACCCCCGGTCTCTCCCCAAGACCCTCTATCCCACACACAGGTTCCTCCCCACTACCTCCATCCCGCCACCTCCATCTCCTCATCCCCCACACTGACCTCCGCCACCTGTACCCCCTCCCAGCCATATGGACAATATTAATATGGGTGGGCTTCCTTGTTACCAGCTGATAGATTAAGAGGCAGACTCTCTGAGTGTCTGATATTAAACTTATTGTCTACTGACTGACTGGTTGTGACTGTGAATGCCTGACTGTGAATGCGTAACTGACAGTAAATGCTTAACGGGTTGCTACTACAACAATGAGATGCTTGACTGCCTGTGACTGGTGTTGACTGAATGCTTGACCGACATGTTGTGACTGACTGGTTTTGACTGGCTGCCACATAACAGAGGCAGGGAAATGTGTGAAAAGAAAATGTGGAACCAGTGATGCAGATATGAAGAGAATGGCCTCAAGGCGAGCAGAGAATGGCTTCGCCTCCTCCCTCCCTCTCCTTACCATCTACTATATGCCACAAGAGTCCTCAGTAAAGGTAAAGTACAGTTAAATGCTCACTTATTTTATTTATGCTTTATATTTATACCGATGTTTTGTGAATGAAAAATATGAGTATTATTCTGTATAAAATGTTTTAATATTTTTGAATGTGGAACAAATTAATTCAATTTTCATTCTTTCTTATGGGAAAAATTGTTACGAGTTACAAATTTTCAAGATACGACCAGTCCTGGGAATGTATTAAATTCGTAAATGGAGGTACCACTGTATACAGTACATGTTAAAGGCTAGGGTGTGATCCTGGCACCTCCAGAACTAAAGGGTCCTGGTAGTACAATCGGGTTCATTCTCAATGAACAATCGAAAATTCCAGGTTCAAATCCCAGGCGGGACAGAAATGGTTACACACATTTCCTTTCACCTAATGCCTCTGTTCATCTAGCAGTAAGTAGATACTGTACTTAGGAGTTAGTCAGCTTGGTGTGGGGTTGCATCCTGGGCGGGGGTCAGCAATTCGGCTGGGGGGGTAAGGGCCCCTCGATATGAGTCTACCATTTATGAATACACTCGGGCTTCCTATCCACAACACAATGAATTATCATTATATGCAATCCTACCGTGTTGAATAAATAAAATAATGGTGATATTTACAACTGACAGCAACGTGGTAAACACGGTCTCAGTATGGGTGATTCCATCACTGAGCGACATCAAATATATTTCAGTAACAAATGTGCATGCATACAAGAAAATATTAGACATATAGAAAAGTCACATACAAAATCACATCAGCCTACCTCAAGATTATGTGCAGGGTTCTCAGGAAGCGGTTCATTAATATAATCTTCAAGAGTTTTCTGTGTGTTGGATGGCTTGGATTTTTTGGTATCCATTGGAGATTCACCTCTGGTCACTGCTTCTTGGGCAATTTTGGCAAGTTTGGCCTCCTTACGTTCCCTGCGTACTTCTTTGGCTTTTCGACAAGGTGGTCTATTGGGATCTGGTCCTAAACACAGATATAGTCATGTTACTATGTGTAGTGTAATGTAATATTATATATATTGTCATAGTAATCTCTTAAGAAAGAGATTAGGCCTGCTCATCATCACTTATTCTACCACACCAGGTCTACATATTCAAGAATTACAGCAACAACAACTAGTGCTCAGACGTCTAGACAGTGGTCTACTCCCCCTACTCTCCAGTTCCTGTGACCCCCAGCACACCTGGCGACGACAAGGTCACACCACCGGCCAGGATCAAGCACTCTGCTAGTTTGTCTCCGCCGGCTCCCAGTTATCACACCAGCGCCACCTACATTGGTCAAGTCCCATATAAATAGAAGGGGGGGTTTTCCTCCCTTGTTTACCTTGGGGTAAATTGTAATTTATTGCATTGGTGGGTGTTTGGTTAAAATGGTTATTTATTGTGGACCACCCTGGCTTGTGTTTGGTTAATATGGTTCCCTTGTGTGATCCAACTTGTCATATGAAGAAATTATTAATTGTAACCTGTGATAGAATGAGAAAGTTTTTCACCAGTCTGTGAACTCTGTCCCAACATCGTAAGCAAATTCGCACATCCTCCGCTTTGGCGAATTAGAGTTCGCCGAACTGGGCGAGTAAATTTGGCCTGAAGTGTGTGACCTAGCCGGATATTTGCCAAATCGGGGTACGTTGAATCGAGGTCGTACTGTACTGTATACAGGCCTACAATGTAACATGTACACTTATATTGCAAGCACAGCTGAAAGTTTCTTGCAACCCACTCCCTTGCTATTATGTCTAGTAACGTTGTCCATAAATAGATGCAAACAATAATAGGGAAACAAAATTGTGATTCGACGTTAATTTCTGGTATTGAAGGATAAGCTTGCCTAATTTAAGCTGTTCAAAAATATAGCAGATTCTTTTCATGGGTGTAGGTTAATTGCATTACATCCATGTAGATGTATTATAAACATGTTTACATCTGTTAAAAAAATCAAGTGATAACTTAAATCAATATGTAATGATAACTGCCCTCTAAGGGTTAATTATCAAGAGGAAATTACATGTACAGTATAATAATTGTATACAAATTTAATAATGAGATGTTCTCAGTAGCATGCACTTGTGTTCATACAGGGTGACAAAGCTCTTAACACTCACCTGTACTAGTTACTTTCTTAGCTTGAAAGCTGTGTTGACTGGAACTCTCTAGATTGTCTTATGGCAACTAACATTTTTCTCCATCTTGGGATTTACACATTCCTTTTTACTGTTAAGGCTGCCATCATTTGTTTCTAGTGTGTAAGGTTCTGAATCTGTATGAAAAAAATTTAGGAACCAAAAATAAGAGTGCCATATGTAAACATTGTACATCCTAACTACAGTAGATGTTATCTTTTCTATGGGGACTTCTCTATGTACATTTGTATATATATTGTAACTTTCTCAAGTCATTAAGAATTTAAAGAAAGCAAGTAACCTTCAGTGGCTAATCAGCTTCATTGATAAATAATAATAGTTTCAAATAAAAAGTAATATTTTATATACTGTACGCACTTTTTCTCGTGTTTGTAGCATTTGCCGAGAGCGAGACTGAAGAGAGATCTTGGGTGGACTCGAGTCTTGGTTTTACATATTCTGGGTTTCCCTGAATGTTTCCCGAGTTGTCTGAAATATTTGCAAAGAAACAGTTTGAAATAATTACAAAAGAACATTATAGCATAGTATAGTTTAGGGAAACGGCCAAAACAGACCAAAAACCGAGAGACAAGGTGTGGGAGCAAGCATAAATAGACAGGGACATGGAGTCCAAACCCTGGGGCCAAGACCCAAACAAACAGAAAACACAAAAAACGGGGTAAAAACCAACACCCAAGCGTTCCTAGAAGAACAGAAGAAGGGCAGAACACCCCAGAAAAGCAAAGAAATGGCAACAGGAGGATAAAACCCCTAAAGGAGGTGAAAAACTCACCCAAAACACGAGCTCACACACCCAGGCACACGTAAACAAACCACAGCACTGCCCCGGTGGCCAAGCGGGAAAACCCACAGAAAGAAAATGGCCACCAGAACAAGGAGCCATGACCGATGCAATAGATCCAAAAACAAGCCAGCAAATATGGGAAGCAAGCAGAAGAGAGGGACGAAAAACCCTGCCCAGAAGCAGAAAACCCAGGCAGGGGCAAACAGCCCCAGAACTGCAAGCAGGCATTCCCTACAGCCCCGAGAACCCACAACATAAGGCCCCAGGGCAAAGCCGTCCTCCACGCCCTCTGCCCTTAAAGAAAAGCAAGAGTCTAGCGGAAAGGCAGCAAAGAAAGGGCCACTGGTAAGACCCAGACAGAGGCCTCGGCAGGAGGATCAGGCGCGAAAACCTCCGTCCCCAACCTGAACAGGGCAGCCCCCCAAAGCCGCCCGAGTCTTGCCACCAACTAAACCTCACCCCGACCCCGAAACCCGCAGACGGTCAGGAGTCTGGAACAGGGAGGAGAAAGAGGCGAACAACACCTAACCAAAACGGGGTGGCCCCGGGGCATCCAGATGGGAAACCAACCTAGCACATTGTAGCAATCTAAACCAAGCTCTCAACGTGGATGCCGCCTGTACTGTGAACAGTAAGGACATCAGAAGAGTACTGGAAAACAAGCAGAGAACATCTCAAAAGACTCTGGGTCAAGGTGTCAGTGAACCACAGTGACCCAACAGGCAGCATGACAGAGGTAAAAAAGAGGCGACTGTCACCCTGAGACAAGGGCAGAGCAACAAACGAACCCGCACAAGACGGGATGGAACCCGGAAGACACATCCAGTGGTCCACTGAGCCCCGACTGGATTTTCCAGGGCCCGTAGGCTGACTGCTGCGGTAAGCCTGGGCAAGGTGTTGCTAACCGATTAATACCTAAAGCTAACAAGGGGTAGATGCTAACACTGAAAACCCCTGCAACGTGTACAATCATGGGGGCCTAGCAGAGGGCCACCAAACAGTACCAGTGGAACTATAGCCACACTAGGCAGACCCCCACCAGGCAAATGAAAATAAAAACAAAAGAAAAACCCCACAAAAGTACACCGTCCCAGAAGCAACAGGAACTGGTCGCCACGTTGGTAGCAGGTTGCACAACACCTTGATGCCCTAACCAGCACAACACGAGTCCCAACCCAAGGCCAAACAAAGGAACAAGGGCGAGGCAAATGCCAAGCAGCAAGACCTATACAGGAATGGTTCCCGAACGCCCGGGGGAAAGATAGCCCTGCACGTAGAGGCAGTACTCACAGGGCACTTAGGGAAGGAAGCCCCTAAACGCATGCAGCCCCGGTACTTATGACGAACACCTGGCCACCGCACAACACAAAACATGGCAGTGAGCACCATGAAGGCAAACACCGCCTAGGAAACCGAGGCCAGAGAAGCGTCTGTCCCGGTTGACATTAGCTTATGAACTGGAGTGCTAGGCAGCCGGCGCGGTGAGGTCCGGCCACCCCCCCCCCCTCCCACTCTCTGGGATGGGAGGGCTGCACGGACGAGCAGCACGGCAGTAGTGTATTATGTTTGCTTGTTTCTTGGATTGTAGGGAGTTCTACCTCCCTGTTCAGTTTTTTTTGTTAGTTTCTTACCATGTGGGGTTTGTTTTGTTATGCCTACCTTTCTGGGTGCCTAACCCCGGGCGATGGCAGATAAGGATATCCCCCCCATCCACAGAGGAATTTTCCAGGGCCATTGCTCCCTGTAACCTCTCTGAAGGGGCAGGTTCTAGCTCATGGTCCTGGTAGGTCTGAACTCCATAGCTAATGTCCGGTCTAATATAACATACATTAAGCCGATAAGCTCCAGGGAGCCGTAGGGGCTCCCCTCAGAAAAATAAAAATGAAAAGAAAAACTCCGCAAAAGGAGACAGTCCCCGAGGAAACAGGAACCAGCAGCTGCATAGGTAAGCTGGCTGCACAACACCTTGATGCTCGAACCAGAAACCATACCACTTCCAACCCAAGGCCAAACAAGGGCCACAAACCCCAGCTGGTCCCAAGGGCGGGGTAAATGTCGAGCAGAAAAAACCTCTACGGAAATGGCATTTCGAATGCACCAGGGAAGATAATCCCGACTCGGAAGTGTAGTACTCACAGGGTACTTAGGGAAGGCTGCCCTAACCACATGCAGCCACGGTACACTTCAGGTACATCTTGCCACCACACCACCAACAGCAGAGGACACCACGAAGGTAAACACTACTTGGAAACAGAGGCCAAAGATGACGTCCACCCTGAATTGCTTTAGCCAACAAACTGGGGTTGCTGGGTAGCTGGCGCTGAGGGTCCGGGGCGAGGGGATGGGCTACTCGGACCAGCGGAGTGGCAGCAGTGTATGACGTTTGCTTGTTTGATTGTTTCCATGGGATTTGGGGAAATTCTGCCTCTGTTCGGTTATTGGTTGTAATTTTCTTACCGTGTGAGTGCCTGTTTTGTTATGCCTACCTTTCTGGGTACCTATCTCCAGTCGATGGCAGATTAGGAAAGCCCTCCCAACCACAAGGAGGTTTTCAGGGACCATTGCTCCCTGTGCCACTCTGAAGGGGCCAGGTTCTAGCTCGTGGTCCCTGGTAGGTTGAACTCCTTTGACTAAAGCCCTAGTCAATAACATTGTATCACATATTAGCCTGATAGCCCCCCCAGGGAGCCGAGGGGGCTCGCCCCAAAAATTGGGGTGTAATTAGGTCTTTATGCCATTATTCATATAAATTAAATATATAAACCATTTTTACAAATGAAAGTGTTTGTGAACCACTTAACAGTATCGCTCGCTTTGGACACCGATCACGTCCATTTTTTTCTCTCGAGTCCTAGATGTGGACAGGACTCGCGTCCACTACAAAAATATTTGTATAAAATTCATTTTTTATCTAATCGACCTCGGGATAGTTTCAAAATAAGTACCTTTAGAATGCGCACAATTTGATATCAAAATGGAAGATGTAACACGAAACTTGATGTCAGAACACTTGAATGATTATAAATACGTTTTTGGTTCTAAATTTAAAATTTTTAAATATTTGTTAAAATTCTATTTATTGTGCTATTATTATGGGACTAGTTTTAAAATGCGTGCCTTTATATTGCGAACAATTTGATACCAAAACAAGCGATGTAACATGAAAATTGATGTCAACAGTGGAAAGATATAAATAATTTTGATGATGAGCGTTCAAAATTAAAATATTTGTTAAAATTCCAGTTATTGCTCTATTATTATGACACTACTTTTAAAATGCGAGCCTTTATATTGCAAACAATTTGATACCAAAACGAGCGATGTAACATGAAAATTGATGTTATCAAACTGAACGAGTATACACATTAGGTTGTGGTGTGCAAATTGGTGCTCGTTCATGGGTAATTTTGGGCTTTGCTGCTGGGAGTCTCGCAAGGCTTTTGGACATTACATGCATATACATCTGCAAGGAATTTAATTGTGAACACAATGATACCAAAAGGAACGACGTAGCACGAGAATTAAGGTGAGAAAACTGAAACGAGTATACACATTTTACTGAGTTTGTGCGCTTACGGGTAACATTTCCGACTTTAGGCTTTGCTGTGGGGAGTCTTGCCAAGCTTTTGGACATTATATGCATATACATCTGCAGGGATTTTAATTGCGAACACAATGATACCAAAACGAATGACGTAGGACGAGAATCAAGGTGAGAAAGCCGAAACGAGTATACACACTTAGGCGTCTCCTCACGCTCGCCCGCACCATTAGCCCCATGATGTCAAAGTCTGCAGCGCTCACGTGGCGCGGGCGATAGTGTTAACTTGAAAAAACGTTTTGTGTGTTGATGTTGACTGAGGTGCGAGGACAATGGGGGGGATCGTTGTACGTTAACATAATGTCAATAAACACTTGAGTACAAAAGTAGAGCCATCTCCCTTTTTCACTTATCTACATATATTAATTTTTATTCAATGTTCTATCCTATTTTCCTCTTGATAGCAGTGTGAATTATACAAACCGGTGTGTGGCGTCTTGAGCAATGAGACCAGTCATTACAAAGCACCTATTCCTTCATAATCTAACCCAATACTACGACAACAACAAGAGCGGCGTTGCCATTTTGCACTTTCCAAAAAACTGGGGGATAAAGGAATGCTTTTCCTCGAGTGTATATATTCTTTATCACTATCAGGATCTTCACTGGCACTATCATTGTTAAATTATTGCAGTTAATTAGTTATTTCTTCATTATTAAGTGATGCTGTGGCCACAAGCAGCATAACAGTTGGCAAGCAGCTGTGAGTTATTGCTGCATGTGCTACTCATGGGTGCTCTGTAAAAGGAGGAGTGCCCACAACTTTTCAAATATGGCATCTGTTTACTGGAGGCCTGAGGAAGTACTGTAGATGCGAGCCCTATTTACCAATGGGAGTTTTAAATCTTACACGATACTTTAAAACATCTATGATCATGTCGATCAGTTTATAGATAACTGGCAAGAATATCCCTAGTTGTGGCTGCGCACAGTTGAAGGATTAAGAATTCCAAGGGCAGATCTGACAAATATGGCTGGAGCTATCGCAGTGTGGCCAGCAAAAGGTAGCCACTGTTTCAACCTTACAGAAAATCTGGTGAGCGGATTTAGTCTGGACTAGCACAAGATCCATAACATTGAGAACAGTACTTTTGAGGGTGCCACTGTACATTGGATATTGATACTCTTTGCAGTCAGTATATGGTGCATTGGTTTGAAAAAGCTGAGTAATTTGAAATGTGCTTGCTGACTATGATTACTGTTTGAGCTGTATATTAGTTTTTGAAGATACCGTACTGTATATAGTTAGGTTTTAAGGTCACAAAAAATAATTTGCATCCAGTATAATAAATTGGATAGCAAAATCTTCAAATGCAACAATAAAAACTCTACTCCACTTTGGAATGCAGTCAGTCATATGCTTTCCAAACCCCTCGGGACCGAGACTGAATGGATAACCTGTTGTGTTAGGATCAGTGGTTCGTCATCCTGAAAAGTTAGGGGAAAACAAAATTGACAATTCTGTTGTAGAAATTTCAGTGTTTTTTGTTTGTATTCACCAATATGGAAAGTTCTGATCCGCTTGTTAACTTTAATAATATAGTTGACAGATCAATATTTAGATAAAAAAAGGTGGTGATGGATGCTGATAGTGTTGGTTAACTGAAGTGGAAATTAATGGTGATAAGGTAACCTCAGCAGACTGCCTTTCACTATGTACTCTAATGTACTGTACCTAATGCCATGGCAGAGTTTTAAAGTTTCTGAGCCATTCATTACTGCATGAACACTGCTCAAGTAATTACCCAAGTGTAATTACCTAAGTGTAGTTACAGGATGAGAGCTACATCCATGGTGTCCCGTCTCCCCAGCACTCTTTGTCGTATAATACTTTGAAATTACTGACGGTTTTGGCCTCCACCACCTTCTCACCTAACTTGTTCCAACAATCTACCACTCTGTTTACAAAAGTGAACTTTCTTATATTTTTCCAGCAGCTTTGTTTCATTAGTTTAAATCTATGACCTCTTGTTCTTGAAGTTCCGGGTCTCGGGAATTCTTCCCTATCAATTTTATCGATTCCTGTTACTATTTTGAATGTAGTGATCATATCGCATCTTTTTCTTCTATCTTCTAGTTTTTGCATATTTAATGCCTCTAACCTCTCCTTGTAGCTCTTGTCCTTCAGTTCTGGGAGCCACTTGGTGGCATGTCGTTGCACCTTTTCAAGTTTGTTGATGTGCTTCTTAAGATATGGGCACCACACAACCACTGCATATTCCAGCTTTGGTCTAACAAAAGCCGTGAACAATTTCTTTAGTATTTCTCCATCCATGTATTTAAAAGCAATTCTGAAGTTAGAAAGTGTAGCATAGGCTCCTCGCACAATGTATTTAATGTGGTCCTCAGGTGACGGTTTTCTATCTAGAACCACCCCCAGATCCCTTTCTTTGTCAGAATTCTTTAAAGATTTCTCACATAATTTATAGGTTGCGTGGGGTCTATGTTCTCCAATTCCATATTCCATAACATGGCATTTATTCACATTAAATTCCATTTGGCAAGTGTTGCTCCAAATACTTATTTTGTCCAGGTCTTCTTGAAGGGCATGACAATCATCTAGGTTTCTTATCTTCCCTATTATCTTAGCATCAGCAGCAAACATGTTCATATAATTCTGTATTCCCACTGGTAGATTGTTTATGTAGACAATGAACATTAACAGTGCAAGAACTGAACCTTGTGGTACTCCACTTGTGACATTCCTCCAATTGGATACCTTGCCTCTGATTACAGCCTTCATTTTTCTGTCAGTTAGGAAATTTTTCATCCATGTTAGAAGCTTACCTGTCACCCCTCCAATATGTTCCAGTTTCCAGAACAACCTCTTATGTGGAACTCTGTCGAAAGCCTTTTTTAAGTCTAGATAGATGCAATCAACCCAACCATCTCTTTTCTGTAAAATCTCTGTTGCTCGATCATAAAAACTGAGTAAGTTCATTACACAGTATCTTCCAGATCAAAAACCATACTGTCTGTCTGATATTGTATCGTTTTCCTCCAGGTGTTTTACCCATTTAGTTTTAATTATTTTTTCCAATATTTTGACTATTACACTTGTCAATGATACAGGTCTATAATTGAAGGGGGTCTTCCCTGCTGCCACTTTTGTAGATTGGATCTATGTTAGCCTTTTTCCACACATCAGCTACAACTCCTGTAAACAGGGATGCCTGAAAAATCAGTTGAAGTGGAATGCTGAGCTCAGGTGCACAGTCTTTCAGAGCCCATGGTGAAACTCCATCTGGACCAACTGCTTTGTTCTTACTTAGCTCCTTGAGCATTTTTCCACTTCGTCTCTAGACACCTCTATGTGCTCTATGTTGTTCTCTGGAATTCTTATTGCATTGGTTCCCTGAAGATTTCATTTTTGACAAACACACTTTAAAACTTTTCGTTTCGTGTTTCACACATTTCCTTTTCATTTTCCATGAATCTATTACCCATTTTCAACCTCTGAATATTATCCTATACCTGCAATTTGTTGTTTATGAATTTATAGAGTAGACCTGGTTCTGTTTTACATTTGTCTGCAATCCCTTTTTCAAAATTTCTTTCTGCCTCTCTCCTCACTGCCATGTAGTTGTTTCTCGCATCTTTGTATCACTGGTATGTTTGTGGGTTTGGCCTCTTCCTGTATTGATTCCATTTTGTGTCTTTTGGTCTCTGGCCCTCTCGCACTTTCTGTTGAACAAATCCTGTTTTCTAGTTCTGCATCTCTGTTTTGGTATAAATTTTTTTGTGCCTTTATCATATATTTCACAAAACTTGACATACATCTCACTCGCTTCCTTGCCTAGCATCAAGTCTGTCCAATTATACTCACTAAAAAATTTTCTAATGTCACCATAATGTCCTCTCCTGAAGTCAGGTTTTTCAACTGCTTCAACCTCCTTATTTTCTTCCAGATTATAACATTTATTATAACAAGCACAATTGGCAAGTGGATGTTGTTGTTAAAGATTTGCTACCTGAAACAAAAAGTTCCAGGTAACACGGGCTATGGTGAGCCTGTAGTGCCTTTGGAAGTGGAGCTGTGTACGGTCATTGAGCAAACTAGTTTCATCTTAATTGCATATTTTTATTCAGAGTGCCTGCCCTACAAGTTATTATAACACTATCGCGCCCCTGGCATGCGTGCCACCAACTTAGAGGTCACGCACCTGATGTACGGGCAAGCTCACGGTGACACCGAAATGTGTATACTCGTTTCAGTTTTCTCACCTTAATTCTCGTGCTACGTCGTTCGTTTTGGTATTTTTGTGTTCGCAATTAAATTCCCTACAGGTGTATATGCATGTAATGTACAAAAGCCCGGTGTGCCTCCCGGCAGGAAAGCCTCGAGTTACCCGTAAACGAGCACCAATCGGCACACCGCAACCTAATGTGTATACTCGTTCAGTTTGATAACAAATTTTCGCGTAACGTCTTTCATTTTGGTATCAAATTGTTCGCAATAAAAGGGCGCATATTTTAAAACTAGTCCCATAATAATAGAGCAATAACTGGAATTTTAACAAATATATTAATTATGGAAGCCCATCATCACAAAATTATTTATATCTTTCCAGTGTTCCGACATAAATCTTTGTGTTACATCTTTCATTTTGGTACCAAAATGGCACGGCTAGGACTCAAGAGAAAAAAAATGGACGTGATCGGTGTCCAAAGCGAGCGATAGTGTTAAGTTAACACTATCGCTCTCTTTGGATACCCCTCGAGTCCACTTTTTTTCTATCGTGTCCTAGCTTTGGACACTGCTCGCATCCAATACAAAAAATATTTGTATAAAATTCATTTTCTATCCGATCGACTTCGGGTTAGTTTCAAAATGAGCGCCTTTAGAGTGCGCACAATTTGATATCAACATGAAAGATGTAACACAAAACTTGATGTCAGAACACTTGAAAGATTATAAATACGTTTTTGGTCAAAATTTTAAAATATTTGTTAAAATTCTATTTACATGTACTCTGCTATTATTATGGAACTACTGTAGTTTTAAAATGCGCGCCTTTGCATTGCGAGCAATTTGATACTAAAATTAAAATGTAACAAAATTTTATGTCAGAACACTGGAAAGTAAGCAAGTAAGTAATTATCAAAAGAAGGCACCAAACCAGGAAGGCTATGTATAACACTGGAAAGATATAAATAATTTAGTGATGATGAGCATCCAAAATTAAAATATTTGTTAAAATTCCAGTTATTGCTCTATTATTATGGGCCTAGTTTTAAAATAAGCACCTTTATATTGTGAACTATTTGATACCAAAACGAGCGATGTAACACGATAATTGATGTTATCAAACTGAACGAGTATACACATTAGGTGGCGGGTGTAATAATTGGCTCTCGTTCACGGGTAACTTTAGGGTTTGGTAAGGGAGTCACGCTGGGCTTTTGGACAATATATGCATATACACATGCAGGGAATTTAATTGCGAACACATTGATACCAAAACGAACGACATAGCACGAGAATTAAGGCGAGAAAACTGAATCGAGTATACACAATTTACTGATTTTGTGCGCTCACAGGTAACTTTTCCCAACTTTAGGCTTTGCTGTGGGGAGTCAAGCTTGGCTTTAGGACTTTATATGCATATACACCTGTAGTGAATTCTATTATGAACACAATGATATCAAAACGAGTGACGTAGCACGAGAATTAAGTTGAGAAAACCGAAACAAGTACAGTATACACATTTAGTGTCGCCGAGCGCTCGCCTGCACCACCAGGCCTACTTCGTGCATACACGCGGAGTGCACGCCCGGGGCGCAATACTGTTAACTTTTTTGCCGAACAAACCACAATTGGATAACAGTCATTTTCAGAAAAAAGGCATTTGTGAAGCATGTGGCTGACTGTAATTATTAAGAACATAATGCAATCAGCTAAGAAACTGCATATTTGATTGCTTACCATTTCCTAAGCTTCTTTCTTCTTTTACATCTCCATGACTTAGGTATCGGTGAATACGCTTGAGAATCTTTTTCTGTGATTTGCTTAGCTTGAATTCCAGCGTGTCACATCTGGGGAAGCAATAACATTGTCAAATATGAAGTTTTACTATGTATTCTTTACTTCAAATGTGATATGTTATTTAGTAAATTTCCCTATGAATTTGTGTTAACAAATTAACATCAACAACCACAGTGGCGGAATCTGCAGCAATCAAATATGTAAAACTTTTATAAATAAATAAAAAAAGAAATATTTGTAAAATATTATCATTAAACATTGATATAAAAAACCTACTCGGTGACAAAATTTTGTACAGTATTTCTTATTTTTAGGCATATGACAATGGGCACTGGTCTGGAAAACAGGTTCTAAACCATGCGATGGTGTCAGGCGCAGTGTGGTCTCCGTGTTCTTTGTGAATACACACCTTCCACTCTTGTATGATTTTGTTGGCTAAATATCATCATCATGTTTAAAGGCATTTCTTCTTAACAAGATGTCACCAGGCGGTTGCTTGGAGCGGTCCACCAGGCGGTTGCTTGGAGCGGTCCACCAGGCGGTTGCTTGGAGCGGTCCACCAGGCGGTTGCTTGGAGCGGTTCACCAGGCGGTTGCTTGGAGCGGTCCACCAGGCGGTTGCTTGGAGCGGTCCACCAGGCGGTTGCTTGGAGCGGTCCACCAGGCGGTTGCTTGGAGCGGTCCACCAGGCGGTTGCTTGGAGCGGTCCACCAGGCGGTTGCTTGGAGCGGTCCACCAGGCGGTTGCTTGGAGCGGTCCACCAGGCGGTTGCTTGGAGCGGTCCACCAGGCGGTTGCTTGGAGCGGTCCACCAGGCGGTTGCTTGGAGCGGTCCACCAGGCGGTTGCTTGGAGCGGTCCACCAGGCGGTTGCTTACTTTGAGGTTATCTTGAGGTGCTTCTGGGGCTTAGCGTCACCGTGGCCCAGTCGTCGACCAGGCCTCCTGGTTGCTGAACTTATCAACCAGGCTGTTGGACGCAGCTGCTTGCAGCCTGACGTATGAGTCACAGCTTGGTTGATCAGGTATCCTTTGGGGGTGTTTGTCAAGTTGAACACTGTGAGGGGTCTGCCAGTTATGCCCCTTATGTGTAGTGGAAGCGTGTTGAACAGTCTCGGGCCTCTGATGTTGATAGAGTTCTCTCTCAGAGTACCTGTTGCACCTCTGCTTTTCAACGGGGGTATTCTGCACATCCTGCCATGCCTTCTGGTCTCATGTGATGTTATTTCTGTGTGCAAGTTTGGGACCAGCCCCTCAATTATTTTCCACGTATAGATTATTATGTATCTCTCCCGCCTGCACTCAAGGGAATACAGATTTAGGCTCTTTAGTCAGTTCCAGTAGTTTAGATGTTTTACCGAGTGGGTTGCTTGGAGCGGTCCACCAAGCTCTTGCTTGGAGCGGTCCACCAGGCTCTTGCTTGGAGCGGCCTGCAGGGCCAACATATCCAGCACAGCCCAGTTGGTCCGGCACTCTTTCAACTCCAATGCCAATATGCATGTATAAACCTGTATACTGTAAACGTATAAATGTGTATAAATATACATGTATAAAAGTTTTACATATTTGATTGCTAAAGATTCCCCACTGTGGATACAGTATATCCAATAAAGGGATCCGAGCTGTTGGTTCTGGAGCAGATGCACAAATAAGATCCATCTGACTATCTGGAAAGGGGGAGGAAGGGAATCAGGGTGCCACTGGGGCTCACCCAGAAAAATTTCATTTCATTACATTTAACACTAGTTTTCTGGAGGGAAACCTTATGTGGTTCCCTGAAGCTACTTGCCCATGGAGAAGGAAAAATACATGGGAACTTACCAGGTACGAAGGAAAACTGCAGAAGTCAGAACAAAGAAAGGAACCCCAGACGAGAGAAATGACCTACCTTGATTGTACCTACACAAGGTCACAAAAGGACACCAAAACTTGGGAACATTCACCAAATACTGGGCTGCTAAGACTCAGACTGCCAAAACCCTCCACACCCAAAATAGCGGTCAAGGACATGTTAGCAAACAATCATAAGAGCAACATATTTCCAAACATCATGCAATTTGGTAGATTCCTGTTAGTACTCTATGTATTTGTAAGTGGTGATCATATCACCTCTTTTTTTTTCTCTATCCTCTAGTTTTGGCACGTTTAACGCCTTTTAATATCTCCTCATAATTTTTGTATTTCGGTTCCGGAAACCATTTGGTAGCGTGCCATTGCACCTTTTCAAGTTTATTTATGAACTTCTTGAGATTTGGGCACCATACAACTGCTGCATATTTCCAATTTTGGTCTCAGAAAAAGTCATGAACCGTTTCTTTAGTATTTCACATTCCATATATGTAATTAAAAGCAAGCCTGAAGTTCGAAAGCATCGCATACACTCCTTTCACAATGTTCTTTGTGTGTTCCTCTGGTGACAACTTACTATCCAACACCACCCCTAGGTCTCGTTCTTTATTCGAGTTCTGTAATTCCTTTCCATATAATTTGTAAGTTGTGTGTGGTCTATTTTCTCCATTTCCAAATTCCATAATATGGCATTTATTCACAATGAATTCCACTTGACACTCCAAGCACTAATTTTATCTAGATCAATTTGAAGGGAATGACAATTGTCTGCATCTCAAATCTTCCCCAGTATCTTGGCATCATCCATAAACATGTTCAAATAATTCTGTATTCCTTCTGATCATTTATGTAGACGACGAACATTACTAGTACAAGAACCGAGTCCTGTGGTACTCCGCTAGTGATGCTCCTCCAGTTAAGTGCATTGTCTCTGATTACTGCCCCTCATCTGTTTGTCAGTTAGAAAATTTTCTATCCATGTCAGAAGTCTTCCTGTCAACCCTCCAGCAAGTTCCAGTTTCCAGAACACCTCTTGTGGGGAACTGTCAAAAGCCTTCTTTAGGTCCAGACAGACACAATCAACCCAACCATCTCTTTCCTATAGTATCTCTGTGGCTCTTACCATACTGTCTGTTCATTATTATGTCATTACTCTCTAGGTGTTCAATCCATTTGGCTTTAACTGTTGTTACTAGTGCTTTGACTACCACGCTTGTTAGTGATAGAGGTCAATAGTTTAGAGGTTCCTCCCAACTACCATATTTATAGATTGGTACTATGTTTGCCTCTTTCCATATATCTGCTAAGATTCCTGTACACAAGGGTGCCTAGAATATTAATTGGAATGGAATGCTCAGCTCGGTTACACATTCTTGCAGCACCCAAGGTGGAACTCCATCAGGTCCAACTGCTTTATTTCTTCCTAGCCCCTTGAGTAATATTTCCACTTCATCTTGAGATACCTTTATGTTTGCTATGGCTTGCTCTGGTAGTAGTATTGGGTCCGGCTCTCTGAAATCCTCATTTTGTACAAATGCTTCAAAACTGTTCATTTAGCATTTCACACATTTCTTTTTCATTCTCAGTAGTCCTGTTCCCTGTTCTCAATCTCTAGATTTTATCCTTTACGTGCAACTTGCTTTTGGACAAACTTGCTTTGGACAACTTGCTTTGGACAAACTTAACCTCTCCACTTACTTCAGGTATAATCACCGATAGCACTACAGACCATTACCCCACATTTCTCTTAACTAACATTAGCAAACCACCTCTAGAATCAAGGAAGCTAAGTTTTAGGCTGCACAATGAAACTGCATTAGCCAATTTTATAACTGCTGCTGATAATGTCAATTGGGAGTCCGAGTTAGGTAACATAGGGGACATCAACCTAGCAGTGCAATCTTTTCTTCAAAAAACTCTTAGCCTTTATAACACCCACTGTCCTATGCTTACAAAACAAGTCACAACCAAAAGGCTTAACAATCCCTGGCTAACAAAGGGAATACTTAAATCCATTAATAAAAAACATGACCTTGAGAAGAAGTATAGATTAGGTATTGTCTCCAAAGAATTCACAAAGAATTACTCGTTATTGCTATCTAAGATAATTAGACGAGCTAAAACTAAATACTTCGAGGATAAATTTACCCAAATAAGGAGAAACATTAAAAAAACTTGGAGCACAATTTCACAAATATTGGGATCAAAGATTCTAAATAACAAACATACACTCCTGTCCAATAACGATGGTCAGCTTTCAGCCTCTGATTCTGCTATTGAGTTCAATAGGTTCTTCTCTTCTATTGGTTCATCCCTTGCGAACGATATTCCATCCTCCAGTACTGTGTTAACGACTATCTTACAGGTAACTATCCACAGTCTCTGTACTTAAAGCCTATTAATTCCACTGAAGTCAATGAGATAATCCTTTCCCTTAAAACCAAGTCTAGTGCCCTTGAGGAAATACCAACTTTAATTTACAAAAAAGCCTCCAGAACTTTAGCCCCTGCAATTGCATTGCTCTTCAACAAGTCACTTGAACTCCAAACCTTTCCAGATATTCTAAAAAAAGCGAGAGTAACCCCTGTCCACAAATGTGGTGATCTCACAGATGTTAACACCTACAGACCTATATCAATCCTGCCTAACCTGTCAAAAATATTTGAGAAATTAATCTACAAGCAGCTTTACTCTTATCTAGCCAAACACAATATACTTAGCTCTTGCCAATATGGCTTCAGACCCAAAAAAAACACTAACGATGCACTTATTAGTATGATTAACTTGATTCATGCAGCTCTTGATAAAAATGAGTTCCCTGTTGGGTTATTTGTGGACCTGCGTAAGGCTTTTGACACTGTCAACCACCAAAACCTTCTTCTTAAATTACATCATTATGGAGTCAGAGGACACTCCCTGCAATACCTCAAATCTTACCTTACTGACAGGCTCCAGTATGTTTCTGTGAATAATTCAATTTCTCCCACCCTACCCATCAACATTGGTGTTTCTCAGGGCAGCATACTTGCCCTCTCCTCTTTCTCATCTACATTAATGACCTTCTTAATGCCTCCCAACACCTCAAACCAATTCTGTTTGCTGACGACACAACCTTCATTTACTCCAGTCCTGACCCCCTTGCTCTAAATGCCACAGTGAATACTGAGCTAGAGAAAGTCCATCTTTGGCTAACTGCTAACAAACTCACCCTTAACATTGACAAAACTTTTTATATTCTGTTTGGCAATAAATCCTCTAATCATATAAATCTCAAAATAAACAATACCCAAATTTGTAACAAATTAGATGGCAAATTCCTTGGCATTCTCATTGATCACAAGCTGAATTTCCGGGGACACATTCTAAATATATCTAAAAAAGTTTCAAAAACTGTTGGCATTCTTTCTAAGATCAGATATTATGTACCCCGCCCTGCCCTGGTGACTCTGTATTACTCCCTAATCTATCCATATCTCAACTATGGTATTTGTGCTTGGGGTTCTACTACCCAAAATCATTTACGTCCTCTAATCACTCAACACAAAGCTGCTATTAGGACAATATCCAACTCTGGCCCCAGACATCATTCGGTACCCCTACTCAAATCTCTGAATATGTTAGACATTAAGTCACTGCACATTCTCTCATGTGTATTATACATATATAAAACGCTGAACTGTAATGCCAATCCTGACCTCAAAAGCTTCATAGAAGGTTGTAACAGAACCCATAAGCACCACACCAGAAATAAATACAGTTTTGATATTCCTAGAGTACGACTTAATCAAACTAGAAATGCTTTACAAATCAAGGGACCCAGAATGTGGAATGACCTTCCCAACCATGTTAAAGACTGTGCCTCTCTCAACCAGTTTAAGAGAAAAACGAAGCAATACCTAATAAATTCCCTGTAACCTGCCTTACCCCTCTATTGTCAACCAATGTCTGTTTTTGTTTTAAATGACGCTGTTTTGTCTACCGAATTGCATTTGTGCTGCTTTTTCAGCCATGTTCCCCCTTCTTAACTGTTTTTTTTTTCTCAACTCATTTTATTCCCTATGCTCAATTAGTCTTAAGCCTTAGTCATTTAAGTTTTTCATGCCCGAAACGCTTTGCGTAATAGTGG
>WNGS01164858.1:47830556-47842298 GCA_020271785.1 Procambarus virginalis
TTTCATAAACAACAAATTGCAGGTAAAGGATATATTCAGAGGTTGAATAATGGAAATAGATTCACGGAAAATGAAAAGGAAATGTGTGAAACACTAAACGAAAAGTTCCAAAGTGTGTTTGTACAAAATGAAATCTTTAGGGAACCAGACACAATAAGAATTCCAGAGAACAACATAGAGCACATAGAGGTGACTAGAGACGAAGTGGAAAAAATGCTCAAGGAGCTAAGTAAGAACAAGGCAGTTGGTCCAGATGGAGTTTCACCATGGGTTCTGAGAGAAGTGTGCACCTGAGCTCAGCATTCCACTTCAGCTGATTTTTCAGGCATCCCTGTTTACAGGAGTTGTAGCTGATGTGTGGAAAAAGGCTAACATAGTTCCAATCTACAAAAGTGGAAGCAGGGAAGACCCCCTTAATTATAGACCTGTATCATTGACAAGTGTAATAGTCAAAATATTGGAAAAAATAATTAAAACTAAATGGGTAGAACACCTGGAGAGAAATGATATAATATCAGACCGACAGTATGGTTTTCGATCTGGAAGATCCTGTGTAACGAACTTACTCAGTTTTTATGATCGAGCAACAGAGATTTTACAGGAAAGAGATGGTTGGGTTGACTGCATCTATCTGGACCTAAAAAAGGCTTTCGACAGAGTTCCCCATAAGAGGTTGTTCTGGAAACTGGAACATATTGGAGGGGTGACGGGTAAGCTACTAACATGGATGAAAAATTTCCTAACTGACAGAAAAAGGGGCGTAATCAGAGGCAAGGTATCGGATTGGAGGAATGTCACGAGTGGAGTACCACAGGGTTCAGTTCTTGCACCGGTAATGTTCATTGTCTACATAAACGATCTACCAGAGGGATTACAGAATTACATGAACATGTTTGCTGATGATGCTAAGATAATAGGGAAGATAAGAAACCTAGATGATTGTCATGCCCTTCAAGAAGACCTGGACAAAATAAGTATTGGAGCAACACTTGGCAAATGGAATTAATGTGAATAAATGCCATGTTATGGAATGTGGAATTGGTGAACATAGACCCCACACAACCTATAAATTATGTGAGAAATCTTTAAAGAATTCTGATAAAGAAAGGGATCTAGGGGTGGTTTTAGATAGAAAACTGTCACCTGAGGACCACATCAAGAACATTGTGCGAGGAGCCTATGCTACACTTTCTAACCTAAGAATTGCTTTTAAATACATGGATGGAGAAATACTAAAGAAATTGTTCACGACTTTATTAGACCAAAGCTGGAATATGCAGCGGTTGTATGGTGCCCTATCTTAAGAAGCACATCAACAAACTGGAAAAGGTGCAACGACATGCCACTAAGTGGCTCCCAGAAATGAAGGACAAGAGCTATGAGGAGAGGTTAGAGGCATTAAATATGCAAAAACTAGAAGATAGAAGAAAAAGAGGCGATATGATCACTACGTACAAATAGTAACAGGAATTGATAAAATCGACAGGGAAGATTTCCTGAGACCTGGAACTTCAAGAACAAGAGGTCATAGATTTAAACTAGCTAAACACAGATGCCGAAGAAACGTAAGAAAATTCACCTTCGCAAATAGTGGTAGACGGTTGGAACAAGTTAAGTGAGAAGGTGGTGGAGGCCAAAACCGTCAGTAGTTTCAAAGCGTTATATGACAAAGAGTGCTGGGAAGACGGGACACCACGAGCGTAGCTCTCATCCTGTAACTACACTTAGGTAATTACACTTAGGTAATTACACACACACACACACCCCACACCTCACACACACACACACACCACACAAACACACACACACACACACATGATAACTTGTGTTTTTATACCTAATCCTTCAATTGCACAACATAAAGATGTTTGAAAAATATCGGGCAAGATTTAAAAATCCTGCGTTACCGTGGGGCTCACATCTGCTTCCTCAGGCCTCCAGTAAACAGATGCCATCATGGAAAAAAATTGTGGGCACTCCATCGTGGGTGCGAGAGCCTCAGTACTGAGAGGAGAACCATGAGCAGCAGCAGTTTGCAGCACAGCCAGGTAGCATGTGTCCACAGCAGCACTTAATAATGATGGAAGCAAAATATTGCAGCTATTTAAGCATAACAGTGTCACAGAAGATCCTGACTGATGAAAACTATGTACAAGGTTCAGATACCAGATGTTGACCAGACCACACACTTAAAGGTGAAGGGACGACGACGTTTCAGTCCGTCCTGGACCATTCTCAAGTCGATTCACCTTCTAAGTGTGTGGTCTGGTCAACATACTTTAGCCACGTTATTGTGACTCATCGCCAGCCTTCAGATATCGGTTTACTCAATGTTGGTTATAATGTTCACAGCACAAGGCTGATATACACAGTGCTCAGCTGTGTGCATCTAAGCATCATGAAATGGGACCTCATGTTCCTTTAGAAAATGAACTTGTGGAAAATGATTCATATTCAGGATTTAGTGACAAGGATTGTGATGATAATAGCGCTTGTTGCAATAGTGTGTGTGTTGTGTGCAGCAATACTGCAAGGCATTTGGCAGAGTCGGGTGGTGTTGTCTACCTACCTGTTGTCTACCTCTTGATTTCGGGGATCAGTGTCCCCCACGACTCGGTCTCTGACAGGGCTGCCTGGTTGCTGGTTTGATCAACCTGGTGGTTTGATCTGCCTGGTTGCTGGTTTGATCAACCAGGCTGTTCGATGCAGCCGCACATAGTCTGACATACGGGTCACAGCCTCGTTGATTGGGTCTCCTTTGAGGGTTAATAAGTCATCGGCCGACTAGAGAGTGTCTCTGTGATATTTGTTCTGCCAAAACAGCTTATTGGTTTATAATAGTGCCAAAAAAATGTAAATAGTTATATATAATATGAATACAATGTAATAAAAGCAAAAACAGTAGATTCATGTTGTTTAAAGGATATAATATTGTATACATATTAGTGACCCAAATAAATCAATACATATGTTCTACACATATATGTTTCAAATTACATTATTGACAGCTTAATACATCATTGCACATGAAGAAATAATTGTAAAACATTAAAAATATGAAGAATATATATTCAATGCTTACAGATACAGCTTCGTGCAAAGTATGGGGGCTATGCTGAACTCTAATCACTGGTTACAATCAAGATTATTATACCCACTAGAACTGCTTCGTGGTTTGTAATGGCGAATGAAAATATAGATCATTAAATACAATGTGCCTACACAATGTAATAACAGCAAAATCAGTTTGTTCTATTGTTCTAAGAATGTAATATTGTGCCCACATTAGTGACGAATATATTTGAATATATTGATGTTCCACATCATTAAATAATAATAGTGCACAAACCAGAAAAAAACGCAGCATTGAATGTAATGAAACGCCATTTTCTGGGCGAGTCCCGGAGGCTCCCGGAGCTATCCATGGCTGATATGGATACCCCAACTATTTTGCATCAGTCGATGTGGGTGAAGTTCTAGGCCTACTGTGGACCACGAGCCAGAACCTTGCCCCCCTCACAGAGGAACGAGGAGGAATGGCCCATAGAAATGCACACATGATTTGGAGGATTCTCTATCTGCCATCGACCGGGACAGGCACCCAGAAAGGTAAGTGCCACAAAACAAACCCCTATTCTGGTTAACAACGAAAATCGTCCAACCAGTGGACAGAACTCCCCAAAAGAAAAACGAGCAAGCAAGCATGACATCACATGAGCCACGCCGTCTGTCTGCACAGCTCATGTGTCACGAGCAGCTCGGGGCCCACTAGTAAGACCCCAGAGCAACGGCAAAAGGAACGGACTCGAATGCTTTCGCAGCTACCCCGGACAGGGCAGACCCCGAAACTGCCCGACTCTCTGAAACCTCTAAACCCTCCCCCAACCCTGAAACCCTCAGAAGCTTAGGCGCCGGAAGCAGATGGGGGGGGGGGAACCAAATGAACCACCGAAGCGGAAGAACGAGGGGGGCACGGACGAAACCAAGGCCGAAGCAACCAACACCCCCAAGTCTGAGTCCCTATAGGCAAAACGGAGCAGCCTCGGGGTGTCCGGGGAAGCGACAACCCGAGTGCGTTGCAATAACCCAAACCTATCCTGCAATGCGCATGCTGCCTGCACCCAAAGAAAATCATCATCAATCTGGGTGAATCGAGTCAAACAAGCAACAAAGCTCAGACTCGGGGTCAAATGTGTCACCGATCCAACAGGCAGCATGACGGAGGCAAAAACAATGAGTGTCGCCCTGAGACAATGGGACAGAGCAACCCTCAAACTCGCACAAAGCGAGAAGGGACGCAGGGGTCTCCTCCATCGAGCCCAAGTGCCCCCGCGGGGTTTTCCAGGGCCCCTAGGCTGGATCTGCTAAGGGTTATCCCAGGCACATCATGGCAGGGTACTGCTAACTGGTGCCCCAAACTACCAAACAAACTGCTAAAAGCTGTGTCCACTCACGAGGGTGAAGCAGGGGGTGCCACCACACAACGACTATAATATAAGGGGGAGAGAGAACACAAGGCAGGCTCCCCCTACGAGGCAAAAACAAAAAGAAAAACCTCGCAAGAGGACAATGTACCCGAAGAGAACAGAGCCGACCGCTGTTAAAGGTGAAAACTAGCTACGCAGTACCCTGCGCCCCGCCAGTGCAATAACTACCACTTACCCCACGGCAAAAAGGGTGGAAACCACTCACACACTTGGGGCGGCCAAACGCCAAGCAGCAAAAGGCCAGCCCAAGATGACTTGTGGAAGAGAACCCCAAGCCCCAAGCCCCAAGGGCGGTACTTACAGGGCACTCAGGGAAGGTGATCCTAAGCACATGCAGCCCGAGTACCCGAGAATAATACTCCCATCTCGCACGACCACAGTAAGAGCAGCACTGAAAACAATTACCAGCACAGAGACGACTGAAGCTGGAGCCACACTACTATGCACGATCTCATCAGCCGAGGAACTGGGGTGAGGATCGTCAGCTTGGGGGTCTGGGGCTCCCCATTCCTCCCCACCCCCCACCCCGGGAAGGGGGAAGCTGCGCAGACATGCAGCACGGCTCGTGTGACGTCATGCTTGTTTGTTCGTTTTTCTTTTGGGGAGTTCTGTCCACTCGTTGGAAGATTTTCATTGTTAACCAGAATAGGGGTTTGTTTTGTGGCGCTTACCTTTCAGGGTGCCTGTCCCAGTCGATGGCAGATATAGAATGCTCCAAATCACATTTGCATCTCTATGGGCCATTCCTCCTCGTGCCTCTGTGAGGGGGCCAGATTCTGGCTCGTGGTCCCCGGTAGGCCTAAAACTCCACTCACATCAACTCATGCAAAATAGTTAGGGTATCCATATCAGCCACGGATAGCTCCAAGGAGCCATTGGGGCTCCCCCCAGAAAACAAATCAGACATTGAAATAAACATCTAAATACATCTTTGCAGCAATTCCCCCACCCCCTCCCCAACATTGGGACAGGGGGTGACTGCCCCATTAACAACTGTTCCACGAATGCTTGAGAATTGTAACACCACCATGATATTTGTGAGTTTCCCCATAATGTAGGAACACTTCAACGATATTATAAAGAACAATTATTTTTAATTTATTGTTTTCTCGAGTACCAGGAGAGGTTGTCAGCTGTAAACAGTGGTGCAGCGCAGGGGATAAACATAGGTCCTTTACTCGAGACTAATAATAGTGCAGTTTTGTACTGTACTTGTGAACTGCGATAAAAACTTGGCGACATTTGAACCAGAGAACTTTTCTCAACATATAACAAGAGAAATGTCTCCCCTTACATTTTTGCTTTCTATGTTGGTTAAAGATTCACAAACATATAGCAAACTTGTCCACCAGCATACTCACTCTCAGCCATGATCACATGTCAACCATGATATTCACTCTCAGCCATGATCACATGTCAACCATCATACTCTCAGCCCTAATCACACGTCAACCAGTGCACCATTCCCAGTTGACCGAGGCAAGCAGGTTGTTCACACTTCTTTGTCGAGGGAGTACCCAAAAATAACCGTACTCCTTCAGCAGGGAAAGGAAGCACAAAGGGAGAAAACAACTGCAGTAAAGGTGACTGAGCAATGTACAGCAATGTCTAAAAATGGCCCACATGCTAGTGAAGCAGGCTGTGAAATTTGACACCACATTATAAAGCAGCAGAGCAAACAATGTAATAAATACCTCACCAACATGAAATGTCAACAACATTTGCAGGTGCTACAACTGCAGGTGCAGGTGCTACAACTCCCCGAAAAACAAGGCCAAAGTGGAGCCGAATTGTGAAGAGAAACTACAAAGTGAGGCACAGAACCACGTCAGCTAAATGAGAAGGAGCTATCAATCTTACAGCAACCAAAGCTGATGACAAGGATATTACATAGCTGGATAAGAAATACAGTAATGAAGGAGAAGCAAAAGAATAGAGGGAGAGAACATGTAATGTGTGTGAAAGCCTGAATGATGTAACGTAGCCATTCTAAATTAACCCAGACAAATTAAATTAAGATAGTGATAGTTAAGGAACATCAATGGGTGTCTTGCCTTTTTACTCATAACGGTAGTACTTTTCCAAATGTCATCGTTACCCAATTAAACCATGATAACTTTTTATTAAAGTAGTTTTATAGATAATTCTGTATTAGAGTATATATCTGAAAACTCAAAGTCATTCCTTTGTATTTTCTATGCATATAACAAACTACTAGTATTGATAACAAGAGCGTGTTTTTATTTTAAATCGGTTGTGGAAAGAAGTATGGCAAAATACTTCAGCTTCCTGGTCAATGGGCCCAAACATGTTGTCATTATCAGGAAAGATACATTAGTAAATGCTATCAAAATTCAAGGAAATCTAATAGGGTTAATGAGCTTGGAAGAAAATTGGCTTTGACAAATTTGTTTGACTATTACAATGGTAATTTGTGTTGTACTAGAAACTCCAATTTCATGTTCTTAATACAAGATTAATATTTTTTAAATTAGAATACGGTAATATAGCACCGAAACATTATAATGACCATCTAATACTGGCTAAATAAGTTTCACACAAAATTATAATTATAACTACAGTATGCTAAGTTAAGAGAAACTAAACCGATAAATCCTCCCGATTTCTCCCCACCACCAAACCTGCTGAATTCCATGCACATACGAGTGTACTACCTCGAGCGGAGAATTACACAGGAACCTCTTATACTGTGGCTGAGAACACCTGCTTGGAGTGTCTCCATGGATGTTAACCTGGTACTTTTCATACAGTTGGTGAGCCATCTTGAAAGTTTGAAGAAATTCAGCACTGCCTGGTTGCGAGCGAACTAATTTAACCTGGGTGTTTCAACACAATATTAATTTAATTTAATTATGTAAATTTTGTGCCATTTTCCACATTTAAAGCAGGGAATAACATTTATAATTTGGTATCTCAAAAACTCTAAATACAGAAGATTCATCAATATTTATAACATTTGCTGAAGAACCTTTAATTGTTCTTTAGGTAGAGTCAAAAGTTTAGATAAAAATACTATCAATTTTACAATTACCTTTCAATGTTTTATATCATTCTTGAGCTATTTATTAATCTGATCTCTTATCTGTAAAACTAGTCATCATCTTTAAATATTTAACAAATGCCTCGAACGGTAAATTGTGTTCTGTACATATTAAACATGTAATTAAAAAAATAGAGCTCATTTTTATTCAAAGGCCTCATAATGTTAGTACTGTACAGTTACATATTTCTTTTAAAGGCCTCTTATTGACAAATACACTAATGCAGTGACAAAGAAACAAAACATAGCAAAAATACAGTAATTGTACAAGTAATTGTTACTTAAATTGGGGGTTAAATAACCCCAGTTGTATTAAACAATAAAACATATGGTCACTTTAACCATTAAAATATATTTGAAATGAATGGCTAATGGCACAAAATAGTATTACTGAATTTTATGTAGGTAGTAATAATGATTAAAAGATACAGTACAGGCAAGATCTGAATAAATACGGATAACTGTATAGAAAAATAGAACTAACTTACAACAACCACCAGACATTAAGTAATATTAATAAAAAAAATAGAAATCCAGCATTGAATGCAATGAAACATGTTTCGGTAGGGGATTTGGTGGCTCCCTGAAGCTAACTTGCTAAGGAAGCTCTGGAAGGAAGAATCACATTAACCTCAAGAGTCCTGAATGGCCTACCAGGGATGAGAGCCACATCGTTGCTCCGTCACAGAGGCACAGTTAGCAAGAGATCATCATGATCATCCTCACAAAGATAACATTCAAAAGTAAGCAAAGCAATACAGACACCTGCAAGGTTCACAGTGAGGAAGGAAATGACGCAGCAAATAACTCTGTAAACCATTCACTCATTAGCCAAAATAACCCTTCCCCCCAGATATGGCTGACCACCAACAGGTAGCAGCGCCAATAGCAGCTTTTAGGCATGAACAGGGGTCTCGCAGGAGGTGCAAGCCAAGGGGCTCCCCAACTGCAACAAGAAGAAGCCAAGAGAAAGAAAGCTTCCAAAAAAGATGAATCCAAGGAACCCTAGGGTACCTGGAAACAATCTTGGCTACCATGTCACCCAAACCTCAGTCCAAAGCTGGTTTTCTGGAGAGGTCAAATGGAAGATTCCTGAAGCTAACAGCAGAGTAGAAGGAAAACATGAAACTTACAATGGAGGAGGAGAGCAAAACAACAATCACAAAGAAAAGATGCCAGAACAGGAAGCCTGACACAGAGCAACACAAACCTGACAGTGACCCAGGACATTGATGAGGTACCTGGTTGATGGGGTTCTGGGAGGAGTTCTACTCCCCAAGCCTGGCCCGAGGCCAAGCTTGAAAAAGTTATGGCCAACAGCATTTAGTGTTCCCTGGCGGTCACCTATCCAAGTACTAACCAAACCCAACGTTGCTTAACTTCGCTGATCGGACGAGAAGCTGTGTTCTCAACATGGTATGGCCACCAGCCATACCACGGTTGGTATGGCGTATGGAGTTGATAATATCCGTATGAAGTTGGTAATGGTTTTGGAGGTTAACCCTTACACTGCTCAGGGGTCCTGGGGGCATTTACACCCCTGTGCGCAAGAAAAAAAAAATTAAAAAAAAAATTTTCCTCTTCTAAACATGTTAATTTGTGTCCCCTGAGCACGGGAAAAATAGCAAAAAAATCGTAGGTGACATATTTTGGGCGCAATTGACCGAAGAAGTCTGGCAAAAAGTGGGCGTTGACAGAGCGGTCGCCAGGGCCGGTCAGCATCACCCGCGATGACAGATGGGAGTTGCCACAAAGATATTATTACCTAATTGTTTCAATGTCTCTGATTGATTTTTTCTTAGTTTTTTTGCAGTAATATTATTCAATAGTGTGTATTGTAATATATTTATATAATAAAAGTGGTGAATAATCGCTATACTCAAACGTATGGTGTGCATATTAGTTATTCAATTATTATGTTCATAAAACAATAAACAAATAGTTTTGTTGCTATTACACTCTATACACAGGTTATATATAAGTATCTGCATATTTTGGTCACCATAACGAACCACTAAGTTGGTATTGAGAGTCGAAAAGCAACAAAGAGTTACCGCCACACACCAGCCAGCCACTCGCTGCCACTCCCTCAACACACGCACTAAACTTTCTCCCCCAACAATACCATTTGTGGTGTTATTACACTATATACAGACGTTATATATAAGTATGTATATATTTTGTTCACCACAACTGTACAGCTAAGCTGATATAGTTAGTTCAGGCACTAAGAGTCGTCGGTATACACAGCTGGCGGCTGGCGGCTCCCTCACTCATTCAAGGTCACACACACACACTAAACTTTCTCCCCCAACAATACTGTTTGCAGTGTTATTACCCTATATACACATATTATATATAAATATCTACATGTTTTATGCACCGTAACTAGACACCTAAGCGTGTAGTGCGCCCAAAGAGCATAGTGGCCACTCTCTTATCAGCTAGACAAATCGTGCAGACGACGTCACCTCCGTCACCCAAATGGCTCCTCCCAGCATAATACTTTTGCTGTTATTACACTAAAACACACATTATATATAAGTATCTACATTTGTGTTCACCATAGAGAACCACTGAGCTGGTATGGTGAATGTAAACAATAACAGGTGGCCACACAGTCAGTAAACGATGCTGTCTCCTTCCGTCTCTCAGCATCACTCCTCCTACAGCGCTAATTATTACAACAATCCTGCTATTATCACAACCCTGGTTATTTATATCACAGTCAGGGATCATCTGTAATATTGTCATCACTAAATAATAACAATTATATATTTATTTTGACATTTTTCGGCGATGCTGTGGTCACAAGCTGAACAGCAATGCTGCTCGCTCATGCTGCGTGCGCCAGCCTTGGTTGCTCCAACAGTAATGTGCCTCTCACACCTGAGAATATTGCCCACGATTTTTTTTTTTTAAATTGCATCTGTTTACAAGAGCCCTGAGGAAGCTAATGTGAACCCCGTGTAGCCGCGGGCCATTTGAATCGGGCGTGGCACCCTATGGCACATATATACGCCATACGCACCGTGGGACATGTTACTCAGGGCGTATATATATGCCATGCGCAGTTTAAGGGTTAAACAAGCCTGTTAAATCTCCAAACCCCAAGCCCAAATATCAGCCCATAATATGTCCAAAAACACTGTGAACAAAGTGGCAAACTTGCAAATATCAAGAAGCCCAAGGATACAACTGCAGGCTAGCTAGCCACTGCACTGCACACGCTGTTATATCATTGGGAAAAGGCAAGTGCATGCCAGCATATCACGTTTGTTAGTATATCGTAGGATTAAAAAACCCACGGGTAGACGGCTCGCATCCTATTCATCAGGACTCCAGTAAACATTGCCATTTTGAAAAAAAAATCACCTACATCCCTCCTGTCTGTGAGAGCCTCAGTACTGCCAGAGCAACCAAGGCTGGTGAATGCAGCAGGAGCACAGCTGTGCAGGTCAGGGCCATAGCACCACTTAATTATGATGAATAAAATAAGTGCAATTATTTTGTGATAATAGTGTCATAGATGATCCCAACTGTGATAAAGACTATGTACAAAGTTCAGATATCAGTAATGATGTTCACAGCATGAGGCAAGAAAGAGGGGGAGAGAAAGAACAATCAGCCATTCTTTCATGCATCCATGCACCATGAAACAAGCTCATGTGCCTTTACAATACAGTGGTACCTCGGATTACGAGTGTCCCTGGTTATGAGTTTTTCGGGTTACGAGTAGGATTTGCTTGTAAAATTTGGATTGGGATACGAGCGTTGCCTCGGGATAGGAGGGTGTTGATACGCCTATGGGCCGACCTAGTGGGTGGTGGCACGGCGATTGCCCCTCAGTTTGCCAGTGCCTCGTGCCCAGTGACTATCCTGCCTGAATTCTTCATCAGACTTTACAGTGTTTTGTTGGATATTTGGATATATTGTTGGCCATTTGAATATGAAAGTTGTTATTATATATCTCGCAATGGGTACCAAGAAAGCAAGAGGTAAGATTCAAGGCAAGAAATCGCATGTGAGGAAGACAATAGAGGAAAAACAAGAGATCATTCGGAAGAATGAAAATGGTGCACGTGTTGTTGAACTTTGTAGGCAGTACAATAAATCCAAGTCAACGATATGCACTATACTTGCCATGAAAAAGGACATTACGAGTGCTAAAGTGGCAAAAGGGGCCACAACCAG
>WNGS01164858.1:47853509-47899615 GCA_020271785.1 Procambarus virginalis
TAGACTTAAATTCTTTAATCTCAAATATTTCTACAATGTACCTCTTAATATATGTTATGTACTCTCGCAACCCAATGTACTTCTTGTATATAAATAAATAGATTTCAACTCTAAGGGGTATGTTTGCACCTTGTTATTCTAATAATGGATAAATAATTCTAATAATGGAAGCACTAATTATATGAACAAGTGCCATGTATTTATTCAGACGAGAACAACAGTGAACACAAACCAGCGCATATACGAAAGGAATGGTTTGTATGTACAAAATTCTCAGTGAACGAAGTTGTTTCTAGCCCGGTATCCGAAATTGCAGTAGACGACTTGACCAGTCCCCGGCACGACACAGCTGGTCTGACAACAACAAAACAGTCAAGCGAGCATCCAAACAAAACAGTCAAGCGAGCATCCATCCGGGTACAATAATACAATAACACTTTTACTACAACCTGTAATTGGGGAAACGATTGTAGCTTGTGTGATTAGTAATGCATTAAGATAATGAGATAATGGAGCGAGTATAAGGATTACTCGCTACAAAATGAACTAAACTAAACTTTATCAATTCCTCAGAGAATTTTTCTTGTATGTGCATTGTGATCATGTCCCCTCTAACTCTTCTGTCTCCTAGTGACGTGAGGTTTAATTCCCGTAGTCTCTCCTCGTAATTAATTATATTTGTAAATTTAGCTTCATTAAGAATAATTTTGCGGTTAGTAGGATCTCTTTAACTGAAAGATTTGTTGTTCTTTACTGTTTCTATAGAAACTGTAATTACCCTTTCTAGTAGACGTCAATCTTTGATATTTGAGCTGAAATATACTTACACAAATTTCTAAAGGCAGTTCTAATGTTGGCCAATCTAACATATGCCGCTGATGATATCCTTTTGATGTGGGCCTCTGGGGACAGGTTTGGTGTGATATCAACCCCCGAGATCTTTCTCTCTATTTGATTAACCTTGATAAATGTAAGTTCGTCCCAAAATTTGGTTTAATAACACATTTTCACATGTGTTGGGTCTTTCCTTCATTGTTATTCAAACACTACGGTATTATTTTACTTAAGTTAGTTGTAAATGTTAATGTGAAAATAGCCACTGAGGTCTGATTAAGACTTTATGATCATGTAACCTATGTTTTGCTTCACTACTCACTGGTTGAGTATGGGGTGCATAATAAATTAGCCTCCATCGGCGGCGCCTTGTTTCTAAATGTGTTTCAAACTCACACTGTATCTTGTGCTACCCACTCCGTCAACTCAAATTTTGCTACAATGTACCGCTTAACAAATGTTATGCACTCTCACAGTCCAATGTACCTTCGTGTATATAAATAAATATATTTCAACTGTAAGGGGTATGGTTTGCACCTTGTTATTCTAATTGTTATAAAAAGGTAGTGGGCTAGCTATGGGGGAACTGGTACTATTAAGGGGTAAGGGTAAGTAGAATACAGAGGTATCAAAAATGGGAGAACTAAAAGGCCCGGCCCCCAAAGTAAAATATCCACAATAATAAATGCTTGCTACTAAACCCGGTTAGTCTAGGAATAGATTATTGTACTCCGACTCAGAAAAAAGGGATACTCTGTTCAAACTTACTTATTTATTAACCCCTTAACAACCCCCATACACAATCACACCAATAACAATTTAATACTAACTTTACCACACAATCTTACGTTAAAAGCCTTGGTCCACATAGGCAGGATACAAGGTTTTACACTGAAAGCAAGCTAGGGTAAAGCTCTACTATAAAACACTTGAGGTAGTCAGCTTAGGGTAGGGGACCACGTGTTTACACTGGGACCCCCGTTAGCATAACAGGTAAGATAAACACTTAAAAACACTTACTACACCCCAGGTATACTACTCTACACATAGAACGATAAGTATGCCAGACATATACAAAAATGAGTTATGGAGTACTTAACCAAACTAAGTCACAGAAATAAAGAATTAAGAGGAAGGAGAAACATGTCCAAGCACCACAGTCAGCCAGCAGAAAAGGGCGAGCAAGTCTCTCGTCTCCTCCTCCGTGGGATAATGCTGCCGGCAGACTGTTCAACTAATCATACCGGCGCCAGATACAAAGTTTACTCAGGTTTACTTTACAATTGATTAACAGTATTAGTAAACATAGTTGGTGCCTATTTTATTATTTAATAATCAACCCCAAGCTCAATCTTTAAATACTCTTCGAGAGACAAGACTAGTCTTACGACTGGCAGGGAAGATACGACAAATGCAACTCACAATGCGGTTTACTCTATGGTATTTTAATAAGCTCAAATTTTGACCTCTGGTTTCCCTCTAAAGAACCCAGAGTCGTAACATTCCTCCCCCTTCAGAGAAAAAAAAAATGTGACTACTAGAATAGTAGTCATATTTTTTGTAAGAGTATACAGAATAAAATGGAAATCCATGACATAATAGAAAATCAACCAAACAACAATTTCTCTGTCAAAAAAAAAAAAAACAAGGAATTCTCTGAAAGAAAAAAACATACACAAAAAAAAAAAAAAGGAAGTAAATAAATTGGACACGGATATTTAATGTCACAGGAGAACCTAAAAAAAAATAACTAAAGCATGACATTTGGTATGGCTTCCTGCGGCTCAGATGAATGTTACTCAGGCAAGCGGGACAGAGCGTCGGCTATCACGTTGAGTCGGCCCGGTAGGTGGATAATAGATAGATTAAAGTCCTGTAGATTAAAGATGCCCACCATGAGGATGCGTTTATTTTCTGCTTCATCTCATTCATGAAAACTAATGGGTTATGGTCCGTGTACACTTCCACTATATTACCTGTGAGGTAAACTTCAAACTTTTGCAAGTTAGCACTAGCGCCAACGCCTCTTTTTCTATCACCGAATAATTGCGCTGCGCCTTGTCAAATTTCACAGAGTAATAATATACTGGGTGTTCCACTTTATCATTCCCAGTTTGCAACAACACTGCACCAGCACCCGAGTCAGACGCGTCAACTTGAATTTAAACGGACGGTCGAACCTTGGACTAGCAAGCACTGGGGCGGAAGCTAAGATCAATTTCAAGTTTTTAAATGCCTCTGCACAGTCCGATGACCATTTAAATTTAACGGCCTTCCGCAACAAATCTGTGAGAGGAGTGGCCACACTGGAAAAGTTCTGACAAAAGCGTCGGTAGTACGCACACATACCGTAAATCGTTGAATGTCCTTTTTAGACCTGAGCACTGGATAGTCCAGAATAGCATTGATTTTATCTTGCCGAGGTAACACTTTTCCTTGGCCCACTTCATAACCGAGGTATGTCACTGTGCCTTGGCCAAAATGACACTTTTTAGCATTTAAGGTTAGATTTGCATGTTTCAACACTGTGAACAACTGGCATAACCTAGCTATGTGGTCAGCCCAATTAATATCAAAGAGCACAATATCATCTAAATACGCCCGACAATTTGGCACATTAGCGAGCAAAGAGTTCATTAGCCTCTGGAACGTGGCAGGGGCATTATGCAAGCCGAATGGTAACACTTGATACTCAAACACACCCTCGGGTGTCACAAACGCCGTTAGTTGTTTAGCACGTTCAGTGAGCGGGATTTGATAGTACCCCCTCGAGAGATCGAATTTAGAGACATACGTGGCGTTCCCGATTTTGTCGATACAGTCCTCGAGACGTGGCAACGGATAGGCGTCCACTATGGTCACCTTGTTGAGCTGCCGATAATCGGTGCATAATCGCCAGGAGCCATATGGTTTGGGGACCAAAAGGCAGGGCGAGCACCAAGAGCCCTGGCTCGGCCTGATGAGGCCATGCTGGAGCAAGAAGTCGACCTCCTTACGGACGATGGCCTTCTTTTCCGGACTCATCTGAGAGGGTTGAAGGCGAATGGGGGTGTAGTCCGTCAACTCGACATCATGGTAAATGGCATCAGTCTGGGTCGGGACCTCCCCGAACAGACTGGAGAATTCGTCAAGCAACAACTGCACCTCGTCACGTTGGGACATCTGCAAATGGGACAGTCCCTCCTCCACAGCATTCACAGAACTAGAATTATTGAGAATGAGATTAGTTGGGTCCCCAGAACAATCATCCCCTCCCTCACTGGAAATGGAAACATTGGTTAGTGCAATGGGCCTGGGGCCCTGGAACTTCCTCAGCCGATTCACGTGTACGAGCATTACCTGTTTACGCTTATCAGAGTGTCTCACTTTGTACGTGAGGTCCCCAGTCTTCTCTGTCACAATGTAGGGGCCCTCGTACTTGTGGGACATAGTGCTCCCCAGTCGAGGCTTTAGTACCAGGACATGGTCACCGGGCTGAAATACCCGCAACTTAGCTTGGCATCGTTCCGTTCTTTCATATTCTCTTGGGCCTTCCCAAGATACTTTAGTGCCGCAGCCTTGCAGTCCTTGAGTCTCTGGTGGTGTTGCGCAAAGAAAGCCGAACCTTCGGTTAACGTTACGTTCCCTAACAGATTCTCCTGTAACATTTGCAAGGGTCCACGAACTTTATGGCCAAAGACTAACTCAAAAGGAGAACACCCCAGTGAACTTTGCAACCCCTCCCTAGCAGCAAACAAACATACGGCAAGTTCTCGTCCCAGAAGGTATGGGAACTCTCGCACGATGTCTTCACATCTGCTTCAGAGTTAGATGGAACCGTTCAATGACCCCCTGACTCTGTGGATGGTATGGGCTGGAAACCTTATGAGTTATTCCATGGTCCTTACAAAATTGTTCAAAAATATCAGACTTAAAGTTAGTACCATTGTCAGTCTGCACAACCCGAGGCAGTCCAAAAGTGGAAAAAATTGCAACATACGAGCAACAACAGTCTTTGCTCGGATGTTCCTTACAGCAAAAGCCTCTGGGTAACGAGTCGTGATACACATCATTGTAATTAGGTAAATATTACCAGACTTAGTTCTAGGTAATGGACCAACACCGTCCATTACCACATNATAATTTATCATATACAGTACTGTACAGAGAAACCTCGGTTAACGAATTTAATCCGTTCCGGCACGAAGCTGCTCATGTGAAACGTTCATCTTGCAAAACGAATTTCCCCGTTTAAAATAATGGAAATACAAGTAATCCGTTCCACCCTGAAAAACATAAAAACAATGATTGCCTTCTTCACATCTACAGCAATTGTGTCTTTCTTCCTCTTGGCAACACTATTTTTAGGAAGAAACTTTTTTGCCGACATCGTGGGTTACAAATTGTAGTCACAAAATCACCAAAAATCAAAGAAAAGCAGAAATAAATGCAGAGGGATGCTTAATCTGCCCGTTAAAACAACAACACTATCATCGAAGGCGTCTGTGAGCTAAGGAGCACCACGTGGTTTTCTCATTAACCAAGCGGAAGCTCGTCAGTCGAGACAAATTTTCTGCGAGTGGCTCACTCGTTACCTGAAGTGTTCATAGATCAGGCTGCTCGTCTCCCCGAGGTTCCTCTGTATTTAATACAAATTCCACTTGTTTTGCCACACATATAACCTAGTCATAAGCTTTAACTTTGATTTGGTACGCAAGTAATCAAAATCTTTCCTATCCTGGTTGATCAAACCAGCAACCAGGAGGCCTGGTCAGGAACCAGGCCATGGGAACACTGATCCCCAAAATCATCAAGTATTCATCAGGTAGGTAGTCCAGTTCCTATTGTAATAACACCTATCTCTACAAAAGCTTTACCTTCATATCTTTATATTTTAAATGTTATATTTTATATGCTATATTTTATGTTATATTTTATATGTAAATCAATTTTAAGATACTAGCAGAGTGTTGCTTTACCTAAGTACTGAAGGCTGCAAAAAAAGATGAGAATAGCCAAGATGGGCAGCAATGTGTGCCGCTGTCCATGTTGGATGGTCCCGAACCAGGTCACAAATAGTCTGAAGAACTTGTTGATTGGCAATCTCATGAGGCATGTGTTCTGCCAAAGGGGGCAGCACCTCCTTCAGTGCAATGAAACGAATTTGGGCTTCACTGTTATCAGCTGTTCTGAAAAGACTATAAAAACACAAAAGTTAGACAATATAGAATCAAATGATTAGGGAGAAAGTTATTATTTCAGAGTTTCCAAGGAATAATAATACTGTACAGTATTTCAATCACATACAGTACCGCAATAGGAATATTACCCCATATTAGTGACAACATACTATGGTGAATCAATATAGGATAATTTAAAGTACTGTACTCTGAAAGATTTAAAAGTCCCGCCTCCAGTAAACAGACTCCATCTTGGAAAAAGTCGTTGGTACCCCCTCCTGGGTACTCACCTAATTGTGCTTGCGGGGTTGTAGCTTTGGCTCTTTGGTTCCCTGCAAAGGAACAAAGGGCCAAAATGGCCAAAGGGCCCTCACAGCCGGAGAGTGTGAGGGTCTCAGTATTGAGAGGGCGACTACACGTGGTGCATGATGCAACAACTCGCAGCATTGCCATGCAGCTTGAGCCTACAGCATCACTTAATAATTAAGCAATAAAATAAATAACATAATTTTGCGATGATAGTGTCACAGAAGAGCCTGATTGGTAAAATCTAAATACAAAGATCAGTTACAAGTAAATACAATGCTGGTTATGATGTTTACAATGCAAGGCAGACATCCATAGCACACAGCCGCATTTTTGTGCATCTACACATCATGAAACTTGACCTCATGTTACTGTAGAAATTAAACTTCTGGAAAATGACTTGTTTTACCTGAAGCATACCTGGAGAGGGTCCTGGGAGTTGTTCTACTCCCTGAATCCAGTTTGGGGCTAAGCTTAACTTGTGATAACTTGGTCCAACAGACTGTTGCTTGGAGCGGCCCGCAGGCCCACATATCCACTACAACCCAGTTGGTCTGGCACTTCTTGTAGGAACCACTCTAACTGCTTTTTGAAGTAGTCCACTTTTGTTCCGGAAATATTTCTAATGCTTGTTGGTAGAGTGTTGAACAGCCGTGAACCTCTAATATTAATACAGTGCTCTCAGATTGTGCCTCTAGCACCTCTATTCCTCACTGGTTCTATCCAGAATTCCCTTCCATATCTTCACTCCATTAAGTTGTTATTCTACTGCAAAAATTTGGAGCCTTTCCTTCTCCATGTATCTAATACAGTACTTGATATCTTTCTCTCTCTCACCTCCTTTCCAGAGTACATTGAGAGCTTCGAGATGGTCCCAAAAATTGTAAGTGCTTTATCATGTCTATGCATGCCATGTGTGTTCTCTGTATTCCCCTCTACAGTGGAACCTCAGTTTACAACAGTTCCTCTTTATGAATTTTTCGGTTACGATCTCAATTTCTTTGTAAAATCTGACTTGGTTGACGACCTTTACCTAGCTTGATGACGCGTTTGGTGATACACGTATGGGTCAACCAAGCGAGTGGTTCCTGGTGGCACAGGCGAGGCGCACTTCAATTTACCAGTGCCTCTCGCCTAGTGACGATGGCGCTTGAATTCTTTGTAAAGAATTTAATTGTTTTTTGCTTTTTTCGTTTTTTAACATAAAAGTAATTATTATATATCATGCCATGGGTCCCAAGAAAGTCAGAGGTAAGGTTCAAACTAAGAAAATAGTTGTGAGTAGAGAATGTCCCTTCCTCATTAAGAAAATGTGTGAAGTATAGGAACAACTGCAAAGTTTTTGCTCGACTCACCCAGATAAAACTGTAGCAGGCTGTTGCATAGACCTTATTAATGACAATGTGATGTTACACTACAGACAAGTGTGAAAATGTAGGGAAAATAAGTTTCTATGGAAAGGTTCTTAGTGAGACAAACAAACAGTGAGCCACAACCAGGTCCTAGTGCTATGCCTGCAAAACATAAGAAAGTATCCCAGAGAACTCATCACTGCCCGATGGTATAATGGAAGGGGTCTACCCTTACAAACACTAACATCTCTCCTTCCCCCCTCCTCACCATCTTCCATACGCCAACAAGAGTCATCGATAAAGGTAAAATATAACTTGTACATACTGTAGTACAAAATATTTGTAGTACTGTATTATGTATGAAATGCATTTTGAAGTTAATATTTTTGGGACTGTGAAACGGATTAATTAAATTTACATTATTTCTTATGGGAAAATTCGTTTTGGTTGGAGAATTTTCGATTTACAACCCATCTCTGGGAACGAATTACATTTGAAAATGGAGGGGGCCACAGTATTTAAAAAATCTACCCTGAAACGGAAAGTAGGAATTGAGAATTACAAAAGATATGACAGTACCTATGATTTACGAAGTACTGTATTAGCAATGCTGTGGGATTCCTGGATTTGAACGTTCTTATAATCCATCCTATCATTTTCCTGACTGATGCTATATTTGCTTGGTTGTCCAAGCATTTACATTTAGTTCACTAAATGTTAGGTTGTCAGACATTATAATTCAAAGATCTTTTACATGTTGCCTTCCTTCTAAGAGTAAGTCTGAATATGTCTTGAACCATATATTTCAATTTAGTTCCTCATTTCGACCACAGCCAAATATCTGGAACTTATCACTGTTGGACATAATGTTACTTTCCATTGCCTAATCAAAGACTATTAATATTAGCTTTTAGTTTTCCAGTGTCTTCTACAAAGGTAAATTTTTCATGCTGATTTTTGTATCATCTGCAAAGGTTGACATGAAGCTATGACTAGTATCTTTGTATTTGATATGAAATGAGAAAAAGCAAGGTGCAAGGATGGTGCCCTAGGGTACAGAGCTTTACCCAGCACCTGAACTTTATCTTATTTGATTGACTGTTACTTTTTGCATTCTGTTTGACAGAAAATTGAAAATCCAATGCCCAACTTTATCTGTTATTCAAAGTGATCTCATTTTATGGGCTATCATTTATGATCACATTTATCAAATACCTCTGCAAAATCTGTGTATACAACATCTGTATTTTCCTTTTCTTCCAATGCTTCCATCATTTTGTCATAGTGGTTGAATAATTGTTAAAGACTGGCTCTTCCAGTTCTAAATTCAAATTGACCTGGATTATGAAGTTCCTTGTTCTCCATAAAATTGGACATTTAATTCCTAATCAATTATAAACTTTTATTATGTGTGATGTTAGTGTCACTGATCAATAGGTTTTTTGTGGGGAGCCCCTACGGCTCCCTGGAGCTATCGGGTTAATGTGTAGTATATTAGTCCGGGACATTAGCCATGGAGTTCGACCTACCAAGGACCATAAGCTAGAACCAGGCCCCTTCAGATAGGTTTCAGGGAGCAATGGCCCTGGAACCCCCCCCCCCTGTGGTTGGGGGTTTACCTTATTTGCCATTGACCAGGGCTAGGCACCCATAAAGGTAGGCATAACAAAAACCCCACATGGTAAGGAAACTAACAACTAAAACTGAACAGAGAGGCTGAACTCCTGTCAATCCCAAAGAAACAAGTAAACAAGCAAACGTCACACTCCACCTTCGTGGCACCTGTTTGCGCAGCCCTCCTCTCCCCGAGAGGGGGGAGGAAGGGAGCCCCGGACCTGCCCCCCCCCAATGCCAGCTACTAAGACATCCAGTTCGTCACCTAATGCTGTCCAGGACAGATGCTACTTTGGCCTCAAATCCTTGCAGTGTTCTGCTTTTGTGGCGACCTCTGATGTGTTATTGTTGTGTGTGGTGGCCAGGAGTTACTCATCAGTACCAGCAATGTATGCGCTTAGGGGCTTCCTTCCCAAAGTGCCCTGTGAATACTGCCCTTGGGTGTTTAGGGTTCTCTTCCCTTTGGCATTTGGGAACCATTTCCTTTGAGGATTTTGCTGCTCAGCTTTTACCTCACCCTTGGAACCAGCTGGGATTTTGGGTGCCCTTGTTTGGCCTTGGGTAGGGAGTGTTATCGTGCTGGTTGGGGTGTCAAGGTGTTGTGCAGCCTGCGACCTATGTGCAGCCAGTTCCTGTTTGCTCTGGGGACGCTGTGCACATGTGGGGGGGTTTTCCTTTTATATTGTTTCTTGCCTGGTGGGGGTCTACATGGTGAGGCGATAGTTCCATGTGAAATATTTTGGTGGTCCTCTGCTAGTCCCCCTTGATTGTACATTGTGCGGGGTTTCAGTGTTTTGATGTTCCCCTTGTTAGCTTTGGGTTTAACCAGTTAGCAACACCTGCGGGCTCCTGTAGTAGTATCCCTACGAGCCCTGAAAAACACTGTCGTTGGGCCTGATGGGTGGGTCTTCTGGGTCCCAGCCCTCACCTTGGCAGGTTTTGAAGGTTGCTGCTGTTGCCCTTGTCCTTGGGTGACATCATCAAATTTTGCCCCCATCATGCTTGTTGTGGGTCAAGACATCTTTGATCCAAAAGTCTTGCAAGTCATGTTGTCTGCTTGTTTTCCAATATTGTTCTGATGACCTTACTGTTAGGGTACAGGCAGCACCTGCGTTGACAGCCTCGGATTAGCGTGGCCTGAACAACATGCAGGTCGGTTTCCCAGAACCAGATGCCCCGCTCGGGTTATAGGGGACCCAGACCTGGAGGCATTAGTCGGTTCGAACTTTGATCAGTCTACGCTACCCTGGTCCTTCCTTGTCTTGTTCAACTGTACCTTTTTCCCACCACTGCTTTCGGCTCCCAAAATGTTGAGAGTACTTATGGAGTCGGAGCAGGTTTTAGTTGTAATGAGACTCAGGCAGCTTCAGGGGCTGCCCCATTCCAGGTCGGGGAGCGAGGCATTCGAGCGTGTCTCCTCTGCCTGAGGCCTTCTGAGTCCCTCGGCAGTGTAGTATGTTTTCTTTTTTTGCTGTGACGACTGCAATGCGTACCGTCGCCAATGTACATGTGGCAGACGCTTCACGAAGCTGTCGGAATTAGCAGAATAGAAAATACGAGAGCAACCGTACAGGGCCTGGGAGCAAGGTCGAGTTAGAGTCCTTGTGGGTCTCTTCTCAGACTAGCCTCACCTGGTCCTGCTCCACGTTGGTCGTTGGAATCTCCTCAATGATGTAACACTTTAAGGGACTCCTAGGGTCCTCATCAAATTTATAGTTTAGTGACTTACAGGCAACTCGGTGTTGAAGACACTTAGAGCTGAAGGCTGGAGTAATATTGGCAGTATTCAGAAGTGGTTCAACGGAAACACCGCATAAAGCTTAACAGTAGTTTATTTACTAACTTAACCACTAATACACAGGGTGCTTGATTTACTTTCGATTGGCGTCAGCAAAGCTATGGTTGCATTAGCGAGACTCTTGACGTCTGGCTAATCGACTCGTATCCACTCGTGGAGAAACACCTAACTTAACACAGTTGACAGCCAATCATTAACACGGCAACCTAACTGCCGGTATGCAAAGGGATCACAAGAGTTCCAACCGGATACTCGGTAATGATGATATGCAATAAACACAATAATAATCACCCAATAACTAAATGTGTGGTGTATGTGAAGCTCACATCCACAGACGAGTGAAATGCCGTGATACCACACAGATAAGCACGCATTCACCGTCGATTCACCTATAACCTGCGACAGGTATAAGAAGGTGAGAACTATGGTTGATCCCTCAGATCAACACAGACCCAATAAAACAATGACAAGATCTTGTACTTACAGATAAGGTACCTTTCCTTACGCACTCACTCAGACTCGTTTATACAAGCACTCGTAGGTGGCCTGATAGCTGGTTTCGCTCGTAGACACGGAGGGTACTCGCATTATCTTGAGATGATTTCGTGAGTAGGGCGTGCTGTATGCTTAACAGACAGACACACGTGCACACACTGGCACTGACGGTGCGTGAGGTGGTGACGTCACGTAGGAGTGAGGGCGGCGGCGGGCGCTCGAGGTACACGCTCAGGATGAGTGGCGGTACCATGCACTACACTGTACACTGTGGTAATGTCACACACAGATTACTTAGGCGGCGGCACTGCCTTAGTTCACTCTAGGTCACTCACGACGATCTTTGTCACCAGGGGTTACCTGATACCAGTCTGTTTCGCTCTGGAGATTTGTCACTTTAGGCTTCTAAACAATATATTCGCACTCGTGATTCTGGCGAGTGTGTGGTATATCGCAAAGACGCTGAGTTAACTTGACGGTGAGGGATAGACGGTGATCAGTCTATTGGCCGGTAGAACAGAACACGTCCTCTTCGTATGGTCTCTCTCACGTGAATGAGTTTGCAAGGGTGCCGGGCATCTCGTGGCACACAACACAAAAGGAGTTACAATTTGACCAATAGCATTGCAGCAAATGAGCGGGAACCAATCATATTAGCTCGTTCGATGAGCAGTAGCAGGAGTGACGTCATGAACACGTCATAGCTGTTATTCCGATCGCGCCGGTTGACCCCAGAGGTCAGACGCTGCTGGCGCCTTCCCCTCTGTCTCAGCGGGCACCAGCCATGTACTCACTGACCCTTTGGTAGCAAGTATACTTAGCTCCCTGTATCTACTTCCTGCCTAGACATACGGCGGCCTACGTATTTTAACAGTGTTCCTGGTTAAGTGGGCATTCTGGAGATACCCAACATGCTAGGTCACTATCCAGGATTAAGAGAGATAGGCTTTGTGCACGAAGATCTGTGCACTGTGCACTGCAATGAGCCATTCAAGTCGGCTGTGGGAGGATCTTGGGAGACATACTCCCACAGGCAGGCCCCTCTTCTTGTCAGCCTTTCCCCTGGACTCTGCCTTTTCTTCAGGCGGGGAGGAGGGAGGAATGCTCTGCCCTGGGTCTCGACTTGGGGGATCTCAAGGCTGGGGAGGAGTCGCCCTGGGGGCCTTGGGCCCCCTTTGACCCCCGCTTGGGTGCTAGTGCCTTCTTCACATAGTTTCTTGTTGCAGGGTGAGAGGTTTTCTTACCCCCCCCCCCCACCCTCATTGTATCAGTATGATTTGGGTTTGGTTCCAGGCCCCTTTGGGTACCACAACCCCCGTTTTTCAAGAGGTTTTCTGCTTCTCGTATCTCCGGGAGGGAGGCTCTTGCTGCATACCTCCTGTGAGACCCAGATTCCGCCTCTGTTAGGGATCCGTCTTCTTCCTTGTTTTGGGTGCATTTCGAGGCTCCAGAATCTTCCTGGCTGGCAGACTACCCTTTCTTTTTGTTGGAGATGTAGCATGGGTTCTGTCGGCCCCGCATGCTTGAGTGGGGAGAAATGTCTACCGTTCTGCAGGTTTACCTGGGGAGAGGGGCGAGTTTGAGCGCCTTAATGCGTGCTTGTTTGCCTCTGTGCTTTCTCAGGATGTTGGCTTTATGCAGCTGCACCTGCAGGTTCCTTTTGGCATCCTTGGTTGCAGAGGATTTGTGTGTGTGTGTGGGGGGGGGGGGGGGAATTTGGCTTCGGTCTTATGCTTCTTTTCCCCTTCTCTGGCTGTCTTTTGCCTGTCTTGAGGAGGATGTGGAGGCGTTGAGTGCCGGGCCTTCGTCTGGGGTGCTGTCCTCAGTGGCTAGGGCATCAGCCGCACTGTTGAAGCTCTTTGCACCTATCCTGAAGGAGGCGGTATCTGTTCTTTGCTTCTCGCCTCGCGTGTCGTCAGGCTGTGCTCGCCCTCTCTTTGGAATCTCCTTGGGCACTGGCTCTTAGGTTTTGTCTCCATTTTGCCTGTTGTTGTTTGCAGAGGCTGCGGTCACACAGTTTCTGCAGGCGGCTTCGTCTAGTTGTCGTTCTCTGTCGGACTTGTTGGTTCTCCGGAGCGGCCATTCTCGGCCTTCTCGAAAGGGTCATGCCAAGGCTTGAGGTTCTATTGGTCGGGGTGGGTCATTGGTGCTAGCTTCTGAGCCGACGTTGCCTTCGGAGCCGGCATCATTTGGTCGGGGCGGTAATTGACGTGTTCGGAAGTCAGCTTGTCATAAGGACGTGTCGGCCCTTTCGTGGTTCACCCCATTGATGGGAGGCACGCGCTGTTTGCTCGCTCTTGATCCCACGATTTGTGGGTGTTTTCGGTCATGTCATCCAGCCTGTGGTGGCATTGGGCGGCTCCTCCTCCTTTGGGGGATTAGGGGCTGGCAGAACAGGCTTCTTCCCTTGCACTTCATCAGGTATCTTGGAATGGGTGCGCTTAGGCGTAGTAAAAGCGACCCCGTCCCTCAGGTGGGTTTCCCACCTGTTTTCAGTGCCGAAACGGGTCTGTGCAGATCTGTGGTTCGTTCTGGACTTGTCCCGTTTGAACCCCTGGATTCCTTGCCCCTCCGTTTGGATGATTACTCTGTCTCAAGTCCAGCTTCTCTTGGAGCTGGGTGCCTGGATGGTGTCCCTGGACCTCAAGGACACATACTGTATTGGCATGTTCCTATTCATCCGGGGATCAGGGATTAGTTAGGTTTCGTGGTGGGGCATCAGGCTTACTACTTCATTGCCTTTCTTTTGGCTTCAATCTGGCACCTCGCATATTCATGCATCTTACCTGTTTTACCTTGGGTCGTGGTGGCCTGTCTGCTTCTTATAGGGGGGTTCGGGTCCTGGCCTACCTCGACAACTGGCTGGTGTGGGCTCCCAGTTGGTCCACCTGTCTGTTCGCCAGGGATTTGGTTGTTTCCCAGCTCGCCGGGTTCGGGTTCCTGGTGAAATGGAGGAAGTCCCATTGTGTTCTGTCCCAAGTTTCAACCTGGCTGGGTCTTGTTTGGGACTCTCGGACCACTTCCTTGTCTCTCCCTCCAGAGGTCTTGCTGCGGTCACACCTTCGGCTGTTTCTGAGGGGTCCCGGGTCACTCAGCGGTTGCTCTAGCAGTTGTGTGAGATTTTAAGCTTCATTATGCTGGTCTACCCGCTAGGTCAGGTTTGGCTTTGGCGTCTGTTATAGTTTCTTTGCGGATGCCCCTTCCACTTCTCTCGTGATCACTGGTTTCGTCCTCCAGGGGCCATGTCAGCTGCTGCGTCATTGGCTTCCTCTTCGTGGTTTTTGGGGTTCAGTGCCTTGGCACCTACCTGAGCCCTAGCACGATGTTTTCACAGATGCATAATCTCTCGGCTGGGGCTTTGTAACCAGTGCTCACCAGGCCGGCAAGGGGCAGTGGGGTCCGTTCTTCCTTCGGGCTCACAGCACAGTGCGAGAGTTCACGGCAGTTTTGGTTTTTGCTTCGGAGGGTTCAGGTCGCTCAAGGTTAGACCATCTGGCTCCATTCGGACAGTTCTCCGGTGGTTCATTGCCTTAACCGCGGAGGGGTCTCTTCAGTCCTTGCCTCTTTGGGGCTGGTCTCTTCGAGCAGTTCATATCTGGGAAGTGTCCAACGTCCTTGCGGATGGTCTGTCTCGGTTCATTCCTCTGTCCACGGAATGGACTGTCGATGCCGACTACTCCAGTTGGCTCTGCTGGACATACGGACTCCCAGACATGAACCTCTTCACGTCGGCATGGTCTCGGCATCTCCCAACATATGTGGCGCCCTTCCACAACTGTGAGGCTGTTGAGGTGGAAGCCTTTCAACAGGACAGGTTGAGGTGGGGTTACCTGTATTTCTTCCCCCCAGTCCAGCTGTTGCTTTGGGTTCTGGCTCGGTTGGAGTCTTACCCAGGGAGAGTAGTCCTCGTGGCCCCTTGATGGCCAGCCCAGCCTTGGTTTCAGGCGCTACTTGCTCGAAGTGCGAACCTGAGGCGTTTCCCGCAGCTCTACCTCTTCTAGCAGGTCGGTCCAGTCTGGTACATGGCTGGTTCGATCTTCTCCTCTGCTCTTTGAATTTGGACTTTTTGATGTGGGTTTATCACCATTTGGATAGTGATCAGATTGCTTCATTGATGGTGTCTTACCTGAGAACTTCGTCTAGGCGACAGTATGAAGTTTCCTGGTGTTCTTTCCGCCATTTTCTTTCTTCGTAGGATGTCTTCTATTTTGGATCGGGTTGCCTTGTCCTTTTTGTCTTGGCTTTTTCAGGACCATAGATTGATGCCAAATACTGTCGCCTCATATTGTTCGGCGCTGGCAGAGCCGCTCCAGCTTGCGTTTGGGGTGGATGTCTCTTCTGTCCTGTTCCGTAAACTTTCTCGTGCTTTATTTCACCTCCAGCCTGCTCATGCACTGCCTGAGCCATCCTGGTCCTTGGACAGGGTACTCTTCTATCTTTCCTCTCCTCGGTTTGTGGTGGCCCCTTCGGTTCGAGATTGTTTTTCCAAGACTGTTTTTTTTGGCGTTAACTTCTGGGGGTTGGGTCAGGGAGATTCATGCTCTCCTCTGGCACTGAGGTTTCTGCTCTTTCGGTCCTGGTGGTAGGTTTGTTCGTTTGCAGCTTCTTTTCTGGCGAAGAATGAGATGGCTGCTTTCCGGAGGGATCCTTGGGTCATTGATGCTTGGTTGGTCAGGCCAGGGGTGCACCACGTGTTGTGTTCGGGTCTGGCTCTTCACCTATCTGTGCACTTCGGCTTTGGTGGCTGGGATGCGCTTTGGGTGATCTGGTTTTCCCCATTCCCTATTCCAGGGCTCGGGTCTCCCAGGTCATCTGCAGGGTTATTAAATCTACCCAGCCTGCGGTCTATCCTCGTACCTATGACATTAGAAAGTTTGCTGCTTTGGCTGCCTGTTTGGTAACATATCGTCTTGGGCTGATATCTGGGCATGGGGGTTTTGGAGGTCAAACAAGGTCCTGGCTGCCCGTTATTTGGTTAACGTTCCTGCTCCTGGGCATTTCTGTGTTGCTTTGGGTCGCAGGTTGCAGCCAGTTCGCTCAACTTTGCGTTGAGGTGTTTGTGACGGCTGCTTCCCGGGCAAGTCCCTTTTTTTCTTATCTCTGGTTATCCCCACAGAAAACCAGCATTGAATGTAATGAAACGCCATTTTCTCAGTGAGGCCTAGAGGCTTCGGGGGGTCCAGGGCTCCCCCCTTCCCCCTCTTGGGGAGGAGAGGTCTGCGCAGACGAGCGGCACGGCGGAGGATTGTGATATTTGCTTGTTTCATTGGGATTGACAGGAGTTCTACCTCTCTCTTCAGTTTTAGTTGTTAGTTTCTTACCATGTGGGGTTTCTTTTGTTATGCCTATCTTTCTGGGTGCCTATCCCCGGTTGATGGCAGATAAGGAAAACTGCCAACCACAGGAGGAGGGGGGGGGAGATTCCAAGGCTAGTGCTCCCCAAAACCTCTCTGAAGGGGCCAGGTTCTGGCTCGTGGAACCTGGTCCGTTCCAAATGCGGGTCCGCACAGTCCCATTTCAGGACTGGTAACAGACAGGAAACCCATCTGAGAGAAGTCGTCGTTTCGACCACACCCAAACACACCCACTCTGAGATGATTTAACAGAGCACAGGAGAATAGGCCCGCACCGCCAGCCCCAAACCTCCCGAAGGAAAAGGGGCCTCTCAACACCACCACAACCTGGCTGAAACGACCCGAAAAGCGCACAAATCTTGAGACCAGGTGTGAGCGAACAGAGCAAGCCTCCCCCCCCCCATTGCCCTGTCAATGGGACGAACCTCGAAAGGACAGATGCCCCTTACGAGAACCCGACCCATGCACAGGGTGCACACCGCGCCGACCAGATGAAGATGGGTGGGTCCAGCTCTGAAACTGGCACCAGTGGACTAGCACAGCGAGCGGAACCCCAAGCCCTGGCACGATCCCACCGGGAAGGGCCCCCTCCCCGGGACTCCCAGAGAACCAACAAGTTTGTTTTGGACGACAACTAGAAGAAGCTGCCTGCAGATACTGCTCAACCGCAGAATCTGCAAATAGCAAGGGAAAAAAGGGTGAAGACAATCTAAGAGCCAGGCTTCAAGCAGATTCCAAGGAGGAAGCAAGCACCGCCTGCTGACATGCGAGCCATGAAGCATAACACAGAGACAGTCCGCTAACCAGGACGACTCCGGAACCTCAGAACGAATCCAATAGGGAAACGAAAACCCAAACCGGAACGAAGACAGAACCATGGTAGAGGCGTAATCCGGGACATGCAGGAGATAAACCACAAATGCGTCCCACACCACATGAGGTAGGATGTGGGAAGCTGAAAACCTCCGGTAAGATGGGACCGAAGCACCCAAAGGGACACGGAACCGAACCCGGGGAGGGGCAGACACCAAAACCAACTCGTACGAAGAGGGGGGGAAAGAAAACCCCACTCCTTGCAACAGTAAGCCCCTCTCAGAGGGTAGAAAACCCCAGGCGGGTTCCAACAAGGCCCAAGGGCCCCTAAGTCAGCTCCTTCCCAACCCCAGAAACCACCACATCAGGACCCGGGGCCGAGTCGTCTCCTAAAGCCCCGGCCTCAAAAGAAAAGGCTAGCGCAGCAATAGAAGCTGGAAGAATGGGGACCCACTAGTCAGACCCAAGCGCTTCAGCAGGGAGACCCGACCCCAGTGCCTCCGTCGCTACCCGAGAAGAGGCATCCTCCGAGACTGCCTGAGTCTCAAGACCATTTAAACCCTGCCTTGACCCCGAAACCCTCAGACGTTTCGGAGCCGGATGCAGGGGGGGGGGGGGGTGGACTAAACCGAACCACAGCAGGAGAAGGACGAGGGGGGTGCAGACTGAATAAAGGCTGAAGTGACCAACACCCCCAAGCCCGGGTTCCTATAACCAAAATGGGGCAGCCTCACGTTGCAACAACCTGAACCTAATGTGCAACGTCTGCGTTGCCTGTACCCAAATAGAGTCATCAGTGGACTGGGTAAACCAAGTCACAAACAAGCAACAAAACTTGCAGGACTCTGGGCTGAAGGTGCCACCAACCCAGCAGGCAGCATGACGGAGGCAAAAATAATGAGGTCACCCTGAGACAAGGGGACAGAGCAACCCTCAAACTTGCACAAAGCAAGGTGGGGGGGGGGGACTCGGGGGTCACATCCACCAGACCCACACGCCTCCGTGGGAATTCCCAGGGTCCTGAGACGGAACTCACGCTCAGGAAAGCCCAGGCAAGGTACTGCTAACCGGTGCCCAAGTCTACCAACAAACTTTCTAGAAGCTTGAACCCCCGGGACATGTCCAGGGGCCTAGCAGGGAACACCACCAGAAGCACAGAATCTATATTAGATATACAGGGGGCAACCAAACAAATGCACACCCCTCAACTGGTAGAGAAAACAAAAACAAAAGTAAGACCCCGCAAAAGGACAACATACCCAGGTTGAACAGAGCCAGCCGCTACGTGAGGTGACAACTAGCTGCGCAGTACTCTGCGCCCCTACCAGTACAAACTACCTCTTATCCTAAGGCGAACAAGGATGCAAGAAACACCCCAACATACAAAGGACGGCCGAATGCCGAACAGCAAACGACCAAGCAGAGCCAGAACTCAAGGAGCTTGTGGAAGGTGGTCCCAGGGGCAATACTTACCAGGCACCTAGGAAAGGTAGCTTTAGGCACATGCAACCCGAGTAACGAAGAGAATATTCCTGGCATGCGCATCCCCAAAGGAACAGCCCGCCCACACCACAAGGCACTGAGCTGGAGACAAATCAGAAGCCAGAGTACATGACTTCAGCCTAGCACATCAGCTTCAGAACTGGGATTTGGGTAGCCAGCGCGAGAGGGGTCTGGGGCTCCCCCTTCCCTCTCCCGGGAGGGGGGGATGCTGCACAGACAGCGATGCGGTAACATGGTGACGTCATGCTTGTTTGCTCATTTTTGTTTGGGGAGTTCTATCCACTACTTTCATTAGCAATTTCTTAACCAAAATTGGGGTTTGTTTTGGGGCGCTTACCTTTCTGGGTGCCTGACCCGGTCGATGGCAGACAGAATGCTTCCAACCACATGGGGGTTTCTATAGGCCATTGCTCCTTGTGCCTCTCTGAGGGGGCCAGGTTCTGGCGCGTGGTCCCTGATAGGCCCAAGAACTCCATTCACATGACTGATGCCAAAGTCTAATTTAGCAATATCAGCTTGGATAAGCTCTGGAAAGCCATAGGGGCTCCTCCCCAAAAAGCAGAAAAACAATGAAATTCTTTGCAAAGAATTCAAGTGCGGTCATGAGAGACCTAGGATGAGAATTGAGGTGACCAAAGTGAAAAGAGTGTACACATTTTTATTGCTCTTGCGCACTCCCAGGTAACACGCTCTCACATTCTCTGTTTGTTGTGGATGGTACGCCGGGCTTTTGGACTTTATATGCATTTAATCCTGTAGAGAATTCTATTGTGAACATATTGATACCAAATTGAAAAACCTAGGACGAAAATTGCGGTGACAAAGTTGAAAAGAATATACACATTTCAGTATTACCGTGCGCTCCCGTGGAATGCCAGGCGCACCTTGGGGTGGCGTAGCGCTCTCTTGCCCAAAGCGCAAAAGTGTTAAGTGTGGCGGTGGTGGATGCCATAATTGTCAATAGTTTCAAAGTGTTATACGACAAAGAGTATTGAGAAGACCGGACACCACGAGTGTAGCTCTCATCCTGGGAAGTATCCACTCGATTTAACGGCCGCTTATTTACCGATCTGCCAGTTCCATCGACCTGTTTGGGAGACCGGTATCTGGAGCCTCATATACCGGTCTGGCGGTCGATATAACTGTAGGTCAGTATTGGGTTTGTTATGGCTTCGGTGCGCCCTCACATGGCAACAGGCCACCGACCTCGATCGTCTCCAGAGTCGTAAATTAAATCTTAACATTCTTTTAAAATGACACAGTTTAATGACACAAATTCTAAATTATTATTAATAAAATATTTTGAAACCATTGTTATTACGCTATTTTTTTTGTTTTCTTATTAAATACCATTTATAGTATAGGCACTAGGTATTTTTTTTCCAAGGACATGAATGTACTGTGTTGAGCCATTGTTTACTATGGACTTGCATGGTTAGCTTCAAGTTTGAAGGACATTACTGTCTCAGAACGTTAGCCAGAGATAATCAGATTCAGACAACAATTGATAAATTCATGATTTCAATGGTCCATGAAAATCTTCGTCTACAATCCATGCTGCACCCACTGGGAATTCAACAAGTCATGCAGCATCCGCCAGCAACGAATGCCCTACAAGCCATGCTGCACCTGCTGATGCTGAATTCCCATCAACAAGTCGTGCAGCATCCGCTGGCAATGAGTGCCATACAAGCCATGCTGCACCTGCTGATGCTGAATTCCCATCAACAAGTTGTACAGCATCTGCTGGCAACGAATCCTGGCAGATGCTGCAAGCAGATTCATGCTTGTATGGCTTGAATGCCATACAAGCCATGCTGCACCTGCTGATGATGAATTCCCATCAACAAGTCATGTAGCATCTGCCAGCAACGAATGCCATAGATGCCATGTTGCATCTGCCGACGCTGAATTACCATCAACAAGTCGTGCAGCATCCGCCAGCAACGAATGCCCTACAAGCCATGCTGCACCTGCTGATCGTGAATTCCCGTCGACAAGTCATGCAGCATCCAGTAATGATGATATAAAACATAATTGAAAAGCATAGAAATTAGTGTAAAAAGTCTTGATAAGAGTACAGTATTGTAAGTGTTAATGAAGAATTAAGTCTTGACAAAAAGATATACTATACACAATGTAAATACAGAAATAAGTTTCAATTGTATAAGTGCATTACAGCTGTTAGTCATCTTTTTTTTTATTAACCCCTCAACTGCGCCAACCAACAAATGTCGTTTTGAGAGTTGTACGTTTTTTTTAATTAGGCTATATTTTAATGTTTTTTAATGCATTCACCACTCTTTGTTTTGAAATTAAAATAGTTTAGTTTGGAAACATTTTGACATTAACTTTACCTGAACATTCATAAAAACAACAAAAATATGTCCTTAACCACTGTGAGGTGCCGAGTTTATTGTAATTACCTAAGTGTAATTACATATTGTGAAACTCCCCCTGTGCGCATGAAATCAAGTGTTCTCAAAAAATTATTTTTTCTATGTAACATGATAAATTCCCTTCCCTGAACATGTCTTATGTAAAAATAAATACCAAATTCCACTTACTTTGGTTGCGGGGGACATGGAAAAGGTGTGGTCTGACGTCATCAGGGGCTGGTCACCCGTGCGTGAAGCACAGGCTTGAGTGGCCTGCCCATTCAAGCCTGTGCGTGTTGCCACAAATATATTTTCAATTATTTGTTCTATGCATTTCCAATTCGGTTTTATTTGTTTTTTTATTGTATATGATGATGCATATTTGTGTCCTTTGCAATATGTATACAGTAGAACATTCATAATGTTCCATGAAACTGTGATACATGTGTCAGTGATGTGTCCACAATAAATGTTTATTGTCGCAATACTACTTGTTAAAAATTCATTAAAATTACAATATGTACAGTTTCACACACTACTTACACACTAACACACTGTATTACACACTCAGTACTTCGAAAGTGAATAATAATCAATGAAGTAGTCCATGGTACGCAGTGCGACTTCGCTCTCGTTGCACCAGGTACAGATAGATTTTCGCTGACTGTTTCTTCGTTCTGTGTGCTTGCAAATAACGCACTCGTACACCCTTGGCTTTAGTACTTGTAGGTGGTATGTAGCCAAGCTTGTAAAGCATAAGGTAGTATTGAAAAAATTATAGGAAAAGATCAGTTTGCAGGGTAGTCTTGAAAAGATTGCTTTGTAAGGTTCCACACAGGAAGAGATTCAGCCACCCTCGCAGAGGGTCCGTCAGTCTAAAAGAGATTCAGGCATTCTGGAAGAGATTCAGCCAGCCTCAAAGAGTGTCAGTTAGTCTGGAAGAGATTCAGCTATTCTTGAAAATATCTATGGAAAACACCACCATGGAAGCTGCTAACACTGTTCATCTAAGCTACTTGTACCAGATGCATCATCACTGAACGCAGAAAACGATTCATTTATATATCATCTATATAAATTGGAGATGGCAAGGGTGGTGCTCAGAGCTACAACTGGATACACTCGCTGTATCATCCTCATAGGTCCTGTATCACTTGCATCCGATCTTTGTGTTAGGTCCTTATTGCGCCTAGCTTCACCAATATCATGACCCTTATGTTCTTCAAACAATAAGGTTTGAATTTCACTGACAGAGCATGATCTTTCAACACCGAGGCGCGTGCGCCACCCATGGTTGCTCACTCAGTACTAACCCAGTCAACAGCCTTAGGGCATTCTGGGAATTTTTTCCAAGATGGCTGCCTCTCACTGGAGGTCCTAAGAGTCCATTTCGTACACAACCAACCGCGCACACATTTTGAATGGGTACGAAAAAATCAAAGAGTTTTCTCGGTTGACGCAGTTTCCCACCGACCAAGTTTTCTCAATTGGCGCAGTCCAGTGGTTAAAAATTGCACTTTGAAGTTTTTGCCAAAAACAGGTGTGCAGTGCAGGGGGTTAAAGTGCAGTGCATTAATCACATGTGAATTAATAGTAGGCCTAGCTGTTATGTGAAGTGACTGCCTGAAAATAAGTGTACATACTGTATACATACTGTATGTATACTGAACAATGCAAAATAAGCGCTGCAGAGGATGACAATCTTCACAGCCTCGTAATCTTCAGCTTCATAAAAGTCGATCAGTTTATCAATTTTATTACAGTATTGCAACATATTAATTGTTTTATTTTCAACAATAGCTACATACTAGTCTGCAAATGTATATTCTATCATTAGCAGAGAAAAGATGAACTCACAAGATTTTGTTTTGGCTAGCTCTGGGTTAGTGACAAGGCTCGATTGCCATTGTATGGTTTGGCCGCCACAGCCTGTCGTAACATTAAAAATATATTACCTGTATTGTAAAGGGTAAAACAAAACGCATCTCTAAAATTTTATTGAGGAAACATTAACAATCACCGATTGATAGACACTAAATATTTTGCAATACAAAGGAATGAATCAATTTTTTCCACCCATCTGGACTTGGTCAGACTGTGCTCATGCATCATCTATGCAGCAGCCAACAGCTGGCTTAATCGTTGGCGCAGCACTAACTTGGAATGCAATTACACAAACTACTTTATTTTAATTTAGTTTTATAAAATATATTTTATCTAAATGTGACTTGAAATATTACCGACACTTCAACAACTTCGGAAATACCGGGGCACCCGCATTTACCGACCTGGGTACAGCCCCATATAGGCCGTTAAATCGAGTGGATGCTGTACACGTAGATAACTACACTTAGGTAATTACAGTTTGATAAATTTGCAAAGAAAGAAGAGTTCTGAACCTTGAGCATTACCTTACTTAGTAATTCATAAATACTCTATGTTATCTCACACGTTTCCTCAACAATCTATTGGATTTTAATCGATTCCCACCTGTAAGCTTTAGAAAGCGAGTTATGAACGGACTGATGCATGAGGAGTTCATAGGTGTTGTTGTGTGTTGGACCATACAGGACAAGGCAGTCTTCACGGTACTGAATCTGAAACAAAATTTGCTAATGTTGATATACTGTACTGATGAGAGCGCTACTACAGTATGTCATCACTAGACGTGATTATGAAGCAAGTAATGTTCTTAGTGCTAAGGAAATTACAATGTATAAACATGTATACAAAAAGTGCTAGTAGCAATATGAAGTCAAAATACTGTACTTGATTAACAAATATAGCACTCAATACAGTATTTACAGTAACAGGACACACACGTACACTTAATGAGGATAGATAAATTGTGAGTGGATTTTGTTACTGTACATGATAATCAGGTGTGTCTTAGTCTGCCAAGAAACAAGGAAATAATGATCTTAAACAGCAAAGATGCACTCAAGTATTAACAAACCAAGTAGCCTGCCTGAAGGAAGACCCAATTTATTTTTGGTCAGTCAAGAAACTAAGGTCTCTTGAAAGAACAAGCCGAAACATCTTAATTTTTTCAGCAAATCAAGATTTTAGTGTACAGTACAGTACTTAAAACTTACTGGTATCCTGGTAAATTGTGAAATTCCAACTTCAGTAACTGTATTTCCTGAAGGGCCCTCTGACCCCATAAAGGACTTGAAAAGATTTCCAATGAATGCCATGCTCTGTAAAATGGGAAACAAAAAATAATAAATTACTATTTTCAAAGGTAATTGATACAAAAGACTTTCAAAATAAAACAAACTGAAGTACTTTTAATGTAGCACTATGATTATGACACGTGTGTAAGGCCTAGAACTGGATGGGTGACCATGCAGACATATGAAAGTCAGGACACAGTCTACTTTAGCAACAATCCTTGGTGTATGTGACTAACCCCCTACATACAATTGTGCGGTGCTATCACCCTTGCATCCCCCACTATGTGGTGCAATCACCCTCACATACCCCACTATGTCAGGACCCGGAGCCGAGCCATCCTCCAAACGCTCGGCCTCTGGAGTCCACCGGAAAAGTAGGGATGAAAGGGGTCTGCTGGCGCGATCCAAAAGCCCCGGCAGGAGGAACAGGCTCGAATGCCTTCATGGCCGAACTGAAAGGGGCAGTCCATGAAGCTGCCCGAGTATCACCACCAAGAAAACCCTGCCCCAAATCCGAAACCCTCAGACGTTTGGGAGCCAGGAGCAGAGGGGGGGATGAGAACAGGATGAACCACAACAGGAAAAGGACAAGGGGGCGCGGACGAAACCAAAGCCGAGGTGACTAACACCCACAAATCCGGGTCTCTATAACCAATCGGGGCAGCTTCGGGGCATCCAGAAAGGAAACCAACCTAGCTCGTTGCAGCAACCTAAACCGTGCATGCAAAGCTGAAGCCGCCTGCACCCGAATATCAACATCAGTGGACTGGGTGAATTGGAGTACAAGGAACACCACTCACAGGACTCTCGGACAAAGGTGTCATTGACCCAACAGGCAGCATGGCGGAGACAAAGACGATGAGTGTCATCCTGAGTCAAGGGGACAGAGCAACCTTCAAATGCCCACAAAGTGAGGTGGGACTCACAGGTCTCCTCCATCGGACCAATGAGCCCCAATGGGGGTTTCCAGGAACCGGCCGCTGCATAGGCGGGCAGGCAGTACAACACCTTGATGCCCCAGCCAGCATGATACCACTCCCTACCCAAGGTCAAACAAGGGCCACGAAACCCCCAGCTGGTCCGAAGAGCGGGGGTAAATGCAGCAGCAAGAACCCCCACGGAAATGGTTATCCCGAAAGCATCAGGAAAGGGAACCCTAACACAGGGAGGGGTCTGGTAGCTGAGTGGACAGCGCGCGGGATTCGTAACCCTGTGGCCCAGGTTCAATTCCCAGCGCCGGCAAGGACAAATGGACAGTTTCTTTCACCCTGATGCCCCTGTTACCTAGCAGTAAATAAGTACCTGGGAGTTAGACAGCTGTTACGGACTGCTTCCTGGGGATTTGTGTGTGTGTGTGTAATTACCTAAGTGTAATTACCTAAGTGTAATTACCTAAGTGTAATTACCTAAGTGTAGTTACCTAAGTGTAGTTACAGGATGAGAGCTACGCTCGTGGTGTCCCGTCTTCCCAGTACTCTTTGTCATATAACGCTTTGAAACTACTGACGGTCTTGGCCTCCACCACCTTCTCACTTAACTTGTTCCAACCGTCTACCACTCTGTTTACAAAAGTGAATTTTCGTATATTTCTCCGGCAGCTTTGTTTCGTTAGTTTAAATCTATGACCTCTTGTTCTTGAAGTTCCGGGTCTCAGGAATTCTTCCCTATCAATTTTATCGATTCCTGTTACTATTTTGAATGTAGTGATCATATCACCTCTTTTTCTTCTATCTTCTAGTTTTTGCATGTTTAATGCCTTAATCTCTCCTCGTAGCTCTTGTCCTTCAGTTCTGGGAGCCACTTAGTGGCATGTCGTTGCACCTTTTCCAGTTTGTTGATGTGCTTCTTAAGATATGGGCACCATACAACCGCTGCATATTCCAGCTTTGGTCTAATAAAAGTCGTGAACAATTTCTTTAGTATTTCTCCATCCATGTATTTAAAAGCAATTCTGAAGTTAGAAAGTGTAGCATAGGCTCCTCGCACAATGTTCTTAATGTGGTCCTCAGGTGACAGTTTTCTATCTAAAACCACCCCTAGATCCTTTTCTTTATCAGAATTCTTTAAAGATTTCTCACATAATTTATAGGTTGTGTGGGGTCTATGTTCTCCAATTCCACATTCCATAACATGGCATTTATTCACATTAAATTCCATTTGCCAAGTGTTGCTCCAAATACTTATTTTGTCCAGGTCTTCTTGAAGGGCATGACAATCATCTAGGTTTCTTATCTTCCCTATTATCTTAGCATCATCAGCAAACATGTTCATGTAATTCTGTATTCCCACTGGTAGATCGTTTATGTAGACAATGAACATTACCGGTGCAAGAACTGAACCCTGTGGTACTCCACTCGTGACATTCCTCCAATCCGATACCTTGCCTCTGATTATGGCCCTCATTTTTCTGTCAGTTAGGAAATTTTTCATCCATGTTAGTAGCTTACCTGTCACTCCTCCAATATGTTCCAGTTTCCAGAACAACCTCTTATGGGAACTCTGTCGAAAGCCTTTTTTAGGTCCAGATAGATGCAGTCAACCCAACCATCTCTTTCTTGTAAAATCTCTGTGGCTCGATCATAAAAACTGAGCAAGTTCGTTACACAGGATCTTCCAGATCGAAAACCATACTGTCTGTCTGATATTATATCGTTTTCCTCCAGGTGTTCTACCCATTTAGTTTTAATTATTTTTTCCAATATTTTGACTATTACACTTGTCAATGATACAGGTCTATAATTAAGGGGGTCTTCCCTGTTTCCACTTTTGTAGATTGGAACTATGTTAGCCTTTTTCCACACATCAGCTACAACTCCTGTAAACAGGGATGCCTGAAAAATCAGTTGAAGTGGAATGCTGAGCTCAGGTGCACATTCTCTCAGAACCCATGGTGAAACTCCATCTGGACCAACTGCTTTGTTCTTACTTAGCTCCTTGAGCATTTTTTCCACTTCGTCTCTAGACACCTCTATGTGCTCTATGTTGTTCTCTGGAATTCTTATTGTGTCTGGTTCCCTAAGATTTCATTTTGTACAAACACACTTTGGAACTTTTCGTTTAGTGTTTCACACATTTCCTTTTCATTTTCCGTGAATCTATTTCCCATTTTCAACCTCTGAATATTATCCTTTACCTGCAATTTGTTGTTTATGAATTTATAGAATAGACCTGGTTCTGTTTTACATTTGTCTGCAATCCCTTTTTCAAAATTTCTTTCTGCCTCTCTCCTCACTGCCGTGTAGTTGTTTCTCGCATCTTTGTATCGCTGGTATGTTTGGGGGTTTGGCCTCTTCCTGTATTGATTCCATTTTGTGTCTTTTGGTCTCTAGCCCTCTCGCAATTTCTATTGAACCAATCCTGTTTCCTAGTTCTGCATCTCTGTTTTGGTATAAATTTTTTTGTGCCTTTATCATATATTTCACAAAACTTGACATACATCTCATTCACTTCCTTGCCTAGCATCAAGTCTGTCCAATTATACTCACTAAAAAAATTTCTAAGGTTGCCATAATGTCCTCTCCTGAAGTCGGTTTTTCAACTGCTTCAACCTCTTTATTTTCTTCCAGCTTATAACGCATTGCATACTTTATTCCCAAAAAGACATGGTCACTTTTACCCAAGGGAGGAAGGTACTGAATGTCAAATATCTCTTCCTCCTTCCTGGTAAATTCCCTGGTGTGTGTGTGTGTGTGTGGGGGGGGGGGAAGTTAGTAGGTAGTAACAGTTGATTGACAGTTGAGAGGCAGGCCAAAAGAGCAGAGCTCAACCCCCACAAGCACAACTAGGTGAATACACATGGGCAGTACCCACTGGGCACCTAGGGAAGGACGCCCCTAAGCACATGCAGCCCTGTCACTGATGAGGAACACTTGACCACCACACACAACACAGCAGAGGTCGCTACGAAGGCAAAACTCTACCTTGGAAATCGAGGCCAGAGAAGACATCCGCCCCGGACCACATTAGCTAACGAACTGGAGTGCTTGGGCAGCCGGTGTGAGGAGGGGAGGGCGAGCAGCATTACAGTGGAGTGTGACGTTTGCTTGTTTCCTTGGGATTGGTGGGAATTCTACCTCTCTCTCTCTCTCTCTTTTTGGTTTTTCGTTGTACTTTTCTTACCATGTGGGGTTTATTTTGTTGTGCCTACCTTTCTGGGTGCCTAACCCCGGTCGATGGCAGATAAGGAAAACCCCCAACCACAGGGGCGTTTTCCAGGGCCACTGCTCCTGCAACCTCTCTGAGGGGGCCAGATTCTGGCTTGTGGTCCCCGGTAGGTAGAGCTCCAGAGACTAACGCCCCGGTCTAATATATCACACATTAGCCCGATAACTCCAAGGAGCCGAAGGGGCTCCCCTGAGAAAACCTCATACTACCACCAGAAAGACAAATGCAGGTGAAACACCATCAGTTCAGCCACCTGCTTGCCATACAGATGGTGATAAAGATGCATCAGGTGCGACCAGATGCGAAGAGATGAGAAATACAAACCAGTGAGGTATGTTACCAGGCAGATATATTGAAAACGGCAGAGCTGGGAAAAACACCCTAGTTAAGACACTGAGCATGCAGCATCTGAAATCAAAGTCGAGCCAGCCACCAAAGGACCCAACAGGACCACCTTACCCAGGTAGAAATCCAACATTGCCACGACCCAGAGCAACAGCTGGACAAGGGAATAAGAGGTAAGGTAACCCTACCTCGATTAGTCCAGCCAAAAGGCATCCACTACAAGGGCCCCCAAATATCTTGTAAAGCCACTGGAAGGAAACAACGTTGACAGTCTACTCCATAGAGATGGGAAGGAAATCTAGCGGATTTCATTGTGCATTTGAAGAGAACTGTTGGAGGTAGAACTGAACCACAGCCAAGATGCATGGGGGCAATACATGAAACCCTTATTGAGCTTCAATAGAAGCTTAAGGACCCCTAGATGATGCAGGCGACGAGTCACAATAACGTGGCTAAAGTATATTAACCAGACCACACACTAGAAGGTGAAGGGACAACGACGTTTCGGTCCATCCTGGACCATTCTCAAGTTGATTGTGATGATTCAGTTGACTCCCTAGATGATTCAGTTGAATACCAGGTTACATTGCTTTTGTACTAGTCTAGGGCGTGTGGCTGGAAGTACCAAGTGTGTGGATTTGAATACTTCTCATAATTGCCCCTAATTTTTCCCCGATACATCACATAAATATGATTTTATTGTGTAATAGCAGTATGAGGTTAGAGTTAGCAATGTGCGCAGTATATAGGCATTTTGTTGAATCGGGTGGCATCGTCAGTTGAGAAGCGTGTGGTGGTATGCTGTCCTTGGATTTCATTAGCACATCCACCAAAACTGCTTAATGATTCGTTATGATACATAAATGTCCACGTTATGATACAAAAGTCCACTTATGGATGTCAACCAACAAACTAACACTTAACATAGAAAAGACCTACTACATCTTATTTGGAAGCAACTCTACAAATGCAATTCACTTTCAGATAGACAATGTAAACATTAGCAATAAAAAGATGGAAAGTTTCTCTGCCTATTCCTAGACAAGAGACTCAACTTCAGTACCCACATACAACACATAACTAAGAAAGTCTCTAAAACAGTTGGTATACTTTCCAAAATCAGATATTATGTACCTAACTCTGCTCTCATCTTTCTATATTATGCACTAATCTACCCTTATCTTAATTATGGTATCTGTGTATGGGGTTCAACCACTGCAAACCACCTCAAGTCCATCATCACCCAGCAAAAATCTGCTATCAGAATAATAACAAATTCTGCTTTCAGACAACACTCAGCCCCTTGTTTAACTCCCTAAACATGCTAAACATAATCTCACTCCACAAATTCTCTTGTGTCAACTACATTTACAAAACCCTGTTCTTAAATGCAAATCCTGCTCTGAAACTCTTCCTGGACAGATGTAATAGGACCCATTATCACCACACCAGAATAAATATTTCTTTGATACAGTATCCCCAGAGTCAAACTTAATCTGTGTAAAAACTATGCAAATAAAGGGACCCAGTCTATTAAACTCACTCCCTATTGAATTGAAAAGCTGTCCAACTTTTGCATCATTCAAAACAATACTAAAAAGTACCTAATTTCATCTTCATAGTATTTTTACCTTTTGCTTTAAAATTGCACTGTATCTATTGCTACCCAATCTCCCAATCTTTATGTACCCAATCCGAACATCTTTATCATTGTGATCATTGCTGTCTTCTTATATGTGCTGTCAATCATATGTGTATGGTGTGTATTAATCTTGTTTAAATTACCAATCAAGCTGTCAATGTAATCAATCAGAGCTTTAATATACCAATGTGCTTTAATATACTTACTAAGCTCTCTCATCTCATTTTTTTCTTGCAATGTATTTGTTATCATTTATTAATTCTGATAGAAATTAGCTACTTAAAATTATCTGTTAGATTAAGGACAAGATTGTAAAACTGTACTATTCAATGTATTCTCACAAACCCAATGTACCTTGTATATATATAAATAAATAAATAAATAAAAATCTAGATAGCTATATATTACATGTATATTAGTATAATAACAGCAAAAACAGTATGCAGACAAAACCCCAGCCATACCGAACAGAGGGTACAGAACAGGGTACAGAACCCTACCCGAACAATACCTAAGAGACCGTAATGCAGCCAGCAGCCAAAATAACCTGAGAGACAGCCTCCTCTAGAAAGAGGAGAGGCATAATAAGAGGTGCAGACAAAAGGGGACCGGACCTGACCTGACCTAACCTAACCATGACTGAATATGAAAAAAAGAACTTGTAGCAAAATATGAAATTGGTGCTCGCATGTCAGCTCTTGCTACCAAGTTTGGTATGCCTAAATCTAGTTCTCTAATAAAATACAATGCAAATCAAGGGAACCAAATTGTGGAATGACCTCCCAAATGTAATTAAAAGCTGTACATCTCCCAACCAGTTTAAAAAGAGAGACTAAGAAATATTTACTTAATATCATGTAATTACTGTATTGTCCTATAATCTACTCCATGTAACTAGTTTCACTCACATTTTTCTTTCAATAAGTAATTTTTGTGTTACTCTTTTCCTAAATTATATTTACTGAGTATTATGCACTTTTTGCATCTATTGTCATCTAATTTCTTGTATTTCTTTATTGAAGTGTTTTCTCATGTTCTTTATATTCTGGTTCATTTTTATTGTGGGTTCATTGACCTGAAATTACTTTATTACTCCATATTCTGTTATATTTCCAAACAAGATGTTATGAGAAAGAGTTCAGTTGCTGTTCTAAACTGCACCCCGTATTTCCATTCGGTTATTTCCTCACACCTTCGGTTAATTTTTTTTGTCCATACTGTATATTTTACATTTTTGCTCAAAATGCTTTGTGTAATAGTGGCTTCAGAGATTGTGTAACTCCTGTCCCTACAATTTTACATTACAGTACTATTATGTTCTTTGTACACACACATTGTTTTGTATAAACATTGTATTTGTATAAAAGATGTGTCTGCTAAATAGGGGGAGAAGTGCAGTTTTCTTGAAAAATATCACCCTTGACAAAGTTGTGATAATGGTAGATGATTCCCCTGCCAAAGAATAATTAATTATTATAATAACATTCCTCTTCGTCTGCCTCACCACCTTCCACATACAATTTTATTTATTTATTTATTTATATATATACAAGCAAGTACAATGAGTTTATGAGAGTACAGTACATAGTATTGATGTTTATACATTCTTGTAAAGTCACTAATACGCACAGCGTTTCGGGCAGGTCCTTAATCGAACAGATAATTTTAAGTAGGTAATTTCTAGCAAAATTGAAAAATGGTAACAGGTACATTGTAAGAAAATTTGATGAAGATTAGTAGGTTCATTATAGTAAAATTTGATGATTATCAACAGGTACATTGCAGCATAATTTGAGGCTTATCAACAGGTACATTGTAGCATAATTTGAGGATTATTTCTAGGTATACTGTAGTAAAATGTGTGTGTTCAATATAACAACCATGATATAAGATGATAGCAATGATTACAATGGTGAAGTTGTATGGTTTAGGCACATGTATTGGGGGATTGGGTAGCACAAGATACAGTGCGAGTTTAAAGCACCAGGTAGGAAACTATGAGGATGAAATTAGGTGCTTTTTGGTTTTACTTTTGAACAAGGCATAGATTGGACAGCTTTTAAATTTCTTAGCGAGTTATTTCCATAGACTAGGTCCTTGATTTGCATAATGTTTTCACAGATTTAGTTTGACTTTTGGGGATCTCAAAAGAGATATTTATTTATGATGTGGTGATTATGTGATCTATTACATCTGTCAAGTTAGTTTCAGATCAGATCAGATACACCATTAACTCTCCTAAGTGCAGGTAAAGTGTATACTCTATTTGCATTCATTTCATTTATTTATTGCATTAACATCATTTATTTTGTGGTATGGAACAGAACACTCCATTTACATTATTCCTTATAGGAAAACAAATTTCAGTACTCGAATAGATCGGCACTCGATTGGTCTTCAGGAACCAATTAAGTTTGAGTGCCAAGGTTCCACTGTATTTAACTAACAACTATGATTTGAGTTTTAAGATTTAAGATTTAAGTTTGAAATATAAAGAATTTCCTGATCGGTTGCCTGTTTCAGTAGTACTGTACAGTATATCAAATAATTTCTCAAAACCTTAAAGGTTCTGCTTCCTTAAGTCATTATTGCATATTCTTAACAATTCCTGCAACAGTTACAAATGTCTAAAATGTTTCAAGAAATGACTTTAAATACTGTACAGTACTGTACTGTCAAAACGAGCAACCGATCAGGAAATTTGTCAGAAATACTTAAATTATATTTGTTAGCTATTAGCTCCATGGTTCAGTTTCTTATTGGTTATAAGTAAAATATTGGGAAAAAGATAATGACAAAATTGTCACCAACACAGCTGGTCAGCTGAGCGGACAGCACACTGGACTTGTGATCCTGTGGTCCTGGGTTCAATCCCGGGCGCCGGCGAGAAACATTGGACAGTTTCTTTCACCCTATGCCCCTGATACCTAGCAGTAAAATAGGCACCTGGGTGTTAGTCAGCTGCCATGGGCTGCTTCCTGGGGGTGGAGGCCTGGTCGAGGACCAAGAGTACTGGGGTATAAAGCAGGGTTACTACCAACAGCAGCGGGTGAATAATGTGGTGGCTGGTGGTTGAGTGGACAGCGCTCTAGACTCGTGGACCTAGGGACCCGGGTTCGAGCCCCCGGCACCGCCGGAAAAACAAACGGGCAGCTTCCTTCACCCTGATGCCCCTGTTACCTAGCAGTAAATAGGTATCTGGGAGTTAGACAAGTGCTATGGGCTGCTTCCTGGGGTGTGTGTGTGTGTGAAAAAAAAAGTTAGTAAAGTAGTTAGTAACAGTAGATTGACAGTCGAGAGGCGGGCCGAAAGAGCAGAGCTCAACCCCGTAAGCATAACTAGGTGAACAATGTAGGCCAGTGGTGCTGCAATGGTGTATAGCTATGGTTGCTTTGGGTTACACCTTAGATTGGCTTAGAAGTTAGGTTTTGCATCCAATTTAGAGTGGATAGTTTACCAATGGAGTTTAAAACCCTAACCTTGCCCAACCCAACCTAAACCATTCCAAGCTAACAGTGCCTAACAGAGCCTAATCTAGGCTAATATAACAACATATACGGTTGTATGGGTAAAGGATCTTGCGAGGACTAAAGAGTCGTGTACAACCTTATGATAACTCTTGACACTCTCGGGTACCAAGTGACTTGTATCACTAAACCCTCTACACCAGCCACTTGCCTCCACACTCTGGAACATGTTGGCCAACCATCTATATTAGTGCCACTTTAAACATTATATACATGTTTCTTACCGTGATAATGTGTAGCCACTTACTGTGGCTTCAAGTGTACAAGAACAATGTGATAATGATTCCTTCTCCAAGTCAAATCTTCCCACTTACCAAAAAATTATCTCGAGCGTATGTACTATCTTATATTATCTCAAGTCTATGTGAGTGTAGACCTTGTGGGGGTGAGTAATGATGGGTGAACAGCTGGAGACGTGGAGGGTGACTCCTGCCTCGCCCCCCCCCTACACTCACGGGGGACTGGTCAAGTCGTCTACTGCAATTTCGGATACCGGGCTAGAAACAACTTCGTTCACTGAGAATTTTGTACGTACAAACCATTCCTTTCGTATATGCGCTGGTTTGTGTTCGCTGTTGTTCTCGTCTGAATAAATACATGGCACTTGTTCATATAATTAGCGCTTCCATTATTAGAATTATTTATCCATTATTAGAATTATTTATCCATTATTAGAATAACAAGGTGCAAACATACCCCTTACAGTTGAAATATATTTATTTATATACAAGAAGGTACATTGGGTTGCGAGAGTACATAACATATATTAAGAGGTACATTGTAGCAAATTTGAGATTAAAGGATTTAAGACTAACACGTTTAGAAACAAGGCGCCCCCGAAGGAGACTATTATTTGTTATGCACCCCATACTCAACCAGTAAGTAGTGGAGCAAAATATAGATTACATGGTCACAAATTATTAAACTTTATTATGCACCCCATACCCATCCCGTGGGCGGTGGTGTAAAGGATTACAGAGGCCCATAATCGGTTCAGGAACTGAACCCTCTAGTTCGTTTAGCTAAGCAAATAACAATTTGTGACGCTAGTTACAAAATTATTAATATTATATATACATGTACACACTCTCATACATACATGTATATATATATATATATATATATATATATATATATATATATATATATATATATATATATATATATATATATATATATATATATATATTTTTTTTTTTTTTGGGTACCACCTCTGGTGCCAATGTGGGGACCCATAGCCTCGGAGAAGAAAATAAAACGTATTCAGAGGAGACCTTGTGGTTTCTCACTGAACACTAATATTTTCTTCTCCTACCACCCCCATTCTTTTGTATGTACACATATATATTTGCTTTATTTGAACTGTGTTACAAAAAAGGAGTTACATATAGGTTACAAAGATGGTTATCATAGGTTGTCGAGTTCCTCCAGCTCCTCAGATGGCGGGCAGGAACCCTGGATGCAGTGCGCATTTCCCCTCTGTATCGCCACGCTGAGGCGCTGGAAAAGAAAGCTGGCAGCTCTAGGGTCCCTTGTTGTTTCAATGAGCCTAGAACCCAGTTCCTTCAAAAACTGGTAGCACTTTTACCCCAGGCGCCGAGTGTCTCAGAAGCAATGGGGACAAAATTGTAGTGGTGATCAAGTTCTCTATACTTACGGGATTTGGCTGCTTCCCTGTGAGTGGCAGCGCCACCTGGTTGTGCAACACTGAGGTCAATGTAGGTGTTAGCCAGGGTTGATACGCACGTGTAGTCCCATACCAACTGCTTGCCATTCTTCCAGGGGTTCACTGTGATACCATCCGGGCGACCAATAAGAGCATCAGAGTTACTGGGCGTTAGGTAACGAGGCTCTCTCTCGGCTGGGCATCCAGCTGTGGTGAGGCTCCTCTTGATGATGTCGTTAACTTCACTGTGCCTCGAGTGCCATCCTCCCGTGCTTTGGCAGAGTAGGCCATGGTGGCCGTACCTGTCAGCCACCACCTCGCCGCAAATACACCTATATCTGGTGTGGATTGGGGCAGCAAGGCGGAGGGCCACAGCAATTCGGAGGGCGTGTGGTGTGAGACGCGTGCCAGTTGCCGACATTGGGGTTGCTAACAGGAAATCCCCTGCATGAGGGGCTGCTACTGCTGTGAGGCGAGCAATGTCGTGCTGTGTTGATGCAGCACCCAGGCACTCTGCAGCAACTTTGTCTACAATGGGGCCATCCCAGCTGGATTGCCTGTGGGCTTTTGGGGATGGTGGTTGAGGTGATGGGCCTGCACGAGAGGCTACTACCCAAAATCATTTACGTCCTCTAATTACTCAACACAAAGCTGCTATTAGGACAATATCCAACTCTGGCCCCAGACATCACTCGGTACCCCTACTCAAATCTCTCAATATGTTAGATATTAAGTCACTGCACATTCTCTCATGTGTATTATACATATATAAAACGCTGAACTGTAATGCCAATCCTGACCTCAAAAGCTTCATTGAAAGCTGTAACAGAACCCATGAGCACCACACCAGAATAAATACAGTTTTGATATTCCAAGAGTACGACTTAAGTACCAAACTAGAAATGCTCTACAAATCAAGGGACCCAGAATGTGGAATGACCTTCCCAACCATGTTAAAGACTGTACCTCTCTCAACCAGTTTAAGATTAAAACTAAACACTACCTGATAAACTCCCTGTAACCTACCTTACCCCTCTATTGTCAACCCATGTCTTATTTTTTTTTTTTTTATTCAACGCTGTTTGTCTACATATTGTATTTGTGCTGCTTTTCAGTCACGTTCCCCCCTTTTTTTGTACCTTTATTTCTATCTGTTCTCAAAACATTTTATTCTTTTTGTTCAATTAGCATTAAGTTTTAGATATTAATGTTTCCCAGCTTCCGCTCGCCCTTCGGGGGTGGGGGTTCCGCGCAGCTGGCCCTCACGGGATTGGGGGTGCTCCGTCGGAACCCCCAAAGTGACAAGCCAAGAATACCAAGCTTTACAATTACCGTAAATGCTCAGGCAACTTTAAATTAGAGATGTCTCTTCAATGTATTTGATTACATTAATTCTACTTCTGTATATTAATTTATGGCTTTCACTAATCTTCATTAGTCACCATAATTAATTCAGCTCTATTTACCTATTTGTTATATTGAGCTATTATGCTTCTTCAGTTAAGGATTATCTAATTTAATCTTTTATGATTGTATTATTAATTAATTATTTATTTATTAAATAATTAATTATTATTATTTTAAAATTAAAATAAGTCCCCCACTCCGTGAGCGTTTTCTTCCAACCACAGAAATAGTCACTGCTTTTATCATAAAAGCGGTGAAATTCTGTGGGGAAGGATACGCATTACCGTGCTCCACTGTCTAAACGACTAAGCGGCGCGCGCGTAGAGCGGGGTACTTGGGAGCACAGGCGCGGCGCCTTCTGGCTCGCCTACGCTCCGCAGGTCACCACAAAACTCCCACCCTCCTCCCGTGCTCCGTCGGAACCCCCAAACGGGGGTGCTCCGTCGGAACCCCCAAAGTGACAAGCCAAGAATACCAAGCTTTACAATTACCGTAAATGCTCAGGCAACTTTAAATTAGAGATGTCTCTTCAATGTATTTGATTACATTAATTCTACTTCTGTATATTAATTTATGGCTTTCACTAATCTTCATTAGTCACCATAATTAATTCAGCTCTATTTACCTATTTGTTATATTGAGCTATTATGCTTCTTCAGTTAAGGATTATCTAATTTAATCTTTTATGATTGTATTATTAATTAATTATTTATTTATTAAATAATTAATTATTATTATTTTAAAATTAAAATAAGTCCCCCACTCCGTGAGCGTTTTCTTCCAACCACAGAAATTAATGTTTTCTTGCCCGAAACGCATTGCGTAATAGTGGCTTTAGGCATTGTATGTACTAGCTCTATCTATAAATCGATCCACTTATGTAAAATCTCTCTATGTATGTGCCTTTCCTGAATAAACATATTTATTTATTTATTTATATTATATTATATTATATTATATATATATATATATATATATATATATATATATATATATATATATATATATATTATATATACACATACATATCTAATCACCTACACAANTCCATCGGTCCACCGAGCCCCGACAGAGCTTTCCAGGGCCTGTAGGCTGACTGCTACGGGAAGCCCGGGCAAGGTGTTGCTAACGGGTTAATACCCAAAGCTAACAAGGGAGATTCATATCCCTAATTTGAATGGTATGGAAGCCATCCAATCGAACTTGAAGCGACCAACAACAGAGAGCCCAAATGAAGCCGGATCACAGAGTCCAGAGGAATCCGAACTCACCGCAGCAACTGCTACAAGACCACAAACACCCGAGCTCAACCCGTCCTCGCAAATTTGTATAGTTAATATTGACTTAGATACGTGCATAGGTGATATACTAAACATAATAGTTTACCTTGAAAAGCTTCATAGAAAACACCGACCTTACCTAACCTTGTTAGTATGTTAAGATAAGCATCCTATTGCTTCGTAATTACAATTATTACTTAACCTATACCTATAATAGGTTAAGTAACAATTGTAATTACGAAGCTATAAGATGCTTATCTTAACATACTAACAAGGTTAGGTAAGGTCGGTGTTTTCTATGAAGCTTTTCAAGTAATTACAATTATTACTTAACCTATACCTATAATAGGTTAAGTAACAATTGTAATTACGAAGCTATAAGATGCTTATCTTAACATACTAACAAGGTTAGGTAAGGTCGGTGTTTTCTATGAAGCTTTTCAAGGTAAACTATTATGTTTAGTATGTCACCTATGCACGTATTTAATAAGTCAATATTGACTATACGAATTTGCGAGGACGGGTTGCCGAGCTGTACAGAACACCCAATTAAGGGAAGATGTCAAGTGAGGGCAAGGAACATGCCAGGGAACTGAACCCTGAAAAACCCCAAGGGGAGGCTGGTGACACAGCAGCCAACACTGGGTCTCCGGAATCTGCACCCAGCAATTGCAAAAGAGGCTCCCCGAAGAAACTAAAACAACCTCCGAACCTTGCCCAATGGGTAAACCAGAAGGGCAAAATTCATGGTCCCACGCAGCTGCTCGAGCAACCATTTTATCACCTGGCTGCCCCTCAACACCAGAAGACGGTGGCACTCCAGCCGGAGCAAGGCCACAGGAGGCAGTGAAAGCAACACTGACTGAGAATCCCAAATCAGGCCAAATAGGTCTGAACCAGGGATGGTACCAACTGGAACTTCCACCAGTACACTAGGAACCCAAACATACAGGCAAACTGGGAAAGAAGCAGATCCCTGGCAAGCAGACAGACTGGCTGAGAGCCAACACCAGTCAGTCATCAAGTAGGCCAACACCCTAACATCTAACAAACTAAAATGGGTCACCATGACCTGAGTAAAACACGCAAAAACTGAAATCTGAAATCCTGTTGCACCACCACAAAACCTAACCAATCCTCAAATCTCGGGAGAATAAGGATGTGCCAATACAAATCCCGGAGGTTCAGAGAATCATCCAAGAGCAAACTCAAGAGCAAATGGGCCTGGGACAATGGAGTCATCAGAAAGAAGGGGCAAGCAATGATTCGGTGCACTCGGAAAAGAATGTGAATGAACAGGGGATCAGAACAGTCATGTGTTGGGACTGGAAACAGGTGGGAAATTCACCGAAGGGATGAGGTTGTTTCGACCAAGCTCGAAGCCACACTTCAAGACGACCCGACGAAGGCAAGGAGAGGGGACCTGCCACGAAAGCCCCTACCCCCCTTTCCCCTGAAGGAGGCAGGACCAACTCCACTGCAGGCCACAAAATGACCCAAAAAGCCCTCAAATTATGGGACCAAAAATTTTGCAAACTGAGCTAGCCTCTTCCCCCCCCCCCCCACCAACTGCCCCATCAAAGGGTGGGACCAGCAAAAGGGCCAGCACAAACCACTAGAGCCAGCCTTCCAAGCAGAGCAAACACACCGCTGACCACATGAAAAGAGACATGGGAAAGTGCATCCAACCTGGCTGCCGACACCAAAGAGGACCTCTGCACCTAGTAGTATGGCACTGAATCAGTGACAGCCTTCAGGAAGCCTCAAGGAGGGGGTCCCCAATATAAGTGGGTAATAGCCATTTATGGGCTCATCATAGCCCGTGCTACATGGACACTTCGTTCTGAGTAGCTAAATCTGAAACAACAAAGGGTAATAGCCCAAAGTTGCATAACGTCAATTATATAATGAAATTGGTGGCTGGTAAATAATGAGTGACTTGCCAGCCGACCATGGCGATGGATGATGTGTGTGCTGGGTCTCGCCTACTAGCATTCACGATACCTTTGAGGGTTTTCAGACCCCACTGTTACATGGCACGCATTCTGATCACGTCAATTTCCCGGTCTTAGAAGGAGATCCAGAGGGAGTTTTCCTGAACAGTCAACATCAGAGTAAGGTGAACAGATTGGAGGCAAAATGCCACCAGCATCCTGAGGTACTCTTGTGACCCTCCGCGACCTCAGTGTCAACATCCTCTGCTCACTCGAGGTAGGACGAGTTCTCCTGGTTTACAAACGTTCCTCATTGCGTTTGATGATGATAAGCCCGTTGATAGGAGTGTTAGTGAAGATAGCGGGGCACAAAGTCTCCTATATTATGCCATTCCCAAGTTCTTTAAGATCAAAGTTCACGACATCAGACTGAATAAACGAAGGAACTTAACTGCAGTGAACTACAATCACAGCGAGGACCTGGAGCTTTCAGACGTTACTGAAATCTGTGGTTACAGGTTACAAAGTCAGATGCTACAAACCACTGTGTGACCGTTTAGCAAGATATGTAGTCCGACATGTTGTTGACATTAGTGCAGACGACTTCAAGACACAACTTCAGGCTACTGACATTCCATCTTCAGTGTCAGGAAATTTCTGCGTAGAACGAATGGAGAACCGAGTGATACCAGCGCTGCCCTATTTATTTTTCTTGACTACTTTTTCCCCTTATCGAGTTTGGGTTAACAGCTTCCTCCATAAACTAGAGGTGTACTTTCCACGTCCCACTCAGTGCTTTCGATGTAAATGTTTTAACCATACCTCAAAAGGCTGCCCCAATGACTTCAAATGTTGGAAATGCTCTGGTTACCATTACACACATGACTGCTTGCTTGATACCTGCTTGATGTGGTTCTGGGAGTAGTTCTACTCCCCAAGCTTGGCGCAAGGCCAGGTTTAACTTGTAAGAGCTTGGTCCACCAGGCTGTTGCTTGGAGCGACTTGCAGGCCCACATACCCACCACAGCCCAGTTGATCCGGCACTTCTTTTAGAAAACAATCTAGTTTCCTCTTGAAGATGTCCATGGTTGTTCCCGCAATATTTCTTATGCTCGCTGGGAGGAAGTTGAACAACCGTGAACCTCTGATATTTATACAGTGTTCTCTGATTGTGCCTATGGCACCCCTGCTCTTTACTGGTTCTATTCTGCATTTTCTTCCATATCGTTCACATCACATCGTTCCATATCGTTCACATCTGATTGTGCATCAGATATACTCTGCTGCTCCAACTATGGTGGTGATCATGGCATTACATTCAAACAATGTCCTTCATACGTAGCGGCACAAACTAAGGCTCTCACCGCCGTCAACCTGCATTATAGTAGTGCTATGCAACATTCTCACTCGGTCCGTCATCAACCACTGCTTCCCAAACCGCCGCCACCTTTACTTAAACCTGATCTGTCTGTCACTTGACGTTCCTGTAACCCCAGAGTCTATTTTTCTCCCACACACCATATGTCCCGATCTTGTTGACAATCTTGTCACCCGCATTGCGGATGCACTCGAGAAGACGCTGAACAACTCCTGAATAAATTCTTTCCACAATCTATCCGACCCATTCCTGAGGCTGACCCAATTGGCTAGCCAATTGGGTCAATAACTCCAATGCACCATCTTGAGGTTATCTTGAGATGATTTCGGGGCTTTTTTTTTTTTAGTGTCCCCGCGGCCCGGTCCTCGACCAGGCCTCCACCCCCAAGAAGCAGCCTGTGACAGCTGACTAACACCCAGGTACCTATTTTACTGCTAGGTAACAGGGGCATAGGGTGAAAGAAACTCTGCCCATTGTTTCTCGCCGGCGCCTGGGATCGAACCCAGGACCACAGGATCACAAGTCCAGCGTGCTGTCCGCTCGGCCGACCGGCACCATGCCTCCACATCTATTATGGATGACATCCAACATCCTGGGGCTACCCTTGCTGTCTCCAAAACATTTGAACAGATGCTGGAAAACGCCCTCAATAACTCCTTGGCACACCTTACCCGAGTCACTCCCCAGACTGACTTGCCGCAAACCCCATCCCCCGGCCCCAAGAGGAAGCAATCCTCAGCTGTCCCAACTCCCAAGAGCCCTGCCATTTTGCCTGACAAACCTCATATACCACGCACTCCCACTTCGCATCCTCACCCCACTCCCAGGTCTTCTTCACACTGTCCTACTAGTGCGACTAAGAAGACCGATGTAATTGTGTCCCAGATGTGAAGCTCCGGAATCTGTCAACATGACTTACCCTAACCTCGCCTAACCTGTCCCAACCTGACTTACCCTAATCTTGTACACATTCATCCCGTGTTCCTTCATGTGCTCGCACTTCCCTTCCTTTCTCATATCTAATTCGTGACTGCCTCCCACATATCCTTCGCCTCCCACCCTCCATCTCTTGCCTACATCCCACACTTTCTATAGAACGGCGACGCTTTGCTTTCACCTTTCTTGCGATTCCTTATCTTTCCTGTCCTGAGTCCCTTTCCACTCGTGTTTATTTTGTCTTTATTCTCGCCCATATAGAAGACGTTGATATCTTCCCGCCTCTACCACATCATGACCATTGATGCGCCGCTGTCAGTGCCGCATCTTTCTACATTACTACTTGTGCAGTCATCGGGAGGAAGAACCTTCATGCAAACTGCACGTATCGCGAAGAAGAAGAAATAAAAAGTGGAAAAATTCACTTAAATTAATTTTTCACAGACGCCCTCAGGCCACATCTAGTCTGGCCTATGCACTCTCCCTGACGTTCACAAGATGCTATGAGCAGCCCAAACTCTCATACTGTAACTGCTCCTTTTACAAACATTAAGCCACTGTCAATCTCTTCAGTATTTACCATACATATTATGTATGTATGGTAAACAGTCAGGACTACTGACTACACTGACTACAAGCTATTGAGATTGTACAGATTGTTGTACTGTACAGTACAGTACAGTACAGTACAGTACAGTACAACAATCCCAGTTGCCTCATCCTTAAATAAACTCCTAATTTTCTTAAATCAGTTACAAGCTTACATCTCTAACTTGTCATGCGGTTGGCAGCATTTCTATTAAACAGCCCATCTACCAACTTTATTGTATCCGTTTGGCACATACTGTTGTTCCTCAATCTTAGAACCACCTGGGTCATAGCACGCTGAGAGAGACACATTATCAACATCACTGACTTAAGACATTTAACATTCTTCCCTTCCACATACAGGGCATAACTGGCTGACCTCTAGCAGAATTCAAGAGAGAACTCACAAGTGCCTTCAAAGGATACCTATCAACCAGGATGTAACTCATATGTCAGGCTATCTTGAGATATCCTTGAGGTTATCTTGAGATGATTTGAGACTTAGCGTCCCCGCGGCCCCGGTCCTCAACCAGGCCTCCTATTTGTTACACACCGCCAGGAAGCAGTCCGTAGTAGCTGCCTAACTCCCAGGTACCTATTTTTGGATGTGAAGATAAATAACCATACCTGTACCTATAAATTTAAAGTTATCTTTCTCATATATATATATATATATATATATATATATATATATATATATATATATATATATATATATATTATTATATAATATATATATATATATATATATATATGTATATATATATATATATATAATATATATATAATTAAATATAATATATATTTATATATACAAACTTAGGTTTGCAGACACGGCTGACATGGAAATGAAAGAAACCCCTTTACATTTGGCAATAAAGCAAGGTCACCTTGATATCATTCGTACTCTAATGAAAAAAAATGTCAGTGTGGATGTTACCGATGTTAAAGGCAACTCCGTGTACACCTTGCACGCAACATCAAATGAAACCATCATTAAGGTATGCAACAAGAATCGAGTTATACAAGTAGTAGACTAGGTGGTCTCCATCATCCATGGAAGCACTAATTGTGGGAAGAAAGTTATTCCTCTCCCTGTTGACACTTTATTCGTGTTATATACACTTCAGCAGCACTGTCATTGCTCTTTTCTGGAGGAGCTCTTCAAATAAGGAGAGCTCCTCCAGAAGACTCTGCCACAGGAGTCTTGTTTGGCCTTCCGGGGACCAAAACCAGAACATGGCCTCCCTCTTGGAGTTGTGGAGAGATTTGTGGATTGTTACAATCACCCAGACTGAAAAAAAAAGTCCAGATAGTCAGCGAAACACTACATACAGTGGCAAGGTTCACAGAAAGCAAAGCACTGGAAACAGCCAGACATCACTGCAAATGATTGATTTAAAACCGATTTAGCTTCTCAATAGCTAAAACGTCTCTAGTGTAAATGGCTACCAACAGTTGGCACTTGGGAAGCTCCAGGCTCCTGCTCCAGCTATTAGCCAGTCCTGTTACTGATACAGCATCGAAGAGTACTGACCTTCCTGAATCTCCGACCATGGGTATGCCCATATGTTTCCAGGCAAAGTCCAAACTTCCTTTGGACTTTGCTCTTTGGGGCTAGTTGCTTGCTGACATTCCTAACCTTGAGTATCTGCTTCAGGTGTGGACTTGGTCAGCATGTTCGCTGCGAGCTGCATGTGTTAAGTGGAGCCCTTCCCTAGGTGCTCATTCAGCATTGCCCCCCTGTATTGACTGATTTTTTTTTTGGTGTGTTTGGTAGTTCACCACTTAAAGGTCTGGCCACTGGGATGGAGAGACTCATTCTGGGTAATGCACGAGTTGTTGATTCCTCTGTGGAGCATACCTGGAGAGGGTTCCAAAAGTTCTACTTCCCTGAGGCTCAGCAATTTTTAGGTGTTCAGTTTATCCTCTTCTAAGGTGCACTAGGGGTCACAGGCTTGTTTATCCAAACAGGATTATTAGTTGTTACAAGAATGTAACAACTCTTGTATATATCTAAAAAAAAAAGAACTGCTGCTGCTGCCCTTTATAGCCAAATTCATCTTGTAGCTGCATTTGGTGTCAGTTCATCTGGAGAGCATCCCTAGTGCCTAAGTGAACTCCCCTGTGAGTGAGATGTGACTCATAATGGATTGACTTGTCAAGCCTGCTCTTGCTACTTATTGACTACCTGTTGATGATTCCAAGTATCAACGTCCCTGCGGCCCAGTCTCTGACCACGCCTCCTGGTTGCTGGTCTGATCAACCAGGTTATTCATTTCAGTTGCTCACAGCCTACTCATAGTAGGCTGTGTTGTTGCTTACTCGTGGGGCCCTGACAGCTGAGTGGACAGCGTTCGGATTCGTAGTCCTGAGGTTCCAGGTTCGATCCCCGGTGGAGGCGGAAACAAGTGGGCAGAGTTTCTTTCACCCTGATGCCCCTGTTACCTAGCAGTA
>WNGS01164858.1:47899640-47910869 GCA_020271785.1 Procambarus virginalis
TAAAATGAAATATGTCTAAAACTCTCCCAAGGGTCTTTGTTACGACCTGGACCTGTTATAACTGGTGGAAACCTTATACAATACTTGGGAAATTTCTGTAAAAGCTTGAGTTACTTTTTAGGCGTTTTGAATTCTTTATTTAAATCGTAAATATAGTTTCAGAATAGGTCCACTAAAAGCCAAAAGAAATCTGTTTGTTATCTATTATTTTCTATCACTGTCATTCCATTTCATTTTGTGTTAAAACTAGCTAGAAATTTGACACTTTTGTGCTCTGCGTGAGCGAGCCTCTCACTAAGGTGGGTCTGGGCTATGAAATCTAATAGAGAAAGAAAGAGTGAAAGAGCAAGCGAGAGAGAGGAGAGAAGAGATAGAGGTATTAAACAGGGTAATAATAACCTCCTCAAATAGAAGAGGTTAAACATTAAAGAGGTTAAACATAAAAAAAAAAATTCAAATACTGTATAGCCCAATTAACAACAAAAAAAAAATAGCACAACTCTCAAAGTACCTTAGGGCGCTTTGCACAGTACAGTAGTCAAGACAAGACCTCTCAAAAGAAGACAGAAAAGCTAAAACTAATTTTTGATGAAGCAAAACATCTAAATAGAAATAGGAACAAAGAAAAAAAATTCTCTACACGGTAACAGAGATTGGTAAACCAGCCTACGGGTCTAAATTATAGACCCGTATCGTTAACAAGCATGATAATCAACACCCTAGAAAAAAGTTAAAACTAAATTGGTAGAATGCCTGGAGAGTAATGACATTAGACAGACTGGATAGTTTTCAAACAGGAAGATCCGGTGTAACAAATCTACTTAATTTTTAATAGAGCTATAGAGATTTTACAGGAAACATATGGTGGGTTGGCTGCGTATCTGGACCTGAAAAAAAAAAAGCGTTGAATGTAATGAAACGCCATTTTCCGGGCGAGTCCCAGAGGCTCCTCGGAGCTATCCAGACTGAATGGATATGTATAACTTTCTGGAATCGGTCAATACATGGAGTTCTTGCCTACTGGGGACCACGAGCCAGAACCTGGCCCCCTCAGAGAGGCACGAGGAGCTATGGCCTATAGAGACCCCCCTTTATTATTAGGAGCATTCTATGTCTGCCATCAACTGGGATAGGCACCCAGAAAGGTAGGTGCTCCAAAACAAACCCCTGTTCTGGTAAAACTAATGTGACCAAGTGACTGAACAAGTGGACAGAACTCCCAAACAAAAAACTAGCAAACGAGCATGATGTCGTCACGTTGCCGCGCCACTGTCTGCGCATCCCCCCCCCTCCCCAGGAGGGGGGAAGGGGAAGCCCCAGACCTAACTGCCGGCAACGCACCCTACAGTTCTTAGGCTGGATGTCAAAAACGCGAAAAGCACTGCCGACCGGAGGGAGGGAGGGAAACTGGGGAGCCTCTGGGACTCACCCAGAAAATGGCGTTTCATTACATTCAACTCTGGTTTTCTGGGGGGAGCCCCGTCGGCTCCCTGGAGCTAACTACCCAAAGAAAAGGAAAAACAGGGACTTACCCGGGAGGCGGTCCGTCCTCACTCCTCAACACAAAGTTGAGACAACTGGCTGCAACTGCCGACCAATTCAACGCAGGCCTGCCTAGGCCCAGGAACATTCAACAGGTAGCGAGCGGCCAGGACACTGTTCAACCTCCAAAAACCCCGGGCCCGAATGTCCACCCATGACATGTTGCCAAAGACGGCAACCAAAGCAGCAAACTTAGGAACGTCGTGGGCCCGGGGATAGACCGCAGGCTGGCTAGATTTAATAACCCCGGGGGCAACCTGAGAGACCCGAGCCCAGGAACAGGGAAGAAAAAAAAACAAGTGCCCACCCAGAGCGCATCCCCGGCAACTGAAGCAGTGGTGCGCAAATAACGGCGGAGAGCCGCAACCGGACACAACACATGATGCACCCCCGGCCTGACCAACCAAGCATCAACAACCAAATGCCCCTCCGGAAGGCAGCCGTCTCATTCTTTGCCAGAAAAGAGGGAGACGGCTGCAAGTGAACAAAACCATCACCGGGACCAAAGGAGCAGAAACCCCTGCGCCGGGCTGCAAGTGAACAAAACCATCACGGGACCGAAGGAGCAGAAATTCCTGCGCCGGAGGAGAGCATGAAGCTTCCTAACCCGACCCCCAGAGGCCAATGCCAAAAGGAAAAGCACCTTAGAAAAACAAACCCGAATGGAAGGGGCCACAACAAACCAAGGAGAAGAGAGAAACAAGAACACGCGGTCCAAGGACCAGGACGGCTCAGGCGGCACATGAGCAAGCCGGAGGTGAAACAACACACGAGACAGCTTGTGAAACGGGGCAGAAGTAACATCAACAATGAAAGAAAGCTGAAGCGGCTCCGCCAACGCTGCACGATACGAGATGACAGTATTAGGCATAAAGAGAAAAAGGACAGAAGAAGAGCAAACAACACTGCCACACAATCCCGCACCGTGCTGTGGACTCGCCGGAAGGACAGACCCCACCATCCCTGGCCAGCCTGGTGAACACTGGTGACAAAACCCCAGCCGAGAAACGACTCGTTCGTGAACACATCGAGCGAGGGCTCGGGTAGGTGCCAAGGCACTGAATCCCGAAAAACCTGAAGAGAAAGCTGGCGACACAGCAGTCAACGCAAGGCCCCTGGGGTTCGAACCCAGCGATCGCGAGAGGGGCAGAAGGGACGTCCCGAAGGAACTAGAACAGCTTTTTTTTTTTTGCAGGGATATTCCTGCATGGGCCCTAAGGCTCTGGCTGGCCCACTAGAACAGCTGACGAAGCCAAACACGACTTGGCGGGTAGACCATCATCGCAAAGTTCAGACTCCCGCACAGACCCTCGAGCAACCGCCGGGTGACCCGGGAGCCCCCCAGAAACAGGCATAAGCAGGACTGCAGCCGCAGGAGAGACTCTGGAGGGAGAGACAAGGAAGCGGTCCGAGAGTCCCACACAAGACCAAGCCATGTCCGAACCTGGGAGGTACACCATCCAAGCGCCCGGCTCCATCAGGAGTCGAACCTGGGACACCATAGTCATCCGAAAGGAGGGGCAATGAACCCAGGGGTTCAGATGGGACAAGTCCAGAATGAACCACAGGTCTGCACAGTTCCTTGTCGGTACTGGGAACAGACGGGAAACCATCTGAGGGACGTTGTCGCTTCGACCACGCCCAAGCGAACCCACTCCAAGATGGCCCGATAGAGCACAAGGGAAGAGGACTGCCCCGCCAGCCCTGAACCTCTCAAAGGAGGAGGGTCCACCCAATGCCACCGCAGGTCGAAAGAAACGACCCGAAATGCCCACAAATCGTGGGACCAAGGGTGAGCGAACAGCGCAAGCCTCCCCCCCATCGCCCCGTCAATGGTGCAAACCGCGAAAGGGCCGGCACCCCTTAAGAGACCCAAAACCTCGCACAGAGCGACCACCGCGCTGACCAGGCGAAAGCGGGACAGAAGGCAGCAATGAACCCAAACCGGGCTCCTGTGGCCTACCACGACGAGAGGAACCCCAAGCCCTGGCACGACCCTTCCGGGAAGGCGCCCCCCCGGGATCCCCGGAGAACCAACAAGTCAGATATAGTAGCTGAAGCAGCCTGAATGTACTGCGCCACAGCAGAATCCTCAAAAAGCAGAGGACAAAAAGGCGAAGACATCCCAAGAGCCAGGGCCCAGGCCGATTCCAGGGAGGAGGTAAGCACCGCCTGCTGACACGCGCGCTGGGAAGCATAGAACAAGGAAACCGCATCCCGCAGGATCGGCGCTAACAGCTACAGCATGGCAGCCGATGAGCGGGCCGCCGAGCCCAAGGCACCGGACCCAGGGACAGCCCCGAGCGCCCCTACATCCTCCACAAGCCAGTCCGAAGACAGCTCCAGGAGGGAAAAGAAATGCAAGGCCGAAGCCAAAAGGCCACAGGCGCGCATGTCCTCAGCCATCTGCACAGTCGAGAGGGAGGGAACCTGCACATGGAGCTGCATCATGCCCACATCCCGGGAAAGGGCAGGGGCAAACAAGCACTCATTAAGGTGCTCCAGGTCACCCCCCCAGGAAAATCTGAACCACTGTTGCAGCCTCGCGCAACTCAAGTGCCACTCAAGCATGCGGGTACGGCAGAATGAATGCCAGGCCTCCAATGCAAAGACAGGACAGTCTGCAAGCCAGGATGACTCCGGAACCTCGTAACGGACCCAGAAAGGGAACGAAGTCCCAAACCTGAACGAAGACGGATCCATCACCAAGGCATAATCCGGGTCACACAGGAGGTAAGCCGCAAGGGCTGCCTGCACAGCAGAAGGTTGGATGCGAGAAGCCAAAAACCTCCGGAAGGACGGAACCAAAGCACCCGGGGGACACGGAACCGAACCTGGGGAGGGGCAGACACCAAATCCGTTTCGTACGCAGAGGGGGAAAAATAGAACCCCACTCCTTGTAACAACAAGCCCCGCTCAGAGGGTAGAAAAATCCAGGTGGAGTCTAGCGGGGTCCAAGGCCCCCAAGTCAGCCCCTCCCCCGCCACAGGATCCTCCTCCGCAGAACCCGGGGCCAAGGCGAAGTGAGGGGGGGAGCCCGGGGTCACCTCCATTGGGCCCATGTGCCCCCAGGGATTTCCCAGGGCTCTAAGCGCTTAACGAGACTCACGCCCAGGTAACCCCAGGCAGGGTACTGCTAACCGACACCCAAAACTACCTAGCAAACTCACTAAAGCAGCACCCCAGGGATGTGTACACTTACGGAGACCTTGCAGGGGACACCACCAAAGACCCGTAATAGGTCAAGTACAAGTGGCCAAAAAGCAGGGCAGATTCCCTCACAAGGCAAAAAGAAAAAGAAAACCCTGCAAGAGGACAGCGTACCCTAGAGAAACAAAGCCGTCCGCTAAGTGTGAAAACAAGCTGCGCAGCACCCCGCGCCCCGAACCAGTGCAAACTGCCTCTTACCCTAAGGTAAACAAGGAAGACAGAACACCCAAGTATCCAAAGGGTGGCCGAAAAACCGAGCAGTAAAACGACCAGCAGAGACAGGACCCAAGGAACTTGTGAAAGGTAACCCAATCCCCAAGGGCAGTACTTACAGGGGCATCTAGGGAAGTGAACCCTAGGCGCATGCAGCCCGAGTACTGGAGAATAACTCCTGGCTCTCTCACCCCTAGAAGACAGCCACCATACTCAAAGCCCAGTGCCGAAACAATGTTTGGAGCCAGAGCACATGACCAGAGCCTCTAGCATCAGCCTAAGAACCAAAGAGTTGATAGCCGGTGTGTGGGGTCTGGGGCTCCCCTTCCCCCTCCTGGGAAGGGGGGAGCTGCGCAGACAGCGGCGCGGTGATGTGTGACGTCATGATCGTTTGCTCGTTTCCTTTAGGGGAGTTCTATCCAATTGTTCGGCTTTTGGTAGCAATATTTTCACCAGAATAGGGGTTTGTTTTGGGGATGCTTACCTTTCTGGGTGCCTGACCCAGTCGATGGCAGACTCAGAATGCTTAGAACCACACGGGGGTTTCAATAGGCCATTGCTCCCCTTGCTTCTTCTGAGGGGACAAGGTTCTGGCTTGTGGTCCCCGGTAGGCCCATAGAACTCAATATACATGACTGATGCCAAAGTCTGACATTAGCACATCAGCCTAGTAAGCTCGGGAAGCCGAAGGGGCTTCCCCCAGAAAAGCAAATTAACTAACTCACCATCTTGTGCAGAGCAGTTAGACCATGAAAATTACGTGCATTAATGTTACACCCAAGGTCAACCATTGCATTAATTATCTCTCTAGAAGTTGCCCAGTGTAAAGGTGTTCCGCCATCTTTCATGTCCTGAGAAGAAAAATACACGTTGATGCTAATATTTTGATTTATACAGTCATTACAATTAATCAACATATTATTTATTAATAGGACTTGTAATCATGGAAATGTGACTTCTTTGCTTGAGTTACCACTAATTGCATTACTGAGATGATCTCTGAACATTTAATAAAAGATAGAGATGAAAAATATGTAATTATTAACATTTCTGAAAATTACCTTCACATTCAGTTGGTTTGGATACATTGCAATTATTTCTCTTGCACAGAGTGTGCTATTAGCAGCCATGGCTGAATGTATTGGGAGGGTGGAGTCATGAGTTGCTGCCACATTAACATCTGCTCCGGCACACAAGAGAGCTTTCACACAGTCTGGCTTATCTCCTTCACAAGCCAGATGAAGGGGCGTCTTGCCAGCTTCATTAGGGATATTCAGAAGGCGAGATTCCTTTTGAGTTACTAGCTGAAATGAACAATTAAACAGTAGGCCGAGCTGAAGATGTCATCATTTGTAATTCAACAAACTATCAAGTGAAAGACTGACAAATTCATTGAAAAAAGCTAAATCATTTTAAACAAATACTACTTGCAAAATACAGACCCATCCCCTTTACAGACCTTATTTATGCAAAACTAATAAGAAACCATACAAGTGTCACTGTACTGTAATACAGTACCGCACAGTGACACTGTACTGTAATACAGTACCGCACAGTGTCACTGTACTGTAATGCAGTACCGCACAGTGACACTGTACTGTAATGCAGTACCGCACAGTGTCACTGTACTGTAATGCAGTACCGCACAGTGTCACTGTACTGTAATGCAGTACCGCACAGTGACACTGTACTGTAATGCAGTACCGCACAGTGACACTGTACTGTAATGCAGTACCGCACAGTGACACTGTACTGTAATGCAGTACCGCACAGTGACACTGTACTGTAATGCAGTACCGCACAGTGACACTGTACTGTAATGCAGTACCGCACAGTGACACTGTACTGTAATGCAGTACCGCACAGTGACACTGTACTGTAATGCAGTACCGCACAGTGACACTGTACTGTAATGCAGTACCGCACAGTGACACTGTACTGTAATGCAGTACCGCACAGTGACACTGTACTGTAATGCAGTACCGCACAGTGACACTGTACTGTAATGCAGTACCGCACAGTGACACTGTACTGTAATACAGTACCGCACAGTGACACTGTACTGTAATACAGTACCGCACAGTGACACTGTACTGTAATACAGTACCGCACAGTGACACTGTACTGTAATACAGTACCGCACAGTGACACTGTACTGTAATACAGTACCGCACAGTGACACTGTACTGTAATACAGTACCGCACAGTGACACTGTACTGTAATACAGTACCGCACAGTGACACTGTACTGTAATACAGTACCGCACAGTGACACTGTACTGTAATACAGTACCGCACAGTGACACTGTACTGTAATACAGTACCGCACAGTGACACTGTACTGTAATACAGTACCGCACAGTGACACTGTACTGTAATACAGTACCGCACAGTGACACTGTACTGTAATACAGTACCGCACAGTGACACTGTACTGTAATACAGTACCGCACAGTGACACTGTACTGTAATACAGTACCGCACAGTGACACTGTACTGTAATACAGTACCGCACAGTGACACTGTACTGTAATACAGTACCGCACAGTGACACTGTACTGTAATACAGTACCGCACAGTGACACTGTACTGTAATACAGTACCGCACAGTGACACTGTACTGTAATACAGTACCGCACAGTGACACTGTACTGTAATACAGTACCGCACAGTGACACTGTACTGTAATACAGTACCGCACAGTGTCACTGTACTGTAATACAGTACCGCACAGTGACACTGTACTGTAATACAGTACCGCACAGTGACACTGTACTGTAATACAGTACCGCACAGTGACACTGTACTGTAATACAGTACCGCACAGTGACACTGTACTGTAATACAGTACCGCACAGTGACACTGTACTGTAATACAGTACCGCACAGTGACACTGTACTGTAATACAGTACCGCACAGTGTCACTGTACTGTAATACAGTACCGCACAGTGTCACTGTACTGTAATACAGTACCGCACAGTGACACTGTACTGTAATACAGTACCGCACAGTGACACTGTACTGTAATACAGTACCGCACAGTGACACTGTACTGTAATACAGTACCGCACAGTGACACTGTACTGTAATACAGTACCGCACAGTGACACTGTACTGTAATACAGTACCGCACAGTGTCACTGTACTGTAATACAGTACCGCACAGTGTCACTGTACTGTAATACAGTACCGCACAGTGACACTGTACTGTAATACAGTACCGCACAGTGACACTGTACTGTAATACAGTACCGCACAGTGACACTGTACTGTAATACAGTACCGCACAGTGACACTGTACTGTAATACAGTACCGCACAGTGTCACTGTACTGTAATACAGTACCGCACAGTGTCACTGTACTGTAATACAGTACCGCACAGTGACACTGTACTGTAATACAGTACCGCACAGTGACACTGTACTGTAATACAGTACCGCACAGTGACACTGTACTGTAATACAGTACCGCACAGTGACACTGTACTGTAATACAGTACCGCACAGTGACACTGTACTGTATTTTGCAAACAGGAACTAACGGGGATCAAACCACATTCAAGTTGTCAAGGCTTCTAGATTATCTTTCACTGTCACCAATTTCTGTTTTCTATCTTTGAAAATTTTTACCAACACTTTATAAACAATGGATTTTGAATACGAAAATTATACAAAGGTTAAGATCCACTTTGACTTTAGGACAAGAACTGTGGCAGTTTGACAAATGACAATCTTAGCAGCAGCAGCAGCACAAGGAACTTTTCCAAATGGTTCCTTCAGCATCATAAAACCAGTTTTGTATGTGATGAAATGCCATTTTCTGGGTGAGCACCAGAGGCTCCATGGAGCTATTGGGCTAATGTGTGATATATTAGACCGGGGCATTAGTCTACGGAGTTCTACCTACCAGAGACCACGAGCCAGAACCTGGTCCCCTCAGAGAGGTTGCAGGGAGCGATGGCCCTGGAAAACCCTTCTGAGGTTGGGGTTTTCCTTATCTACCTTCGACAGGGGTTAGGCACCCAGAAAGGTAGGCATAACAAAACAAACCCCACATGGTAAGAAAATAACTAAAACTGAAAAGAGAGGAGTAGAACTCCCTCCAATCACAAGAAAACCAGCAAACGTCACGCTGCTCGTCCACGCAGCCCTCCCCTCTTCGAGAGTGGGTAGGGGAGGAGCCCCGGACCTCCCCATAATGGCTATTCAGCCCTCCAGTTCAGAAGCTAAGCATCAGTGAAAAAATGCTGACTGGAGGAGGGAAGGGTTGCCAGGGAGCCTTACCCAGAAAATGGTGTTTCAATACATTCAATGATGCTTTTCTGTGGTGAGCCCCTACAGCTGCCTGGAGCTACATAACCAAAGATAAGGAAAAAAGGGACTTACCCAGGAGGCGGCCGCCACAAACTCCTCAACGTAAAGTCGAGACAACTGGCTGCAACCTGCGACCCAAAGCAATACAGGAACGCCCAGGAGCAGGAACGGAAGCTCAGGCGGCGCATTAGCAGGCCGGCGATGAAACAATGCACAAGAAAGCATACAGAACGAGGCAGAAGAAATATCCACCCCAACGTAAGCTGGAGGAGCTCCACCAGTGCCGTAGGATACAAGGCATTAGGCATCAAATGACAGTCCTGAAAAAGCCAAGACAAAAAAAGACAAAACAACCTGATCCGAAATAGAAAACAATGTGCAAAGAGAGAAAATGGTGGAAAGAACACCAGGAAACTTCATACTGTCACTGAGATGAAGTTCGCAGGTGGGACACCATCAACGAAGCCACCCAATCACCATACAAAAGGTGATAAACCTGCGTCAAAAAGACCAGACGCACAGAGCAGAGGAAAAAACCGAACCAACCATGTACCGGACTGGTCCAACCTGCTGGAAGAGGTGGAGCCACGGAAAACGTCCCGAGATCACACACTGAGCAAGCAGCGCCTGGAACCAAGGCTGGGCTGGCCACGAAGGGGCCACGAGGACTAATCTCCCATGATAGAACTCCAGCTAAGACAGAACTTGAAGCAACAGCTGGACCAGGAGAAGAGGTACAGGTAACCTCACCTTGACCAGTTCTGCCGAAAGGTGTCTATCACAACAGCCTCGCAGTCAGGGAAGGGCGCCACAGAAATCAGGAGACGCCGAGACCACGCCGATGCGAAGAGGTCCACATCTGGGAGTCCGTACATCCGGCAGAGCCAATGGAAGGAGTCGGCATCGACTGTCCATCCATGGACAGAAAGATGAACCAAGACAGGCTGTCTGCCAGGATGTTGGACACTCCCCAAATATGAACCGCACGAAGAGCCAAACCCTGAGAATCAAGCAGACGAGCCACCAGAAGCGACCAGCTCCAAAGAGGCAAGAACCAAAGAGAACCCCCCCTCGGCAACGAACTACCAGAGAACAGTCCGAATGGAACCGAATGGTAAAACCCCGAGTGGCCTGAATCCTCAGAAGTGAAAATCAAACCGCCGCGAACTTCCACACTGTGCTGTGAGCCCAACAGAAGGGCGGACCCAATCGCCCCTGCCTGGTCTGGTGAGCACCGGTCACAAAGCCCCAGCCGAGGGACAATGCATCCGTGAACACGGAGCGAGGGGTCGGGTAGATGCCAAGGCACTGAACCCCGAAAACCCTGAAGAGGAAGCCAGCGACGCAGCAACCTATGCAAGGCACCCAGGGGATGAATCCAGTGATTGCAAGAGAAGCAAACCCTCAGAAGCGAAATCAAACTGCCGCGAACTCCCACACCGTGCTGTGAGCCCGACAGAAGGGCAGACCCCATCGCCCCTGCCTGGCCTGGTGAGCACCGGTCACAAAGCCCCAGCCGAGGGACAACGCATCAGTGAACACGGAGCGAGGGGTCGGGTAGATGCCAAGGCACTGAACCCCGAAAACCCTGAAGAGGAAGCCAGTGACACAGCAACCGACGCAAGCACCCAGGGGACGAATCCAGTGATTGCAAGAGAAGCAAGAGGGGTGTCCCCGAAGGAACCAAAACAGACACCGAAGCCAAACCCGACCCAGTTGGTAGACCAGCATAACCAAAGCGGGGCAGCTGCGGGGCATGGAGGGAAACCAACCTAGCGCATTGCAGCAACCTAAACTGAGCATGCAATGCGGATGCTGCCTGTACCCTAACAGTAATGTCATCAGAATAGTACTAGAGAACAAGCAGAGAACATGACTCGCAAGACTGCGGGTCAAAGGTGTCATTGATCCAACAGGCAGCATGACGGAGGCAAAAGAGGTGACTGTC
>WNGS01164858.1:47912864-47922866 GCA_020271785.1 Procambarus virginalis
CGCCGAAAGGAAGGGAACCTGCACATGGAGCTGAATAACGCCCACATCGCGGGGGAGGGCAGGGGCAAACAAGCAGACTCATTCAGGTACGCAAGCCTCCCCCCAGGAAAACCTGAATCACACGTGGAAGCTTCCCGCACCCAACGTGCGGGAACGACAGAAGGAATGCCAGGAATCCAAAACAAGCAAGGGGCAGGCTGCTAGCCAGGAAGACTCCGGAACCTCGTAACGGAGCCAGAAAGGGAACAGTCCCAACCTGAACTCAGATGGATCCAGTTCGAGGCATAATCCGGGTCCCGCAGGAGGTAAGCTGCAAAGGCCGCTCGCACCTCACCAGGTGGATGCGATAAGCCGAAAACCTCCGGAAAGACGGAAAACCGACGAACCCGGGGGAACACGGAACCGAACCCGGGGAGGGGCCGACACCAAATCCAACTCGTACGCAGAGGGGGGAAAGAGAACCCCACTCCTTGTAACAATAAGCCCCGCTCAGAGGGGAAGAAAAAACCCAGGCGGGGTCCAGCGGAGCCCAAGGCCCCAAGTCAGCCCCCTCCCCAGCCTCGAGGTCCAACACCACAGGACCCGAGGCCGAGTCCTCTCCCCAAGCCCCGACCCCACAAGCAAGGACGGAGCAGCCGGAACAGCGGAAGGAAGGGGGGCCCACTGGTCAGACCCCGAAGCTTCGGCCGGGAGACAAGACTCGAATGCCTCTGCCGCTCCCCCGGAAGGGGCACCCCCCGAAGCTGCCCGAGTCTCAAGATCAAGTAACCCCTGCTCCGACCCCGAAACCCTCAGACGTTTCGGGGCTGGAAGCAAGGGGGGGGGGGACCAGAACGAGCAGTAGGGGAAGGACGAGGAGGCGCGGACTGAACCAGGATCGAAGCGACCCCCCCCCCCAAGTCGGGTCACGAAAAGCAAAGCGGGGCAGCCCGGGCATCCGGTGAGCAACAAACCTAGCGCGTTGCAACAGACGAAACCTAGACTGCAACGCACGCGCCGCCTGTACCGAGGAGAATCATCAGAGGATTGGGTAAATTGAGTCACAAGCAAGCAGCAACACTCACAGGACTCAGGGTCGAAAGTATCACCGACCCAACAGGCAGCATGGCAGAGGCAAAACAATGAGGGTCACCCTGAGACAAAGGGACCGAGCAACCCTCAAACTCGCACACAGCGAGTGGGACTCCGGGGTCACATCCATCGGACCCACGCGCCCCCTAGGGGATTCCAAGGTCCTGAGCGTTTACTTTAAAAGGACTCGCGCTCAGGTAGTCCCAGGCAGAGGGCTGCTAACCGGCGCTCAAAACTACCAATCGAACTTCTAAAGCTGTACCCCAGGGACGTGTACACTCACGGGGACCTAGCAGGGGGCGCCATCGAGAATAACCGTGACAGGGTTAGAACAAAGGAACGAATACGACAGAACCCCCACCAGGCAAAAACAAAAAGAAAACAAAACCCCGCAAGAGGACAGTGAACCCCAGGGAACAGAGCCGGCCGCTATGTCGGGAATACAAGCTGTGCAGCACCCTGCGCCCTACCAGTGCAAACTGCCTCTTACCTGCCAGTAACAAGGGAGAACAGAACACCCAAGAGCCCAACAGGCGGCCGAAAAACCGAAAAGGTAAAACGGACCAGCAGAGGCAGATCCCAAGGAGACTGTGGAAGGTGGCCCCAAGCCCCAAGGGTAGTACTTACAGGGCACCTAGGAAGGAAACCTTAGGCGCATGCAGCCCGAGTACCAAAATTACTCCTGGCTCTCGCACCCAGAAAACAAACACCACACGCAAGCACAGTGTTGTAGCGAACACCGGAGCCAGAGCACACGACCTTCGCCTATAGCATCAGCCTCAAGAACTGAGGTGTGGGTAGCCGGCGCGGAGGGTCTGGGGCTCCCCTTCCCCCTCCTGGGGAGGGGGGAGCTGCGCAGACAGCGGCGCGGCAGCGTGTGACGTCACACTAGTTTGCTCGTTTTCTTTTGGGAGTTCTATCCACTAGTTCGGCTTTTGGTAGCAATTTTAACCAGAATAGGGTTTGTTTTGGGGCGCTTACCTTTCTGGGTGCCTGTCCCGGTCGATGGCAGACATAGAATGCTTCCAACCACACGGGGGCTTCTATAGGCCATTGCTCCCCGTGCCTCTCTGAGGGGGCCCGGTTCTGGCCGTGGTTCCCGGTAGGCCTAAGAACTCCATACACATGACTGATGCCAAAGTCTGACATTAGCATATCAGCCTGGGATAGCTCCGGGGAGCCGACGGGGCTCCCCCCCAGAAAAATTCTCTACACGGTAACAGAGATTGGTAAACCAGCCTACGGGTCTAAATATAGACCCGTATCGTTAACAAGCATGATAATCAACACCCTAGAAAAAAGTTAAAACTAAATTGGTAGAATGCCTGGAGAGTAATGACATTAGACAGACTGGATGGTTTTCAAACAGGAAGATCCGGTGTAACAAATCTACTTAATTTTTAATAGAGCTATAGAGATTCTACAGGAAACATATGGTTGGGTTGGCTGCGTATCTGGACCTGAAAAAAAACAGCGTTGAATGTAATGAAACGCCATTTTCCGGGCGAGTCCCAGAGGCTCCCCGGAGCTATCCAGACTGAATGGATATGTATAACTTTCTGGAATCAGTCAATACATGGAGTTCTTGCCTACCGGGACCACGAGCCAGAACTTGGCCCCCTCAGAGAGGCACGAGGAGCTATGGCCTATAGAGACCCCCCTTTATTATTAGGAGCATTCTATGTCTGCCATCAACTGGGATAGGCACCCAGAAAGGTAGGTGCTCCAAAACAAACCCCTGTTCTGGTAAAACTAATGTGACCGAGTGACTGAACAAGTGGACAGAACTCCCCAAACAAAAAATAGCAAACGAGCATGACGTCGTCACGTTGCCGCGCCACTGTCTGCGCATCCCCCCCTCCCCAGGAGGGGGGAAGGGGAAGCCCCAGACCTAACTGCCGGCAACGCACCCTACAGTTCTTAGGCTGGATGTCAAAAACGCGAAAAGCACTGCCGACCGGAGGGAGGGAGGGAAACTGGGGAGCCTATGGGACTCACCCAGAAAATGGTGTTTCATTACATTCAACTCTGGTTTTCTGGGGGGAGCCCCGTCGGCTCCNTGCCATACCTCAACCACACTGATGCGAAGAGGTCCACCACCAGGCGCCTGTACATCTGGCAGAGCCAACTGAATGAGTCGGCATCGACTGTCCATCCCGTGACAGGAGAATGAAACGCGACATGCCATCTGCCAGGATGTTAGACACCCCCTGGAGAGCCAAACCTGGAGATCTCAGCAGACGAGTCACCCGAAGCGACCAGCCCCAAAGAGCCAAGGACCGCATTGGACCTCTGCGGTTCAGGCAATGAACCACTGGGGCTCAGACCGAATGGAGCCGGATCGTCAATCTGCGAGTGATACAAACCCTCCAAAGCGAAAGCCACACCACCGTGAACTCCGTTAACGTGATGCGAGCCTGACAGAAGGACAGATCCCACCAACCCTGGCTGGCCTGGTAAGCACTCGTCACAAACCCTCAGCCAAAAGATGACACGTCCGTGAACACATCAAGCGAGAGCTCGGGAAGTGCCACGCACTGAACCCAAAAACCCAAAGAGGAAGCTGGCGATGCAGCAGCCGATGCAAGGCTCACAGAGGCCAAACCCAGCGATTGCAAGAGTGGCGGAAGCGATGTCCCCAAAGGAACCAGAACAGCTGTCGAAGGCAGACCCGACCCGGTGGGTAAACCAGCGAAGTTCAGACTCCAGCACAGCTGCTCGAGCAACCGAGGAGTGACCTGGGAGCTCTCCAGAAACACCCGAAGGCGGGACTGCAGCCACAGCAACGTAACTAGAGCGAGAGAGCGAGAGAGCGAGAGAGCGAGCGAGAGAGAGAGAGAGAGCGAGAGAGAGAGACAGAGCGAGAGAGACAGAGAGAGAGAGACAGAAGAGACAGAGAGAGACAGAGAGAGAGAGAGAGAGAGAGAGAGAGAGAGGAGAGAGAGAGAGAGAGAGAGAGAGAGAGAGAGAGAGAGAGAGAGACAAGGAAGTGGTCCGAGAGTCCTACACAAGATCCAGCCAAGTCCAAACCTGAGAGGGAACCAGATGGGACATCCTACGGTTCACCAAGAACCCGGACCCGGCAAGTTGGGTAAAGAACCAAACAACTAGCGAGCAGACACATGGACCTTCTGGGAGCCCACACCAGCCAGTCGTCGAGGTAAGCCAGAACCCAAATCCCTAGCAGAAGCAAGTGGGTCACCACGACCCAGGTAAGGTATGTGAACACACGAGGTGCCAGATTCAAGCCAAATGGAAGGCAATGAAAGACGTAAGCTTGCCACCCTGCAGCAAATCCTAGTCAGTCTCTGAACCCCAGATGAATCGGAAAGTGCCAATATGCGTCCCGGAGGTTCAGACACGGCATCTAAGCACCCGGCTCAAGCAGAAGCCAGACCTGGGACTGAGTAGTTATCCGAAAGGAGGAGCAATAAACTCAGGGGTTCAGATGGGACAAGTCCAGGATGAACCTCAGATCTGCACAGTCCCGTTTGAGACTGGAAACAGGCGGGAAACCCACCTGAAAGATGTTGTCGTTTTGACCACGCACCCACTCCAGGAAGACTCAATTAAGCGCAGGGAAAGAGGCCTGCCCCACCAGCCCCGGAGGAGGAGCCACCCAACGCCACCGCAGGCCGGAGGACATGACCCGAAATGCCCACAAATCGTGGGACCAGGCGTGAGCAAACAGCGCTTTTGCGGTTCGCCCCATCGCCCCGTTGGCTCATGAAACTGGCACCACTGGCCTTCCACGACTGAAGGAACCCCAAACCCTGGCATGACCTTTCCGAGCAGGTTCCCCACATCCACCCCGAACAACAAACAAGTCCATCGTAGGTTCTGAAAACAAGAACCAACAATAAAGTACAGTTCATAAATGGCCTCCTCACGGAATCAAATGCAGTATTTGGAGCTTTCACAGAAACCCATGCAGGGGAATTCTTGGACAGTGAGATCTGGATTCCAGGATATAACCTATACAGGTGTGATAGGAAAATTAGGACACATGGAGGAGTGGGTCTGTATATTAGGGAAGACCTTGTGTGCTCGGAGCTCCTAAACGTTACAAATGAGGTGATAGAGGTACTGGGATTAAAAATAGAGAAAATAAATTTAGTGATTATTCTAATATACAAACCGCCAGATGCAACGGCTGAGGAATTCACAGAACAGATAAACAAAATAGAGAATAGCCTTGATAATTTGGAGAACCCAATACCTGATATTATCTTTTTAGGTGACTTCAACTTGCCTAGTCTCAGGTGGAGAATAGCAAACAATAATATTATACCAGGGAATCTATCAGGACCTAACCAACCACAGATTAGAGAACTACTTAGATTCTGTGACAAATTTTCACTTACTCAGCAGATATCGGAGCCAACGAGAAATGAAAATATTCTAGATCTGGTCTTTACGAACAATGAAGACATTATCAGAGACATTACGATATCAGATACCACATATTCAGATCACAAGCTCATTGAAGTGCAAACTACCATCAATACCCAGAATAGACCTAAAACGTTGATAAAGCGAGAGGGGCTATTCAGTAAATTCAATTTTAATAATAAAAGAATAGACTGGGAGATAATAAACAGGGAACTTAAAAACATTCCATGGGAAACTGTTTTAAGTAATAAAAGTCCTACAAAAGGAATAGAAAAACTGACTTCGGAAGCGTATCAAGTCTGTCTGAAACATGTTCCTTTGAGGAAAGCCAGAAAGAGATCCAACGTAGAAAGAGAACGCAGAAGACACTATAAACGCAGGAAAAGAATAACGGAACTGCTTATGCAGACACGAATTTCCCGTCAAAGAAGGAATAATTTAAATAGGGAGATTGAAGAAATCGAGCGGAAATTGAAACACTCATATGAAACTGAAGAAAGGCAGTTAGAACAGAAAGCAATTCAGGAAATAAAGAAAAATCCAAAATACTTCTTCACATATGCGAAATCAAAAGCAAAAACTACTGCCAGTATTGGACCTATTCGTACAAGTGAAGGTTCATACACGGAGGATGACAAAGAAATTAGTGAAATCCTAAAAAGCAGTATGAGGACATGTTTAGCACTCCAATAAACAACATGAAAGTAGAAGATCCAGACAATTTCTTTATGCGGGATATCCAAACCCCTGTAAATATAACTGATATCAACACGAGCGCACTAAATTTTGAAAGAGAAATTGAAAACATGCCCATGCACTCGGCCCCAGGTCCAGACTCATGGAATTCAATATTTATAAAGAAATGCAAAGTGCCGGTAGCACAGGCACTCAGTATAGTGTGGAGGAAGAGCTTGGACACGGGGGAGATACCAGATGCACTTAAAGTAGCAGACATAGCCCCTCTACACAAGGGAGGGAGCAAAGCATTGGCAAAGAATTATAGACCAGTTGCACTAACATCGCACATAATAAAAGTATTTGAGAGAGTGATTAGGAGTCAGGTCACCAATTTCATGGAGACCAATGACCTTCACAACCCAGGCCAACATGGATTTCGAGCGGGAAGATCGTGCCTCTCACAGCTACTTGAGCACTACGATAAAGTCACTGAGGCATTAGAAGAAAAACAGAATGCTGATGTGATATACACGGACTTCGCAAAGGCATTCGATAAATGTGACCATGGCGTGATAGCACACAAAATGAAGTCAATGGGAATAACCGGTAAAGTAGGACGCTGGATACTCAGTTTTCTGTCAAACAGGACTCAGCGAGTAACGGTCAACCATATAAAATCTAGTCCAAGTGCAGTTAAAAGCTCTGTACCTCAGGGTACAGTCCTTGCACCGCTGCTTTTCCTTATTCTCATATCAGATATAGACAAAAATACAAGTCACAGCTTCGTATCATCCTTTGCAGACGACACAAAAATCAGTAAGAAAATTACCTCGGCTGAAGACATTGAAAAACTTCAAGCTGATATTAATAAAGTTTTCGACTGGGCATCAGAAAATAATATGATGTTTAACAGTGACAAATTCCAGGTACTCAGGTACGGTAAAAATGAGGACCTTAAACATAATACAGGGTACAAAACACAATCAAATGTGCCCATAGTAGGAAAACAACATGTAAAGGATTTGGGAATAATGATGTCTGACGACCTAACGTTTAGGGAGCATAACCAAGCAAATATTGCGACAGCCAGAAAAATGATAGGATGGATTACGAGAACTTTCAAATCCAGGGATCCCATCACAATGCTTGTACTCTTCAAGTCACTTGTGCTGTCCCGTCTTGAGTACTGTTCAGTACTCACTTCCCCTTTAGAGCAGGAGAGATTGCTGAAATAGAGGGAATACAGAGAACATATACGGCACGCATAGACGCGATAAAGCACCTAAATTATTGGGATCGTCTCAAAGCTCTCCAAATGTACTCACTAGAAAGAAGACGAGAGAGATATCAAATAATATACACCTGGAAGATACTGGAGGGCCAGGTCCCAAATCTACACAGTAAAATAACAACGTACTGGAGTGAACGATATGGAAGAAAATGCAGAATAGAGCCAGTGAAGAGCAGGGGTGCCATAGGCACAATCAGAGAACACTGTATAAACATCAGAGGTCCGCGGTTGTTCAACGTCCTCCCAGCAAGCATAAGAAATATTGCCGGAACAACCGTGGACATCTTCAAGAGGAAACTAGATTTATTCCTCCAAGGAGTTCCGGACCAGCCGGGCTGTGGTGGGTATGTGGGCCTGCGGGCCGCTCCAAGCAACAGCCTAGTGGACCAAACTCTCACAAGTCAAGCCTGGCCTCGGGCCGGGCTTGGGGAGTAGAAGAACTCCCAGAACCCCATCAACCAGGTATCAACCAGGCCGACAGCTAGACGAAGCCGCCAGACTCTGCAAACAGCAATGGGCAAAAAGGCGACGAAAACCTGCCCATGTGGATTCCAAAGAGGGAGTGAGCACAGCCTGCCAGCATGCGCGGCGAGAAGCAAAGAACAGACACCACCTCCTTCAGAATCGCCGCAAACAACTTCAACAAGGCAGCTGACACCCGTGCCGCCGAGGCAAGCGCACCGGACGCAGGCTAGTCACCCAGCGCCTACAAACCATCCTCAAGCCAGTCCGAAGACAACTCAGGAATGGAAAAGAAATGCAAGACCAAAGCCAAATGTCAATGGGCACGCAAATCCTCAGCTACCAGGGCTTTCCCGCCAAAAGGGCGGGAACTTGCACATGAAAATGCACCTGGCCGACATCCTTAGGAAGAGCAGGGGAGAATACGCATACATTAAGGCACTCAAACTCACATCCCAGGTAAAACTGAACAACTGTAGATGTTTCCCGCCACTCAAGCATGCGGCACCGACAGAATGTATACCATGCACCCAACGAAAAGAAGGACAGTCTGCCAAACAAGTCCATTGTAGGCCGATAGCTAGACGAAGCCGCCTGCGGATACTGCACAACCGCAAACTCTGCAAACAGCAATGGGCAAAAAGGCGACGAAAACCTGCCTATGTGGATTGCAAAGAGGGAGTGAGCACAGCCTGCTAGCATGCGCGGCGAGAAGCAAAGAACATCGGTCGAGCCAGTCGGCCGAGCGGACAGCACACTGTACTTGTGATCCTGTGGTCCAGGGTTCGATCCCGGGCGCCGGCGAGAAACAGTGGGCAGAGTTTCTTTCACCCTATGCCCCTGTTACCTAGCAGTAAAATAGGTACCTGGGTGTTAGTTAGCTGTCACGGGCTGCTTCCTGGGGGTGGAGACCTGGTCGAGGACCGGGCCGCGGGGACACTAAAGCCCAGAAATCATCTCAAGATAACCTCAAGATAGCCAACCAGGATGACTCCGGTACCTCGTAACACACCCAATAAAGAAAAGTTGCACTAAACTCAAACGAGGAAGGGTCCATTATCGAGGCAAAATCTGGGTCACACAGGAGGTATGCAGCAATGGCCTCCTGAATCTCCTTAGATGGGATGCGGGAAGCCAAAGACTTCCGGAAAGAAGGAACCAAAAAACCGAAGGGGACCCTGAATCGAATCCGGGTAGGAGTTGAATCCTTATCAAACTCATACAGGGAGGGGGGGGGATAAGAAAAACCCTCCCTCCATGTAACAACAAACCCCGCACCAAGGGTACCAACACCGAAGCGGGGTCAAACGGGTTCCATAGGAAAAACCCACAAGGAAGGAAACCTCTGGAAAGACGCCCCATGCGTACCCAAAGGCAACTGAAAGTGAACTCTGGGGGAAACTGCACTCAAAACTCATACACAGAGGAGAGGGGTATGAAAACCCCCTCTCCCTGCAACCACTAACCCTCCATAGAAGATGCTAAGAATAAAAAAGGTCAAAGGGGATTCATGGCTCCAATTCTGACTCTTCCCATGCCCTTTAAACTGCGGTCAACTGTACCGGGGCTAAGCCATCATCCACACCCACACCCACAGAAAGACAGGCGGATTCCAGGACAGACGCTTCAAGAGAAGGGGCCCGGCTGGTAAGAAGGCCCAGAAGCCTTGGTGGGATCGAGCGCCCCAACTGCCTCTTTGCCCGATTCAAAAGGGACACTCCTTGAAGCTGACCAAGCCATATCCCGAGCTAAAAACCTGCCCCAAACCCAAAACCCTCAGATGTTTTGGGGCTGGAAGCAGGGTGGGAAAGGGGAAGGGGGTAGGGAAGTACTAGAAGGAGAGCAAACCACACCAAACAGGGAAGGAAGAGGTGCAGCTAACACACTGATTAAGTGCCATACTAGTAGTATGGCACTTAATCAGTGTGATAGCTATGGGGAGTCATCAGGGCTTCCCTCAGAAACTGCTCATCAAGTAACCACTAAAAAATTAATAAAAGTAAATAGCACCCACAGGACAAAACCCAAAGGATGCCTGGTACTTCTCTGAGAAAAGAAGCAGGGCTCACTATGCTGAGCGACTGAAAGAACTAATCGGTTGAACAAAC
>WNGS01164858.1:47926900-47949451 GCA_020271785.1 Procambarus virginalis
CAAAAAACCCTGCTAGACCTCCAAAACCCTGCTAGACTTCCAAAACCCTGCTAGACCTCCAAAACCCTGCTAGACCTCCAAACCCTGCTAGACCCTCCAAACCCTGCTAGACTTCCAAAACCCTGCTAGACCTCCAAAACCCTGCTAGACCTCCAAAACCCTGCTAGACCTCCAAAACCCTGCTAGACTTCCCAAACCTGCTAGACTTCCAAAACCCTGCTAGACCTCCAAAACCCTGCTAGACTTCCAAAACCCTGCTAGACCTCCAAAACCCTGCTAGACTTCCAAAACCCTGCTAGACCTCCAAAACCCTGCTAGACCTCCACAAACCCTGCTAGACCTCCAAAACCCTGCCAAAACCCTGCTAGACCTCCAAAACCCTGCTAGACTTCCAAAACCTGCTAGACCTCCAAAAACCCTGCTAGACCTCCAAACCCTGCTAGACCTCCAAAAACCCTGCTAGACCTCCAAAACCCTGCTAGACCTCCAAAACCCTGCTAGACCTCCAAAAACCTGCTAGACCTCCAAAACCCTGCTAGACCTCCAAAACCCTGCTAGACCTCCAAAACCTGCTAGACCTCCAAAACCCTGCTAGACATCCAAAACCCTGCTAGACCTCCAAAACCCTGCTAGACCCCCAAACCCTGCTAGACCTCCAAAACCCTGCTAGACCTCCAAAACCCTGCTAGACCTCCAAAAAACCCTGCTAGACCTCAAAACCCTGCTAGACCTCCAAAACCCTGCTAGACCTCCAAACCCTGCTAGACCTCCAAAACCTCCAAAACCTGCTAGACCTCCAAAACCCTGCTAGACCTCCAAAAACCCTGCTAGACCTCCAAAAACCCTGCTAGACCTCCAAAACCCTGCTAGACCTCCAAAACCCTGCTAGACCTCCAAAACCCTGCTAGACCTCCAAAACCCTGCTAGACCTCCAAAACCCTGCTAGACCTCCAAAACCCTGCTAGACCTCCAAAACCCTGCTAGACCTCCAAAACCCTGCTAGACCTCCAAAACCCTGCTAGACCTCCAAAACCCTGCTAGACCTCCAAAACCCTGCTAGACCTCCAAAACCCTGCTAGACCTCCAAAACCCTGCTAGACCTCCAAAACCCTGCTAGACCTCCAAAACCTGCTAGACCTCCAAAACCCTGCTAGACCTCCAAAACCTGCTAGACTTCAAAACCCTGCTAGACCTCCCAAACCCTGCTAGACCTCCAAAACCCTGCTAGACCTCCAAAACCCTGCTAGACTTCCAAAACCCTGCTAGACCTCCAAACCCTGCTAGACCTCCAAAACCCTGCTAGACCTCCAAAACCCTGCTAGACTTCCAAAACCCTGCTAGACCTCCAAAACCCTGCTAGACTTCCAAAACCCTGCTAGACCTCCAAAACCCTGCTAGACTTCCAAAACCCTGCTAGACCTCCAAAACCCTGCTAGACCTCCAAAACCCTGCTAGACCTCCAAAACCCTCCAAAACCCTGCTAGACCTCCAAAAACCCTGCTAGACTTCCAAAACCCTGCTAGACCTCCAAAAACCTGCTAGACTTCCAAAACCCTGCTAGACCTCCAAAAACCCTGCTAGACCTCCAAAACCCTGCTAGACCTCCAAAACCCTGCTAGACCTCCAAAACCTGCTAGACCTCCAAAACCCTGCTAGACCTCCAAAAACCCTGCTAGACCTCCAAAACCCTGCTAGACCTCCAAAACCCTGCTAGACTTCCAAAACCCTGCTAGACCTCCAAAACCCTGCTAGACATTTAAAACCCTGCTAGACCTCCAAAAACCCTGCTAGACCCCAAAAACCCTGCTAGACCTTCAAAAACCCTGCTAGACCTCCAAAACCCTGCTAGACCTCCAAAAACCTGCTAGACCTCCAAAAACCCTGCTAGACCTCCGAAACCCTGCTAGACCTCCAAAACCCTGCTAGACCTCCAAAACCCTGCTAGACCTCCAAAACCCTGCTAGACCTCCAAAACCCTCCCTCCAAAAACCCTGCTAGACCTCCAAAAACCCTGCTAGACCTCCAAAACCCTGCTAGACCTCCAAAAACCCTGCTAGACCTCCAAAACCCTGCTAGACCTCCAAAACCCTGCTAGACCTCCAAAACCCTGCTAGACCTCCAAAACCCTGCTAGACCTCCAAAAACCCTGCTAGACCTCCAAAAACCCTGCTAGACCTCCAAAACCCTGCTAGACCTCCAAAACCCTGCTTGACCTCCAAAACCCTGCTAGACCTCCAAAACCCTGCTAGACCTCCAAAACCCTGCTTGACCTCCAAAACCCTGCTAGACCTCCAAAACCCTGCTAGACCTCCAAAACCCTGCTAGACCTCCAAAAACCCTGCTAGACCTCCAAAACCCTGCTAGACCTCCAAAACCCTGCTAGACCTCCAAAACCCTGCTAGACCTCCAAAACCCTGCTAGACCTCCAAAACCCTGCTAGACCTCCAAAACCCTGCTAGACCTCCAAAACCCTGCTAGACCTCCAAAACCCTGCTAGACCTCCAAAACCCTGCTAGACCTCCAAAACCCTGCTAGACCTCCAAAACCTTGCTAGACCTCCAAAACCCTGCTAGACCTCCAAAACCCTGCTAGACCTCCAAAACCCTGCTAGACTTCCAAAACCCTGCTAGACCTCCAAAACCCTGCTAGACCTCCAAAACCCTGCTAGACCTCCAAAACCCTGCTAGACCTCCAAAACCCTGCTAGACCTCCAAAACCCTGCTAGACCTCCAAAACCCTGCTAGACTTCCAAAACCCTGCTAGACTTCCAAAACCCTGCTAGACCTCCAAAACCCTGCTAGACTTCCAAAACCCTGCTAGACCTCCAAAAACCCTGCTAGACTTCCAAAACCCTGCTAGACCTCCAAAAACCTTGCTAGACTTCCAAAACCCTGCTAGACCTCCAAAAACCCTGCTAGACCTCCAAAACCCTGCTAGACCTCCAAAACCCTCCAAAACCCTGCTAGACCTCCAAAAACCCTGCTAGACTTCCAAAACCCTGCTAGACCTCCAAAAACCCTGCTAGACTTCCAAAACCCTGCTAGACCTCCAAAAACCCTGCTAGACCTCCAAAAACCCTGCTAGACCTCCAAAACCCTGCTAGACCTCCAAAAACCCTGCTAGACCTCCAAAACCCTGCTAGACCTCCAAAACCCTGCTAGACCTCCAAAACCCTCCAAAACCCCAGCTGGTTAATATAAAGTAGTTTATAATATCGGCCTAGGACATATTCACAAACACAGCCGAAAGAGTGGCATACTTCCTTATGTCAGGGACACGAGAGTAGAACGCAGGCAGGGTAGACTTAAGACTACTGAAACCTGGAAAATACGAGCCATAGAACAGGAGACAAAGGAAACAGAATCAACCCACAAAGGTAGCGGCATAAAGCTGCCACCGGACACATTGCATGATACACCCCTGGCCGAGCTAACCAATCATCAATGACCAAAGGACCCCTCTGGAACCCCTCAAGTGGTAATAAACCAGCATCAGAAAAATCCAACTAACACATTCTTCTCCGGAAAAGAAGGAGCCGGCAGCAAATGAACAAGACACCCACCCAGTCCAAAGGAACAGAAGCCTTGCCTCCACAGGACAACATGAAGCTTCACTACTTTACAACATGAGGCAAGAGAAACTAAAAGCCGTGCCTTAAGAGACTAAAGGAAACATTGTAAAAGAAGACGAAAGAAAAGTGAGAACACAGACCAAAGACCAACCAGGCTCAAGCAGCGCATGAGCAGGCCAGAGGTAAAGCAAATCATAAGAAAGCCTGCAAAACAATGCCAAGGTTGTATCAACACCAAGTGCAAGCTGCAGTGACTCTGCCAGTGCTGCACAATATGAGTACAATGATCAGGAAAAAGCCAAGAAAGGAGAGCACCACAAGCTCTAGAACCCGAAGGACAACAACGAAAAGGAATGAAGTGTGCAAAAGGAATGCCATGAAACCTCACAGTTGCCATGAAGAACCCAGGTGGAACAACATAAAAGCCAGCACTGAATGTAATGAAACGCCATTTTCTGGGCAAGTACCGGAGGCTCCCTGAAGCTTACTGGGATATGTATGTATTAGACCATGGCATCAGTCAGTTCAACTGGGGTTCTTACCTACCAGGAACCACGAGCCAGAACCTGGCCCCCCCTCAGACAGGCACGAGGAGCAATTGCCTATAGAATCCCCCATGTAGTTGAAAGAATTCTGTCTGCCATGGACCGGGTTAGGCACCCAGAAAGGTAGGTCCCAAAACAGAACTCAACTGGTTAAACATTGCTACCGAAAGTTGAACTTCAAGTGGGACACCATCAACGAAGCCACCTGATCACCATACAAGTGGTAATAAACCTGCTCAGAAAAACCAGACGCGAAGATCAGAGAAGAAGATTGAATCAGCCACGCACCGAACCGGACCAATCTGCTGAAAGAGGCGGAGCCGGGAAAAGTCCTCGGGTTTAGACACTGAGCAAGCAGCACCTGAAACCAAGGATGGGCTGGCCACCAAAGGAGCCAGCAGGACTACTTTCCCCTGGTAAGTCTACAAACAAGCCAGAACCTGAAGCAACAGCTGAACCGGGTAAAAAAAGGTATAGGTAATCCCACCTCGACTATTCCTGCCGAAAGACATCGACCCTGACAGCCTCGCAGTCGGAGAAGGATGCCATACCTCAAACCACACTGATGCGAAGAGGTCCACCACCAGGCGCCTGTACATCTGGCAGAGCCAACTGAATGAGTCGGCATCGACTGTCCATCCCGTGACAGGAGAATGAAACGCGACATGCCATCTGCCAGGATGTTAGACACCCCCTGGAGAGCCAAACCTGGAGATCTCAGCAGACGAGTCACCCGAAGCGACCAGCCCCAAAGAGCCAAGGACCGCATTGGACCTCTGCGGTTCAGGCAATGAACCACTGGGGCTCAGACCGAATGGAGCCGGATCGTCAATCTGCGAGTGATACAAACCCTCCAAAGCGAAAGCCACACCACCGTGAACTCGTTAACGTGATGCGAGCTGACAGAAGGACAGATCCCACCAACCCTGGCTGCCTGGTAAGCACTCGTCACAAAACCCTCAGCCAAAAGATGACACGTCGTGAACACATCAAGCGAGAGCTCGGGGGAAGTGCCACGGCACTGAACCCAAAAAAAACCCAAAGAGGAAGCTGGCGATGCAGCAGCCGATGCAAGGCTCACAGAGGCCAAACCCAGCGATTGCAAGAGTGGCGGAAGCGATGTCCCCAAAGGAACCAGAACAGCTGTCGAAGGCAGACCCGACCCGGTGGGTAAACCAGCGAAGTTCAGACTCCAGCACAGCTGCTCGAGCAACCGAGGAGTGACTGGGAGCTCTCCAGAAACACCGAAGGCGGGACTGCAGCCACAGCAAGTAACTAGAGCGAGAGAGCGAGAGAGCGAGAGAGAGAGGAGAGGAGAGATGAGAGCGAGATTGGAGAGAGAGAGAGAGGCAGAGAGAGAGAGACAGAGAGAGAGAAGAGAGACCAGAGAGAGAGGGACGAGAGAGAGAGAGAGAGAAGAGAGAGAGATGGAGAAGAGAGAGAGAGAGAGAGAGAAGAGAGAGGAGAGAGAGAGGACAAGGAAGTGGTCCGAGAGTCCTACACAAGATCCAGCCAAGTCCAAACCTGAGAGGGAACCAGATGGGACATCCTACGGTTCACCAAGAACCCGGACCCGGCAAGTGGGTAAAAGAACCAAACAACTAGCGAGCAGACACATGGACTTCTGGGAGCCCACACCGCCAGTCGTCGAGGTAAGCCAGAACCCAAATCCCTAGCAGAAGCAAGTGGGTCACCACGACCCAGGTAAGTATGTGAAACACACGAGGTGCCAGATTCAGCCAAATGGAAGGCAATGAAAGACGTAAGCTTCCACCCTGCAGCAAATCCTAGTCAGTCTCTGAACCCCAGATGAATCGGAAAGTGCCAATATGCGTCCCGGAGGTTCAGACACGGCATCTAAGCACCGGCTCAAGCAGAAGCCAGACCTGGGACTGAGTAGTTATCCGAAAGGAGGAGCAATAAACTCAGGGGTTCAGATGGGACAAGTCCAGGATGAACCTCAGATCTGCACAGTCCCGTTTTGAGACTGGAAACAGGCGGGAACCCACCTGAAAGATGTTGTCGTTTTGACACGCACCCACTCCAGGAAGACTCAATTAAGCGCAGGGAAAGAGGCCTGCCCCAACAGCCCCGGAGGAGGAGCCACCCAACGCCACCGCAGGCCGGAGGACATGACCCGAAATGCCACAAATCGTGGGACCAGGCGTGAGCAAACAGCGCTTTTGCGGTTCGCCCCATCGCCCCGTTGGCTCATGAAACTGGCACCATGGCCTTCCACGACTGAAGGAAACCCAAACCCTGGCATGACCTTTCCGAGCAGGTTCCCCACATCCACCCCGAACAACAAAACAAGTCCATCGTAGGTTCTGAAAACAAGAACCAAAAAATAAAGTACAGTTCATAAATGGCCTCCTCACGGAATCAAATGCAGTATTTGGAGCTTTCACAGAACCCATGCAGGGGAATTCTGGACAGTGAGATCTGGATTCCAGGATATAACCTATACAGGTGTGATAGGAAAATAGGACACATGGAGGAGTGGGTCTGTATATTAGGGAAGACCTTGTGTGCTCGGAGCTCCTAAACGTTACAAATGAGGTGATAGAGGTACTGGGATTAAAAATAGAGAAAATAAATTTAGTGATTATTCTAATATACAAACCGCCAGATGCAACGGCTGAGGAATTCACAGAACAGATAAACAAAATAGAGAATAGCTTGATAATTTGGAGAACCCAATACCTGATATTATCTTCTTAGGTGACTTCAACTTGCCTAGTCTCAGGTGGAGAATAGCAAACAATAATATTATACCAGGGAATCTATCAGGACCTAACCAACCACAGATTAGAGAACTACTTAGATTCTGTGACAATTTTCACTCACTCAGCAGATATCGGAGCCAACGAGAAATGAAAATATTCTAGATTGGTCTTTACGAACAATGAAGACATTATCAGAGACATTACGATATCAGATACCACATATTCAGATCACAAGCTCATTGAAGTGCAAACTACCATCAATACTCAGAATAGACCTAAAACGTTGATAAAGCGAGAGGGGCTATTCAGTAAATTCAATTTTAATAATAAAAGGATAGACTGGGAGATAATAAACAGGGAACTTAAAAACATTCCATGGGAAACTGTTTTAAGTAATAAAAGTCCTACAGAAGGAATAGAAAAACTGACTTCGGAAGCGTATCAAGTCTGTCTGAAACATGTTCCTTTGAGGAAAGCCAGAAGAGATCCAAAGTAAGAAAGAGAACGCAGAAGACACTATAAACGCAGGAAAGAATAACGGAACTGCTTATGCAGACACGAATTTCCCGTCAAAGAAGGAATAATTTAAATAGGGAGATTGAAGAAATCGAGCGGAAATTGAAAACACTCATATGAAACTGAAGAAAGGCAGTTAGAACAGAAAGCAATTCAGGAAATAAAGAAAAATCCAAAATACTTCTTCACATATGCGAAATCAAAAGCAAAAACTACTGCCAGTATTGGACCTATTCGTACAAGTGAAGGTTCATACACGGAGGATGACAAAGAAATTAGTGAAATCCTAAAAAAGCAGTATGAGGACATGTTTAGCACTCCAATAAACAACATGAAAGTAGAAGATCCAGACAATTTCTTTATGCGGGATATCCAAACCCCTGTAATATAACTGATATCAACACGAGCGCACTAAATTTTGAAAGAGAAATTGAAAACATGCCCATGCACTCGGCCCCAGGTCCAGACTCATGGAATTCAATATTTATAAAGAAATGCAAAGTGCCGGTAGCACAGGCACTCAGTATAGTGTGGAGGAAGAGCTTGGACACGGGGGAGATACCAGATGCACTTAAAGTAGCAGACATAGCCCCTCTACACAAGGGAGGGAGCAAAGCATTGGCAAAGAATTATAGACCAGTTGCACTAACATCGCACATAATAAAAGTATTTGAGAGAGTGATTAGGAGTCAGGTCACCAATTTCATGGAGACCAATGACCTTCACAACCCAGGCCAACATGGATTTCGAGCGGGAAGATCGTGCCTCTCACAGCTACTTGAGCACTACGATAAAGTCACTGAGGCATTAGAAGAAAAACAGAATGCTGATGTGATATACACGGACTTCGCAAAGGCTTTCGATAAATGTGACCATGGCGTGATAGCACACAAAATGAAGTCAATGGGAATAACCGGTAAAGTAGGACGCTGGATACTCAGTTTTCTGTCAAACAGGACTCAGCGAGTAACGGTCAACCATATAAAATCTAGTCCAAGTGCAGTTAAAAGCTCTGTACCTCAGGGTACAGTCCTTGCACCGCTGCTTTTCCTTATTCTCATATCAGATATAGACAAAAATACAAGTCACAGCTTCGTATCATCCTTTGCAGACGACACAAAATCAGTATGAAAATTACCTCGGCTGAAGACATGAAAAACTTCAAGCTGATATTAATAAAGTTTTCGACTGGGCATCAGAAAATAACATGATGTTTAACAGTGACAAATTCCAGGTACTCAGGTACGGTAAAAATGAGGACCTTAAACATAATACAGGTACAAAACACAATCAAATGTGCCCATAGTAGGAAAACAACATGTAAAGGATTTGGGAATAATGATGTCTGACGACCTAACGTTTAGGGAGCATAACCAAGCAAATATTGCGACAGCCAGAAAAATGATAGGATGGATTACGAGAACTTTCAAATCCAGGGATCCCATCACAATGCTTGTACTCTTCAAGTCACTTGTGCTGTCCCGTCTTGAGTACTGTTCAGTACTCACTTCCCCTTCAGAGCAGGAGAGATTGCTGAAATAGAGGGAATACAGAGAACATATACGGCACGCATAGACGCGATAAAGCACCTAAATTATTGGGATCGTCTCAAAGCTCTCCAAATGTACTCACTAGAAAGAAGACGAGAGAGATATCAAATAATATACACCTGGAAGATACTGGAGGGCCAGGTCCCAAATCTACACAGTAAAATAACAACGTACTGGAGTGAACGATATGGAAGAAAATGCAGAATAGAACCAGTGAAGAGCAGGGGTGCCATAGGCACAATCAGAGAACACTGTATAAACATCAGAGGTCCGCGGTTGTTCAACGTCCTCCCAGCAAGCATAAGAAATATTGCCGGAACAACCGTGGACATCTTCAAGAGGAAACTAGATTTATTCCTCCAAGGAGTTCCGGACCACCGGGCTGTGGTGGGTATGTGGGCCTGCGGGCCGCTCCAAGCAACAGCCTAGTGGACCAAACTCTCACAAGTCAAGCCTGGCCTCGGGCCGGGCTTGGGGAGTAGAAGAACTCCCAGAACCCCATCAAACCAGGTATCAACCAGGNGGGAAAGCAAGAGTCCGCTCGCGTTGCAATAACCTAAACCTACCTTGCAACGCATGAGCTGCCTGCACCCGAATTGAATCAGCAGCAGACTGGGTGAATTGAGTCACAAACAAGCAACAGAGCTCGCAGGACTCAGGGTCGAATGTGTCACCGACCCAACAGGCAGCATGACGAGGCAAAAACAATGAGAGTCACCCTGAGACAAGGGACAGAGCAACCCTCAAACTCGCACACAGCGAGAGGGGACCCAAGGGACTCCTCCATCGGACCCGAGAGCCCCCGCGGGGTTTTCAGGGCCCCTAGACTGGGTCTGCTAAGGGTATCCCAGGCAGGGCACTGCTAACCGTCTACCCAAACTACCAAACAATCTGCTAAAAGCTGAACCACGGGACGTGTCCACTCGCGAGGGCGAAGCAGGGGGGTGCACCATACAAAACGATCCTAATATAAGGGGAACAAGCAGCCCCCCTACAGGCAAAAACAAAAAGAAAAGAAAAACCACCCAAGTGGACAACGGACCCAGAGGGAACAGAGCCGGCCGCTGTAATAGGTGAAGACTAGCAACGCAGTGCCCCGTGCCCACCAGTGCTAAAACTACCACTTACCCCAAGGTAACAAGGGAGTAAAAACCCCAAACCCTCAGGGCGGCCAAACGCCAAGCAGCGAAAAAGCCAACAGAGGTAGACCCAGGTGACTTGTGGAAGGCAACCCCAAGCCCCAAGGGTGGTACTTACAGGGCACTCAGGGAAGGTGACCCTAAGCACATGCAGCCCGAGTACCTGAGAATACTACTCCCGCTCACAACGACCACCATTAAGAGCAGCACTGAAAAAACAATTCCAGCGCTGAGACAAGACTGGAGCTGGAGCCACACGACCATGCACGATCCCATCAGCCGAGGAACTGAGGTGTGGATAGCCGGCGCGGGGGTCTGGGGCTCCCCCTTCCCCCTCCCGAGGGAGGGGGGAGCTGCGCAGACATGCGGGCGGCTGTGGTGTGACGTCATGCTAGTTTACTCGTTTTTCTTTTGGAGATTTCTGTCCACTTGTTTGTAAAATTTGTTGTTAACCAGAATAGGGGTTGTTTTGTGGCGCTTACTTTCTGGGTGCCTGTCCCGGTCGATGGCAGATATAGAATGCTCCAAATCACATGTGCATTCTATGGGCCATTGCTCCCGTGCCTCTCTGAGGGGGCCAGGTTCTGGCTCTGGTCCCCGGTAGGCTAGAACTCCACCACATCGACTGATGCAAAGTAGTTAGAATATCCATATCAGCCATGGATAGCTCCGGGGAGCCGTAGGGGCCCCCCCCAGAAAAAAAGGTTGAATGTAATGACACTAATTTCTGGGTAAACCCAGTGGTTCCCTGAAGCTATCACTAATAGTATGCCAACTACTAGGTTACATCAGCCTAGGAGTTCTATATGGCCTTGCAGGACTAATAGCCAGAAACTAGCCCCCTCCAAGAGTTGCAGGGAGCAGTGGCATTTATTTATTATGCCAACATAGGGAAGGCACCAGAAAGTTTGTGAAACAAAACAGACCACTGCTGGCTTTAGAAAAGACTGAAGCCTTGAGAACTGACAGAAGAACTCACCCAACAATATAAACAAAGAATCAAATGTTCTGAGACTAGCACCAGCTCGATCACCCCACCTACTCCACTTGTATGTGGGAAGGGAGAAGTAGCTTGTGGTCAGCCGGCAACACCACCCTTAGTTCTATGGTAAATGTGAGAATAAAACCCAATGACTTGTGAGAGTGGGTGTCAGGGACCCACTGGGGCTTCCATATTAGCTTCCATTTTTAGAAAGCATATTAGCTTTCCTTACATTCAACACTGGTTTTCTGGGAAAAGCCCTTGTGACTTCCTGAAGTTATCTACCTACAGAGATGGAAACCACTAGGCACTCACCAGGCAACCCATCCTCAGGAACCAAAGTACCTATGAAGGCATATTACTTAGAGGATCAATGGTGCACATATTCATACTTTACCTGTACCTTGCAACTACCTTGCAATGATTTCGGGGAACAATGTCCCCGCGTCCCATTCTCCGACCAGGCCTCTTGACCAAATTTATTATGCCTATGTAGCTATGTAGTATACATAGCTACCACCTATGACTCCTTATTTCAGTACTGTATGTTTAATGATTTTAAGGCTTAATAATTAAGATCTTAGTGAACTCATCAGCAATGATGATAGCTGTTGACAGCTGAATGCTCTCTTTACCAAAATGGAAATACCGTACTTAAAATAGCTATAATAAGTCTCCATTCTGCGTCAACTTATGTTTCAACCCATGATTTAAACCACTATTCTACAGTGCATCCTGTTAAAGGTTAGCACTTAGGAGAAATCTTGGTGCTTCTCAGTAAATTATAAGAGGCACTCTATAAATTATTACAGTGCACAGAATAATGATGCTTGTGCCAAACATCATTATACTCCCCAATCTTGCTATTGAACCTCAATCATTCTTTTATTCCATCTATTCGTTTGTGATTTGGCCCTAGGCGGCACCTAGACTCACAAGAGGTCTATGTAGTTTTGCAGCCAGCAACCGTGTTGCCACAGTTCCATCTCTGCACCTGCTCCGACGACTAGTTTTGTTTGTGTGTCTACCCACGGCAGATAAAGCCCTTACCCTCTTGCCTTTTTATATCTGTGCATATTTTTTGTATCCTGCTACTATGGCATCAGGAAATCTTCAACAAGAGCAAGAACCAAGAGAAAACATGTGATGATCTTTTATCAAAACATTTAACTTATAAAGGAAGATGAATCTAAAATGTATCCTGTGTGGTCTGTAGAATGTACCCAAAGCCACCCAATATTTTTACTCAAAGCCTCCTAGCATTATGTAAGTAATGATGAAATGTGGTATATTTACCCAATACTGTATAATGTTAGTGGAAGCGCAGGGGTGAAGAGGCTCTCATTGAGAAGCTCCAGAGAGCCTCCCCAAAAAACATCGGCAACACCATGTAAACCTCCAGCTACTGAAACGTGTGGGGTATGACAAAAGCCACGCCAAGCGACAAGAGAGATAAAGGGAAAGTCTGCCAGCCAGAAAGACTTCAGAACCTCATAATGCACCCAATAAGGGAGAAAAGAGCCAAAGAGGGAAATGCACCCAATAAGGGAAAGAAGAGCCAACCACCTCTACACCCGTAAAGGAAGGGGGGGCTCCTAAAGTCACGCGAGACTCACCCTACGCTAAAATCTGCCCCAACTTTGAAAGCCTCAAACATTTGGGAGCTGGAAGAAAGGGGGAAGGGGGGGAGCAGGATGAACCCCAGCCCACCTGGGAAGGAAAAGGCATGGACTGAACCAAGGCTGTAGAAACCAACACCCTCAAATCAGAGAGTGTTAAACCCAAACCGTTTTAAGGGTGTGACCCCTTAAAACCCAAGCGAAACAGCTCCAGGGCTTCCAAACGGGGCAATAAACCTGGCCTATTGCAATAGAGAACCACTCATGCAACACGACTGCTGCCTGATCCCACAGAATATCCGATAAGGGATGAGTAAATTGAAGCACAAGTGAGGAGCAAGTCCCGCAAGATTCCAGGTCGTAGGTGTCCCTGCCCCAACAAGCAGAATGGCGGAGGCAGTATGGATGATCGTCACCCTGAGGTATGGGCGACGAACAACCCTCAAAGTTGCAGAAGGTGAGAGTGGGCTCAGAAGAAGTATCCATAGTATGACCGAGCCCACAGGGGTTTTCCAGGGACCATAGGGTGAATGAGCCCTACAGGAAACCCAGGCACTGAGGCTAGCTAAGCCAGAAAACTTTGTTAATGCAGGAAAACCGACCGCAAAACAGCCACTGTAAAGCCTGGCAGGCAACAGAGGAGTACCATGACCATCACGCCCTAGGCATAGCCTAATGAGGAGCTAGGAAGAACTCCTCCGTAAACCAGGCAAAAAATGTCAACAAAATTAAAATATGAGAATGCCCCCGAAACCCCACAACAGCCAACAAGCAGTTGGAGAGAAACTTCGGCTGCCACATGATAGCTTAAGCAGGCTGCACTACCTGCAGTGTGCCTCACCAGCCGGTTAAAACTCCCGTACCCGAGGTAGGACAAAGCCCACAACCCCCGACTGAGCCCAAGGGCCAGGACAACCAAGAGTGAGGAAGTCCTCTAATGGGGAGCGTTTTCTGAACGTCCCAGCAATGATAACCCTGACCATTACACACAGAAATTACAATAGCGTGATGCATCAAATCCACAAGGGCCATGACGAGGGTTCGAACCTATGTCCGAGAAGATCCCAGACGCTGCCTTAATCGACTGAGCTACGACATGGTAAAAGAATTGCAACCAGAAGTTCTACTGACCTTACTTGGATTCTGCAGCTTCTCCGAGACACAAACCAGGGTTTTACATAATTCCCCATGCACTTGAGCTCTATTAATAAGCAGTTCTACCTCTTCACCCTTACTTCATTACACACAGAAATCGCAATAGCGTGATGCATCAAATGAACAATTCCACTAACTAAATGAACTAACCCTGACCATGCAAGGGCAGTACTCAGAGCACCTAGGGAAGGTGTCCCTAGATGCATGCAGTTCTGGTACTCACGAACTCCAGGCCAGCGCACCCCATAAGTGCAGGAACAGACATATAAGGCAAAAATTTCAGAACAGGAAATTGTGGCCTAAGGTGATGTCCGACCACCAGCACCATAAGTCAAGAACTGTAGGGTGGACAGCCGAGCTCACCCCAAGCCGGCTTCTCCTCCCACTGCATTGGGGGAGAGGTGGTAATGAGCAGGGAACTAGTGTTGCTGGTTTGTTTTCTTCATGTGGGGAGTTCTTTTGCTCTTTTGAGAACGTAGGTAGCATTTTTCAACTAGACAGTGGTCTGTTTTGTTTCGCGTACCAGTATGAGTGCTCACCCTGGTTGATGGCAAGTATGATGTACTTTACATTAAAGTGTTTATAGGTCATTGCTTCCCGAGTGTCTCTGAGGGGGGCCAGGTTCAGGTGCTAGTCCCCGGTAGGCAACAAGAACTCTGACTGGTGACCTCAACTTGGATAGCGCTATATCAGTGGGATAGCTGATAGAGTGCTATATCAGTGGGATCTGTGGGATAGCACACCAACAAGAAGCCAACAGGGTTCCCCACAGAAAGTACTATATAAACAGAAGGATGGGTTGGTATTTTAATTATTTTAATATCCATATAAACATACAAATTGATCACTAACCCATTGCTAGTGCTAGAGCGAGGATGCCACCAGTACTTGTTCCAACAATCCAATCAAAGAGTTGGAGAACCGGTCGTCCAGCTGCTTCTTCCAGAGCAATTAAAAGCTGAATCAAGACGAGACCTTTGATACCTCCACCATCGAGACATAATATACGTCCACCTGTCTTAGTGGAGTTGACCAAGCCAGAAAACCTGTTACAGAAGAAGATTGTAAATTGATAGTTGAAAGTTAACATTACAGTTCTGGTGGTATAAAATATGATCAAGATGAATTTCACTTGCAATAATATATATATTCAGTGTATATATAAGAGGTATTTATCTACCTTTTAATCTGGTACTGTTTACCTTCTTTACATTATCACTCTTAAACCATTATGTTATACTAAAATCAAAGCCTTTATTGACATCAGCTTAAAGTTTATCAGTGCCCTACCAAAGCAATTTTCTTGCTGATTTTTGTATCATCTACAAAAGATGATACAAAGCTGTGACTAGTATTTTTGTCTATATCTGACATGCGAATGAGAAAAAACAATGATGCAAGGATTGTGCCCTGGGGCATAGAGCATTTCACTGCTTTGACTTACTTTTATTTAGTTAACTGGTCTTCTTTGCATTCTGTCTGACAGAAAATTTAAAATCTAATGCCCCACTTTACCTGTTATTCCCATTAATCTCACTTTATGGACTATCACCCCATGACCCTTCACTTATCAAATGTCTTTGCAAAGTCCATGTATACAACATCTGCATTTAATTTTTCTTCTAATGCTTCTATGATTTTGTCAAAGTGATTAAGTAATTGAGAAAAACAGGATCTTTCTGCTCTAAGTCCTGGGTTGTGAAGTTCATTGTTCTCCATAAAACTGGAAATTGCTTCCTAATTGCTGTTTATAAAACTTTCAATGTGTGATGTAAGAGCAACTGCTCTTTAGTTTTTAGCCAAAGTTTTACTACTGATTTCAAACCTTCTGATATCTCCCTGTATTCGAGCTTTTTATCTATATTACACCGAGCACTCGGACTACAGTTATGTGACATTTCTTTGTGAATACTGAATTCTAGGGGCCAGATTCACGAAGCAGTTATGCAACACTTACAAACCTGTACATCTTTTCTCAATATTTGGTGGCATTGTTTACAATTATTAAACAGTTAATGAGCTCCAAAGCACTAGGAGGCTGTTTATAACAATAACAGATGACTGGGAAGTTTTCATTCTTGTAAACTGTTTAATAAATGTAATCAAAGCCATCAAAGATTGAGGAAAGATGTACACCTTCTTAAGAACTTGGATAACTGCTTCATGAATCTGGCCCATGGACCCAGGGTATATGTCAATTTCTCTTCCAAATCTACTACACTTGTGTTAGTATCAGTTATATTAGCAGGGGTTTGAACATCATTCAAAAAGAAGCTGTCCAGATCTTTAACTTCCATGTTTGTTTATTGGGGTGCTAAACATAGCCTCATACTGGTCTTTTAGGATTTCATTATTGCTTTGTCATCCTCTGTGTATGAACCTTCAATTGTAAGTATACATCCAATACTGGTGAAGGCATTTTATTTTGATTTTTCATATGTGCAAAAATATTTAGTATTTTTTCCATTACAATCAAATTTTTCCATTAAATCAACACAAGGTAAATCTTGCATTACTTAACATTCCAATTTCATTTCTTCCAATTGGCATGACTGCTTCTGCATCTGCTCTATTTCTTTGATCTCCCTGCTTAGATTTCCTTTTCTTTGTTGAAACAGTCATGTTTGCTTAAGCATTTACATTACTTTTTTCCTTTTGCAATGTTTTTTTCCATTCTCTTTCTATGGTGGTCCTCTTTCTGACCCTCCACAAAGGCACATGCTTCAAGCAGATTTTGTACACGGCAATCTTTCTATTCCCTGTGTGGGAGTTTTGTTACTTAACATTGTTTCCCATTGACTGTACGTAAGATTTACATTCATTTGTTCCTAGTCAATCAACTTTATGTTAAAATTGAATTGATTAAACAACACTTCTCGCTTGTTAATTCTGTTGGATCTATTATGAGTACTGATGCTAGTTTGAACTTCAATGAGTTTGTGGTCTGAGTATGTAGTATCTGATATTGTAATGTCTCTAATTATCTCTTTTTTGTTTGTAAATATCAGATCAAGTGTGTTTTCATTCCTAGATGGCTCTGTTACTTCTTGGTTGAGCAAAAATATCACAGAAAATTTAAAATCTAATGCCCCACTTTGCCCCACTTGGAGACTTCAATCTACCCAGTTTAAAATGGAGAATAGTAAACAATAACATTATAGCAGGAAGTCAACCTGGAAATAACCAACCACAGGTCAGAGAACTACTGAGATTCTGTGACAAATTCTCGCTCAGTCAGCATATTACAGAACCAACTAGGAACGAAAACACGCTGGACCTGATATTCACGAACAATGAGGAGCTAATCAGACATATTACTGTCTCAGACACTACGTACATAATAAGAGGATAGACTGGGAGAAAATAAACAGGGAACTTACAAACATTCAATGGGAAAATGTTCTAAGAAATAAAAATCCTACACAAGGAATAGAAAAACTGACTTCTGAAGCATATGAAGTCTGTCTGAAACATGTTCCTTTGAGGAAAGCCAGAAAGAGGTCCAATGTCGAAAGAGAACGCAGACGACATTACAAAAGGAGGAAGAAATTAACGGAAATGCTTAAGCAGACACGACTCTCCATACAAAGAAGAAATAATTTAAACAGAGAGATTGAAGAAATCGAACAGAGACTGAAGCATTCCTATCAGACTGAAGAAAGGCAACTAGAACAGAAAGCAATTCAAGAAATAAAGAAAAACCCAAATATTTCTTCACATATGCTAAATCAAAAGCGAAAACCACTGCCAGTATTGACCTATTCGTATTAGTGAAGGTTCATACACTGAGGATGACAAAGAAATTAGTGAAATCCTAAAAAAGCAGTATGAGGACATGTTTAGCACTCCGATACTCAGCATGAAAGTGGAAGATTCGGACAATTTCTTTATGAATGATACTCAAACACCTGTAAATATAACTGATATCAACACGAGCGTGGCAGATTTTGAAAGAGAAATTGACAATATGCCCATGCACTCAGCCCCGGGTCCAGACTCATGGAATTCAATATTTATAAAGAAATGCAAAGTGCCAGTAGCACAGGCACTCAGTATAGTGTGGAGGAAGAGCTTGGACACAGGGGAGATACCAGATGCGCTTAAAGCAGCAGACATTGCCCCTCTACACAAGGGTGGTAGCAAAGCATTGGCAAAGAATTATAGACCAGTTGCACTAACGTCCCACATAATAAAAGTATTTGAGAGAGTGATCAGGAGTCAGGTCACTAGATTCATGGAAACCAATGACCTCCACAATCCAGGCCAACATGGATTTAGAGCAGGAAGATCATGCCTCTCACAGCTACTTGACCACTATGACAAAATCACTGAGGCATTAGAGGAAAAACATAATGCAGATGTCGTATACACAGATTTTGCAAAGGCATTCGACAAATGTGACCATGGAGTGATTGCACACAAAATGAGGTCAATGGGTATAACTGGTAAAGTAGGACGCTGGATACTCAATTTCCTGTCGAACAGAACACAAAGAGTAACAGTCAATCAAGTAAAATCGAGTCCGAGCGCAGTTAAAAGCTCTGTACCTCAAGGTACAGTCCTTGCACCACTGCTGTTCCTTATTCTCATATCAGATATAGACAAAAACACAAGTCACAGCTTCGTGTCATCCTTTGCAGATGATACAAAAATCAGCATGAAAATTACCTCTGCTGAAGACATTGATAAACTACAAACAGATATTAACAAAGTTTTCGATTGGGCAGCAGAAAATAACATGATGTTTAACGGTGATAAATTCCAGGTACTCAGATACGGCAAAAATGAGGATCTTAAACATAATACAGGGTACAAAACACAATCGAATCTGCCCATAGTAGGAAAACAGCATGTCAAGGATTTGGGAATAATGATGTCCGACGACCTAACGTTTAGGGAGCATAACCAAGCAAGTATTGCGTCAGCCAGAAAAATGATAGGATGGATTACGAGAACCTTCAAGTCCAGAGATCCCATCACAATGGTTGTACTCTTCAAATCACTTGTGTTGTCCCGTCTTGAGTACTGCTCAGTACTCACTTCCCCCTTCAGAGCAGGAGAGATTGCTGAAATTGAGGGAATACAGAGAACATACACGGCACGCATAGACGAGATAAAGCACCTAAATTATTGGGATCGTCTCAAAGCTCTCCAAAAGTACTCACTAGAAAGGAGACGAGAGAGATACCAAATAATATACACATGGAAAATACGGAGGGACAGGTCTCAAATCTGCACAGTAAAATAACAACGTACTGGAGAGAATGACATGGAAGAAAATGCAGAATAGAACCAGTGAAGAGCAGAGGTGCCATGGGCACAATCAGAGAACACTGTATGAACATCAGAGGTCCACGGTTGTTCAACGTCCTACCAGCGAGCATCAGAAATATTACAGGAACAACCGTGGACATCTTCAAGAGGAAACTAGATTGTTTCCTTCAAGGAGTGCCGGACCAACCGGGCTGTGGTGGGTATGTGGTCCTGCGGGCCGCTCCAAGCAACAGCCTGGTGGACCAAACTCTCACAAGTCAAGTCTGGCCTCGGGCCGGGCTTGGGGAGTAGAAGAACTCCCAGAACCCCATCAACCAGGTATCAACCAGGTACCCACTTTAAGCCCCACTTTCATTACTCAATAGTTCTCTGACTTCTGGTTGGTTGATTTCTTGTTTTTATGTTATTGTTTGCAATTTTCCATCTTAAACTGGGTAGATTGGAGTTCCTAAGGCAGATAATATCTGGTACTCAGTTTGCTACATTATTAAGGCTATTCTCTATTTTGTATATCCACTCTGTGAATTCCTCAACTGCTGCACGTGGTGGTTTGTATATTATAATAATAATTAGGTTTATATAATTAATAATAATAATAATAATAATTAATAATTACGGGGCCTGACAGCTGGATGGACAGCGCTTCGGATTCGTAGTCCTGAGGTTCCGGGTTCGATCCCCGGTGGAGGCGGAAACAAATGGGCAAACAGTTTCTTTCACCCTAATGCTCCTGTTCACCTAGCAGTAAATAAGTACCTGGGAGTTAGACAGCTGCTACGGGCTGCTTCCTGGGGGTGTGTAACAAAAAGGAGGCCTGGTCGAGGACCGGGCCGCAGGGACGTAGAGCCCTGAAATCATCGCAAGGTAACATCAAGGTAAGGTTTATAGTTTTCTACTTTGATTCCAAGTACCTCTACCACCAAGTACCTCTGTAGAGCTTAAGAGCCCTCTGCATACAATGCCCCCCTGCTTCCTACAATAACATCTACATGAATTTCTAAACAAAGTAGATCTCCATACAGGGCACATCTTTGATGTATGACATCATCTGTTTTTGTGTCAACACCAGTGGTTGGTACCACTGTAAAGTTCATCATGCCATTCAGAATCTCATAATATATTTTTCTATATTAAGTAACCTCTATTCTGGTAATCCTCCAATTCTGGAATGAATGCTTGTAATTAAGTTTTGTGTCGACTATGATCTGGATCACTTCGTTAATTTCTTTGAACAGCCAACAAAAATTTCTCAAGCTTAACTCAACATTCACATCTTTGATCACTGCATCTTCTTCTTGTCTGTGTTAGTCACAGTAAGTGTCCCCATGCATGAGACTTTTCCATCCAGAGGGTAAACAAAATAACAAAATTAAAGACAACTAATCACATACTGTACATGTATAAAACCAGTATAAAATCTTACCCTAAAGTAACCTCAGCCTGCATTCCATTTATGGTTTTTTCCAGCATGGCAGAATCTAAAAATTCATCATAGTTTATACGACTGCGAGAAAACTGGTTAAATTCATTGGGGACACCATCAAATGATCCTGTAGGAGTGCAGCCTTCGGTGCAGTCTGAGAAGAGTTGCTGACAACGAGGAGCACCAACAGCATGAAGGATGTACAACATTATATTCTTCTCTTTATATGAACTGGAGGCAACAACATGTCGAACCAGTAACCCCTAAGAAAAGCAAACATTACTTGTTAATTCATTTAATACACACTGTACTGGTACTTATAATTATACAGTACTTCAATAAACTGTAACAATGTTGTTTAAATTTATGTGAACTAAAATAATAACCAGCGACATGCATTGATTGTAATTTAATGCCAATTTCTGGGTGAGCTCTGGTGGCTCTCTGAAGCTATACACTGAGATGGTTCCCATCTAATAGGATGCTCCAGCTGCAGAGTTCTATAGGCCTACCGGGTATCAACTCCAGAACCTAGCCCCACTCGTCCAGGTTCCCAGGCACAGGGAGCAGTGACACTTTGCCACCATTACCGGGGAAGGCATCCAGAAAGTATGAGCGCAAAAATAAACCACTGCTCGATTCAAGTGAGATTGAAGCCTCGAAATCAACCTAATAGACTCTCCCAACCATGTAAATAAATGATCAAATTCTCTCAAAACTAACACAGGCTCGTTTGCTCCACCTCCCCCACTCGACTGAGGGGAGGAATGGCTCACCCACCTGCTAGGATCTGAGCTGTCAGTTCTAGATCAGATGAAAACATCCACCCGCCAACCTGGGAGGGAGGGAGAGGATCAGGGCTCACCCAGAAATTGGCGTTTCATTACGTTGGTAATGAAAGGACCCTGTTTTCAGGGGGAAGTCTTTTGTGGCTTTCTGAAGCTAACTACCAATGGAGAAGGAAGAGCACATGGAAACTTCCCATGGAGGAGATGTACATTCTAGCACCACAGGTGTCCGAACAAAGATGATACCCCCCAGACAAGACTTGACCCAATGCCACCACTGAGGCCTGGGAACATTTACCAAATACCAGGCTGCCAGAACCATGTTAGACCTTCAAACCCTTGTTAGACCTTCAAACCCTTGTTAGACCTTCAAAACCTTGTTAGACCTTCAAACCCTGCTAGACCTTCAAACCCTGCTAGACATTTAAAACCCTGCTAGACCTCCAAAAACCCTGCTAGACCCCAAAACCCTGCTAGACCTCCAAAACCCTGCTAGACCTCCAAAAACCCTGCTAGACCTCCAAAAACCCTGCTAGACCTCCAAAAACCCTGCTAGACCCCCAAAAACCCTGCTAGACCTTCAAAACCCTGCTAGACCTCCAAAACCCTGCTAGACCTCCAAAAACCCTGCTAGACCTCCAAAACCCTGCTAGACCTCCAAAAACCTGCTAGACCTCCAAAACCCTGCTAGACCTCCAAAACCCTCCAAAACCCCAGCTGGTTAATATAAAGTAGTTTATAATATCGGCCTAGGACATATTCACAAACACAGCCGAAAAGAGTGGCATACTTCCTTATTCATGGACACGAGAGTAGAACGCAGGCAGGGTAGATTAAGACTACTGAAACCTGGAAATACGAGCCATAGAACAGGAGACAAAGGAAACAGAATCAACCCACAAAGGTAGCGGCATAAAGCTGCCACCGGACACATTGCATGATACACCCCTGGCCGAGCTAACCAATCATCAATGACCAAAGGACCCCTCTGAACCCCTCAAGTGGTAATAAACCGCATCAGAAAAATCCAACTAACACATTCTTCTGCAGAAAAGAAGGAGCCGGCAGCAAATGACCAAGACACCCACCCAGTCCAAAGGAACAGAAGCCTTGCCTCCACAGGACAACATGAAGCTTCACTACTTTACAACATGAGGCAAGTGAAACTAAAAGCCGTGCCTTAAGAGACCCAAAGGAAACATTGTAAACGAAGACGAAGAAAGTGAGAACACAGACCAAAGACCAACCAGGCTCAAGCAGCGC
>WNGS01164858.1:47965724-47979311 GCA_020271785.1 Procambarus virginalis
GCTTGCACTTGGTGTTGATACAACCTCGGCATTGTTTTGCAGGCTTTCTTATGATTTGCTTTACCTCTGGCCTGCTCATACCGCCAGATACTGACAGGGACCGCCAGATACTGACAGGGACCGCCAGATACTGACAAGGGCCGCCAGATACCGACAAGGACCGCCAGATACCGACAAGGACCGCCAGATATCGACAAGGACCGCCAGATACTGACAAGGGCCGCCAGATACTGACAAGGACCGCCAGATACTGACAAGGACCGCCAGATACTGACAAGGATCGCCAGATACCGACAAGGACCGCCAGATATCGACAAGGACCGCCAGATACTGACAAGGGCCGCCAGATACTGACAAGGACCGCCAGATACTGACAAGGACCGCCAGATACTGACAAGGACCGCCAGATACTGACAAGGACCGCCAGATACTGACAAGGGCCGCCAGATACTGACAAGGACCGCCAGATACTGACAAGGACCGCCAGATACTGACAGGGACCGCCAGATACTGACAAGGACCGCCAGATACTGACAAGGACCGCCAGATACTGACAAGGGCCGCCAGATACTGACAAGGACCGCCAGATACTGACAGGGACCGCCAGATACTGACAGGGACCGCCAGATACTGACAGGGCCGCCAGATACTGACAAGGGCCGCCAGATACTGACAAGGACCGCCAGATACTGACAGGGACCGCCAGATACTGACAGGGACCGCCAGATACTGACAAGGGCCGCCAGATACTGACAAGGACCGCCAGATACTGACAAGGACCGCCAGATACTGACAGGGACCGCCAGATACTGACAAGGACCGCCAGATACTGACAAGGGCCGCCAGATACTGACAAGGGCCGCCAGATACTGACAAGGGCCGCCAGATACTGACAAGGATCGCCAGATACTGACAGGGACCGCCAGATACTGACAAGGACCGCCAGATACTGACAAGGACCGCCAGATACTGACAAGGGCCGCCAGATACTGACAAGGACCGCCAGATACTGACAGGGATCGCCAGATACTGACAAGGACCGCCAGATACTGACAAGGACCGCCAGATACTGACAAGGACCGCCAGATACTGACAAGGGCCGCCAGATACTGACAAGGACCGCCAGATACTGACAAGGACCGCCAGATACTGACAGGGACCGCCAGATACGACAAGGACCGCCAGATACTGACAAGGGCCGCCAGATACCGACAAGGACCGCCAGATACTGACAAGGACCGCCAGATACTGACAAGGGCCGCCAGATACTGACAAGGACCGCCAGATACTGACAGGGACCGCCAGATACTGACAAGGGCCGCCAGATACTGACAAGGACCGCCAGATACTGACAAGGACCGCCAGATACTGACAAGGACCGCCAGATACTGACAAGGGCCGCCAGATACTGACAAGGGCCGCCAGATACTGACAGGGATCGCCAGATACTGACAAGGACCGCCAGATACTGACAAGGACCGCCAGATACTGACAAGGACCGCCAGATACTGACAGGGATCGCCAGATACTGACAAGGACCGCCAGATACTGACAAGGACCGCCAGATACTGACAAGGGCCGCCAGATACTGACAGGGGCTGCCAGATACTGACAAGGGCCGCCAGATACTGACAAGGACCACCAGATACCGACAAGGACCGCCAGATACCGACAAGGGCCGCCAGATACTGACAGGGACCGCCAGATACCGACAAGGACCGCCAGATACTGACAAGGACCGCCAGATACTGACAAGGACCGCCAGATATCGACAAGGACCGCCAGATACCGACAAGGGCCGCCAGATACTGACAGGGACCGCCAGATACCGACAAGGACCGCCAGATACCGACAAGGACCGCCAGATACTGACAAGGACCGCCAGATACTGACAAGGACCGCCAGATACTGACAAGGACCGCCAGATACTGACAGGGACCGCCAGATACCGACAAGGACCGCCAGATACCGACAAGGACCGCCAGATACCGACAAGGACCACCAGATACTGACAAGGACCGCCAGATACTGACAAGGACCGCCAGATACCGACAAGGACCGCCAGATATCGACAAGGACCGCCAGATACTGACAGGGATCGCCAGATACTGACAAGGACCGCCAGATACTGACAAGGACCGCCAGATACTGACAAGGACCGCCAGATACTGACAAGGACCGCCAGATACTGACAGGGACCGCCAGATACTGACAGGGACCGCCAGATACTGACAAGGACCGCCAGATACTGACAAGGACCGCCAGATACTGACAGGGATCGCCAGATACTGACAAGGACCGCCAGATACTGACAAGGACCGCCAGATACTGACAAGGACCGCCAGATGCTGACAAGGGCCACCAGATACTGACAAGGACCGCCAGATACTGACAAGGACCGCCAGATACTGACAAGGACCGCCAGATGCTGACAAGGGCCACCAGATACTGACAGGAGCCGCCAGATACTGACAAGGGCCACCAGATACTGACAAGGATCGCCAGATACTGACAAGGACCGCCAGATACTGAATGGGACCGCCAGATACTGACAGGGACCGCCAGATACTGACAAGGACTGCCAGATACTGACTGGGACCGCCAGATACTGACAGGGACCGCCAGATACTGACAAGGACCGCCAGATACTGACAAGGACCGCCAGATACTGACAGGGACCGCCAGATACTGACAGAGACCGCCAGATACTGACAAGGACCGCCAGATACTGACAAGGACCGCCAGATACTGATAGGGACCGCCAGATACTGACAAGGATTGCCAGATACTGACAAGGACCGCCAGATACTGACAGGGGTCGCCAGATACTGACAAGGACCGCCAGATACTGACAAGGACTGCCAGATACTGACAGGACCGCCAGATACTGACAAGGACCGCCAGATACTGACAAGGACCGCCAGATACTGACAGGGACCGCCAGATGCTGACAAGGACCGCCAGATACTGACAAGGACCGCCAGATACTGACAAGGACCGCCAGATACTGACAGGGACCGCCAGATACTGACAAGGGCCGCCAGATACTGACTGGGACCTCCAGATACTGACAAGGACCGCCAGATACTGATAAGGACCGCCAGATACTGACTGGGACCGCCAGACTACTACAGTGGTAGTAGTCTTCAGAGTAGTTAACAAATAGAATGCATTAGGAAGTGATCTATCTGTTGGTGGCAGATTCAATACACAGTTTCAAATGTAGGTATGATACAACCCAATAGGCTCAGGAATCTGAAAGCCAGTTGATTGACAGTTGAGGTGGGACCAAAGAGCCAAAGCTTAACCCCCTGCAAGCACAACTAGGCGAGTTGTGCTTGCAACCACAATCCATACTACCTACATAACCCCATATTGGTATAAATGTGATCATACTTAGGTCCAGTTATTTCCGACATGACAGTGGTTTCTCCGAACTCCTTTCTCAGAATGTCTTCAAGCGGTTTTTCATCATAAGGTCGACGACCAACAAATACCAAGTCTTTCATCCGAAAATAGAGACCTTGAGTATATCGTACACTTTTACCTAGTGGGGAAAGAAAGGGACTTTAGTTCAATATTAAAGATAATCTTTATCCACTGAAATATGATTAAAAGAGACCACTTATTGAAAATGTAATCAGGAAACACATTCATGTCAGGCATATATATACAGTGGTACCTTCGTTTACGATTGTAATCTGTTACCAGAGACCAAAGTCGTTCCAGAGTCGTTAACCAAAACAAATTTCCCATATGAAATAATATAAATTGAATTAATCCGTTCCACACCCCCAAAAATATTAACTTAAAAATACATTTTCTACAGAATACTACTACTCATATTTTTCATACACAAAACAATCAGGTATAAATATAAACCCATAAATAAAATAAGTGAACATTTAACTGCATTTTACCTTCATTTAGGACTTAATGAAGGGATGATCAGTCTTAGTGTATGTGGAGGGTGAGGAGGAAGGAAAGGTGGTTAGACCGTCCCCTGCTCGCCTTAAACACTTCCGTATCTGCATCAATGGTTTAGATTTTCCTTTCAAACATTTCACTGCCTTTGTTATGTAATTACCTAAGCATAATTATCTAAGTGTAGTTACAGGATGAGAGCTACGCTTGTGGTGTCCCGTCTTCCCAGTACTCTGTCGTATAACGCTTTGAAATTACTGACGGTTTCGGCCTCCACCACCTTCTCACCCAACGTGTTCCAACCGTCTACCACTCTGCTTACAAAAGTGAATTTTCTTATATTTCTCCTGCAGCTTTGTTTCGTTAGTTTAAATCTATGATCTCTTGTTCTTAAAGTTCCGGGTCTCAGGAATTCTTCCCTATCAATTTTACCGATTCCTGTTACAATTTTGTACATAGTGATCATATCACCTCTTTTTCTTCTATCTTCTAGTTTTTGCATATATAATGCCTCTAACCTCTCCTCATAGTTCTTGTCCTTCAGTTCTAGGAGCCACTTAATAGCCAAGTGTTGCGCCATATACTTATTTTGTCCAGGTCTTCTTGAAGGACATGACAGTCATCTAGGTTTCTTATCTTCCCTATTATTTTAACATTATCAGCAAACATGTTCATATAATTCTGTATTCCAACTGGTAGATCATTTATGTAGACAACAAACATCACTGGTGCAAGAACTGAACCCTGTGGTACTCCACTTGTGACATTCCTCCAATCCGATACATTGCCTCTGATTACTGCCCTCATTTTTCTATCAGTCAGAAAATTTTTCATCCATGTTAGAAGCTTACCTGTCACTCCTCCAATATGTTCCAGTTTCCAAAACAACCTCTTATGTGGAACTCTGTTGAAAGCCTTTTTTAGGTTCAGATAGATGCAGTCAACCCAACCATCTCTTTCCTGTAGTATCTCTGTGGCTCGATCATAGAAACTGAGTAAGTTCGTTACACAGGATCTTCTAGATGGAAAACCATGCTGTCTGTCTGATATTATATCGTTTTTCTCCAGGTGTTCTACCCAGTTAGTTTTAATTATTTTTTCCAATATTTTGACACGTACACTTGTCAATGATACAGGTCTATAATTAAGGGGCCACTTTTGCAGAGTGGAACTATGTTAGCCTTTTTCCACACATCCGCTACAACTTCTGTAAACAGGGATGCCTGAAAAATCATTTGAAGTGGAATGATGAGCTCAGGTGCACATTCTCTCAGAACCCATGGTGAAACTCCATCTGGACCAACTGCTCTGTTCTTACTTAGCTGCTTGAGCATTTTTTCCACTTCGTCTCTAGACACCTCTATGTGCTCTTGTTCTCTGGAATTCTTATTGTGTCTGGTTCCCTGAAGATTTCATTTTGTACAAACACACTTTGGAAGTTTTTGTTTAATGTTTCACACATTTCCTTTTCATTTTCCGTGAATTGGTTTCCCATTTTCAACCTCTGAATATTATCCTATACCTGCAATTTGTTGTTTATGAATTTATAGAATAGACCTGATTTTGTTTTACATTTGTCTGCAATCCCTTTTTCAAAACTTCTTTCTGCCTCTCTCCTCACTGCCGTGTAGTTGTTTCTCGCATCTTTGTATCGCTGGTATATCTGGAGGTTTGGCCTCTTCCTATATTGATTCCATTTTCACGTCTTTTTGTCTCTGGCCCTCTCACAATTTCTGTTGAATAATCCTGTTTCCTAGTTCTGCATGTCTGCTTTGGTATAAATTTTGTTGTGCCTTTATCATATATTTCACAAAACTTGACATATATCTCATTTACTTCATGTCCTAACAGCAAGTCTTTCTAGTCAAATTCCTTAAAGAAATGTCTGAGTTCCCCATAATGACCTCTCCTGAAATCAGGCTTTTCAACTGCTTCAACCTCATTTTCTTCCAGATTATAATGCATTGCATACTTTATTCCCAATAAGACATGGTCACTTTTACCCAAGGGAGGAAGGTACTGAATGTCAACTATGCCTTCCTCTTTCCTGGTAAATATCATATCCAGCATGGAGAGAACATTCCCTTCCCTCATCCTCGTAGCTTGTTTAACGTGTTGAAACATGAATGTTTCCAGGATGAGGTTTACGAATCTACAAGTCCAAAAATTCTCTGTTCTTGTTTCATATGCCTCCCAGTCTATGGATTTCAAGATAAAGTCGTCGACTACCAACAGTTGTGATCTATCTTTATCAGCTCTCGCTATAATCTCTCTCATTATTGTTATAAGACCCTCTCGTTTATTATCCAGCTCCTCCTTTGTCCATGTGTTGCTTGGCGGTGGACTATATGCATTTATGATCGTTAGTTTATCATCCTGATTGCAGATCTCTAGTGCTATTTTGTCAACATCTCGTAGATTGGCAATCATTATTTCATTTACCTTTAGTGTTCTTTCACCAGCACAGCAACGCCACCGCCTTTCCTATTTTTCTGTCCCGTCTCGAAACTGACTAGTCCCTTGGGAATATGACCTCATTTAAATAACATCTTCAAGTTTTGTCAAGTTTTGTCATTGGTGCACTTTTGTAAGTGCAACAATGTCCGGTGTCTGCAGCTGTATTACATCACTTACTTCAGTATCTTTGATCTCACTCCATCTATTTTAGTGTATGCAATTTTCAGGAACATGTTCCCTCTCTCCTTATTCTTCACTACCCATTTCTCTAGTGATTTTGTTGGTTTGCCTTTATGTACCATTTTACTGGTCTGCCTACCCCTATCACTTTGTAGAAAAAAGAATTTATTTCTTCTTCTTTCCTGCTCTTATTTAGACATTTTGCCTCTACGAGGTTCAGTCCCAGCTTATCTCTGTCTTCTTTTGAAAGACCTCGTCTTAATGACCATACTTTCCCTTCCTCATCACTTAGTAATTTTCTACCATTCCTTAGTACTTCTTCCATCTGTTTGGCACCAGTAGTGTGCTAAACTAATGTATGCCTAGTGTGGCAGCCAGTCAGAACCAGTCACAGGCAATCATAACCAAAGGCAGTCAAGCATTCACAGTCAAGGACCAGTCACAGGCAATCATAACCAAAGGCAGTCAAGCATTCATTGTAGTAGCAACTGGTTGGCATTTAGTCATTCAGCCATTTACAGTCATTCAGCCATTTACAGTTGATCAGGCTTTCACAGATCAGTAAACAACAAGAGTTTAATGTCANCACGTCACCCCACAACACTCCACCCAACCCCACTAAGGGACTGAGCTTTTCACAGTAGATGATCCAGATTTTACTGTGTTGACTATGTATTACACTCTGCGTTCCATTTGTTGGGAAGTTGAAGATCCATATTTTGATCCTACTTCTTGTTGTTGGGAAGTTGAAGATCCATATTTTGATCCTACTTTGCCAGTAATCCATTTTGCACGCATTTTGTGCACAATAACACTATGGTCACATTTGTCAAAAGCTTTTGCAGAGTCTATTGTCCAGGGTTATGTAGATGTTGTGATTCCACGTAATTGTAATCTTACTTTTAACACTCAAAGATTTTTATGATGTGTGAGGTTAGAGCTGTTGGTCTATAACTTTTTGCATCTGGGGAAGATGCAAGTTTTAAGATAGGGGAAGAGGTGGGAAGGTTGGGCTAGGGGAGGGGGTGAATGATACCAAAGCACAGTCGGCTACCTTATTTAGTGTTATATAGATGGTAGCAATTAATCTTCCATTAAATAATTGCACAATTATTGATTTTTCAGAGAACTTGAATCACAAGAAGGACTACGATTAAATGCTGAAGGCTCGGCTGCAGCAATATCTAAGAAAATTCAGAATTATGAATTTGAGTTGGCATCTTATAAGTGAGTGATTTTAGTTTATACCTGTTTATATATTTAAAATATCTGTAAATGTATAGCTTAAAGCAGGTCACTTCAGAGTTGGGTGATCCTTCAGTCCATCACTTAGCAATATAAGCAGATCTACATTCCATCATCAATTGCAATAAAGGAAAAAGATTGAGATGGGGAGATGAGAAGATGAGCATTCTTCTTGTCTCTTTTTTCCCTTTACATTAGACAAAATGCTGGGATGCGGGAAGCTGCAAGTAGTGAAGTTTGTCATATATTAAAGATGAGATATTTTAGGTGTAAGGAAGGGCAAAAAATAGAGGTGTGATGATTAAAAGGGCAGGAATGAGAGGATAAGGAATGAAATGGGATAAGGTGCAGGGAATGTATACTGTGTTAGAATTATTTTTATAGTGATAATGAAAGTGAGGATGAAATTGAAATTTCTTTTAATGCCGAGTTGAATGAAATTTATTTGAAACTGCCGAAATGTAGAGTATGGCACTGTGCTGTGTTATAATGATTTGAGTAGCAAAGTAGGAGTCAGGGCTGAGAATAATATTATGCATATGTATAGTATTACAGGTGTAAATGATTGACTTTTAAATAAAACGTGTAAAAAAAAAATTTATGCCACAAATATACATTTTAACACTTTCGCGCGCTGGCCCGTACATATACGACGGCTATATTTCTATCGGTTGTGCGGTCGCGTCGTACATTTACGGTCCATATTAAAATAATTGTAAAAAATCCAGCTTAAATCCGATTTACTTGGGTTTGTTTCAAACTGTGCGCCATGAAATTCCCGTTCTCTCGGGTAGGCCGAATGTCACGTCGGCCTACTGGGTCACGTGACAGGCCCATTTTGTTGTCACGTGGAGCGATCGCATCTCTCTCTCCTCGCGCACCAAACTCGCATGGTTTCAAGGATTTTTACCCGTTTCTGTGTGTTTGTAACCAACTACATTCATCAATAATGGATCCAGCACCAGCCCAAGCGGTGTTTCGGCTACAGGAGCCTCTGATTCATCTGGAAAAGACAAGATTACCGACATCTATAGGAGGTTCTCTGGATTGAGGCTCACTCCCACCAAGATTCCCAATCTCTTGGATGCCTTTGATCAAGTGGATTTGGATGGAAGTGAGGCAGAAGGTGAGGATTTAGAAGAAGAATGTGAATTTGGGGGCCTGGAGCCCATGGGGCTGAATCGACAGAAGGAAGGAGAACACTGAAGGCCTAACAGAGGAGGGGGCACCAGCACCGCCGCCTCTCACCACAAGGCGCACACGTGGTGCGTGCATGCCTAAAATCCAGCTAAGGAAACGACCTCCTACTCGTCGTTTGAAAATAACCCCATTTGTTGATAGTGGGAGTGATTCAAGCTATGAATTATCAGGTGAGGATGAACCGAGTGAGGAAGATGAGGCACCCCAGCCTCCTCGCAAGCGTACACGTCCGGTACGTACTCGCCAGCCTGGGGCCAGTGTTGTGTGGCTTGAGGACAATATTCCACCATTGGGGTCTACACGTGTGGAACAATTAGACTCGTACGTGGCGTCCCAAAAGACCTGCAACATATAGCGAAGACTAAGATTGATGTGGATACCACAGTCTACCGCCGCAAGGACAACACCTTCATGGTTGACAACACCACACAGGTTGTGGTGAACAAACACCACACATGACAACACCACACAGGTTGTGGTGAAAACCAAAGGCAATTATTGACTACAATAAGTTCATGAAGGGTGTTGACCACTTTGATCAAATGGTAAAGTATTACCATTTCGCCAGGAAATGTCACAAGTGGACAAAGAAAATAACCTTTTATTTCCTGCAAATGGCTTTGCAAAACGCTTATGCATTGTACAACGCCAACACAGATGACCGAAAGAATCTAACTCTGCTCCAGTTTCATGAGGTTGCTATTTGGGCTTTATTGAAATTTGACAAGGAAGAGTGGCCTGCAACAACAACACCATCTCCTCATTTAGTTCATGCTCCAGACATAAATGATGACACTGGTCCTGTGTATCCTGCTGCTAACCCGTCAACACCTGGCCTGTCGGGTGTGAGGCGCCCTCTCTTCACGTCTACACCTCGTGCTGAAGCCGACCATGCAATCTGATGAAGATATTTCATCTGCTACACTGTTGTTTGAAGACAATGGTGAGAGCGACGATTCAGACTGTAGTGTACAACCAACACAGAGACAACAGGGACGTGTTGTTTTATCAGAGACTCGCCTGAACTACAAATTGAAGCATGGGCAAAACTGGCAGCAGGTGTCAAGTGTGTTCAAAGTCGGGTATTAGGAAGGAAACTGGTATTGCGATGTTCCACTTTGTGTCATACCGTGTTACACCAGTTATCACAGGAAAAGGGTGTATTGGGTGGACAAGAAGTAACCACCCGCACCAGCTTCACTCCACCTACGAACATCTGTTGAGCAACTTCAGGAATCGGTACCTGAAGGAGGTGGAGTGGAGAGAAAATGCTCAACTTATTTTTCTACAATCGTCTTTCCTTTGGTAAGTACACATAATTGTCCTAGGTTGTTGTAGTATTGTAGTCTATTTTCTTAGGAATATTTTGATACCTAAATGACAACTGTAGCACGAAAACTAAAGTAAGTATACACGAAACACCAGAAACTTTTTTTGTGGGTGTTGTGGGTGTAAGTTGGAGTGTCCAGACCGGGTTCCGGTTGTGTGTGTTCGGCCGTCTCTACAGCTGTGAATTCCCAAGAATTGTATTTGATAGGCATATGTCTGTGTAGGGAATTTTATTCCGAACACTATACAAAAAAAAAAAAAACTGTGAAACAAGTATAAACTTGAAAAACATCAACAAAGTAAAAACTTTTTACGCTCACGGGTACAAACACGCGTAAGATTTTATTCGCAGCAAATTTATTTGACGCTCTGTTGACCAATTCTACCCATGTTCTTATAGAACTTTCTATTGCGAACACATTGCTATAAAAATGAAATATGTAGCTCGAGAAATAATGTCAGGACAGTGAAATAAGTATAAACTTTCAAAGCGCTGCATCACAACAGTGCCGTCGCTGCTGAAATCACGGCTAACGCTTCGGCCACTTCCCACACTCGTGCGGGTCACCCCGTATCATAATTATACATTGATAGGCATATGTCTGGATGGGGAATTTTATTGCGAGTTCAGTGATATCAAAATCAACGCTGTAGGATCACTGTGGAGCTGGCAACAAACGAAAGAGTGTGAACATTTACTTCCTGTTTGGGTGTCGCGGCGAGTCATCTTCGTGTTTATTTATTTCGTGGTGGGATAGCAAATGCTTTGGTGACATTTTATGCATATGATCTTGTAGAGAATTTTATTGCCAACACATTGATACCAAAATGAAATACGTAGCTCGAGAATTGATGTTAGGAGCATGAAAAGTTTATACACTTTTTTGTCTTTACACTTGAGAGCCCAGAACGCCGCGCGCACAATGCGCTTTTTTTTCCCGGAGTGCCGCGCGCGCGCAAGTGTTAACACTTTCGCACGCCCGGCCCGTACATACACGACGGCTATATTTCTATCGGTTGTGCGACCGCGTCGTAAATAGCCGGCCGATCAAAAAAAAAAAATATAAAATCCAATTCTTATTCGATCGACTTGGGGTTTGTATGAAAATGTTTGCCATTAAATTTTCGTTTTCTCTAATAGGCACATGGCCTATTAGAGAAAACGGCATTGTACATATTGTAACTTAGAGGAGAGACTATCGAGTTGTTGACAACGAGGGTAATCGCCCACTTCACACACTCTTGGTGTGGGCCGCGATCATGATTCTACATTTATATGCATATGTCTGTGTACGGAATTTTATTGCGAGTTCAGTGATATAAAATATAACGCTGTAGGACTAATGTGGAGCTGACAACAAACAAAAGAGCATGAACATTTTGTTGCTGTTTGGGCGTCACGGCGAGTGATCTACGTTTATTTATTTCGTGGTGGGATAGCTAATGCTTTGGTGACATTTTATACATATGATCTTGTAGAGAATTTTATTGCCAACACATTGATACCAAAATGAAATACGTAGCTCGAGAATTGGTGTCAGGAGAGTGAAAAGATTACACACTTTTTGGTGTTTACGCCAAAGAGCCCAAAACGCTGCGCGCACACTGCGCTATTTTTTCACGGGCGCCACGTGCATTAAAGTGTTAAGACTCTGATATACACCTACTTGGTAGTATGTAAATGGTAGAGATATGATTGATGTGGGTTAGATCAAATGTGTGTTTACACGTGCGTGCGTATGCTTGTGGTTATTGTTCACCTTCTGATTTTAGTTTGTGTATTTTAGCTGTTGGCTGTCTGCATACTCTTGTCACTGGTTATTTATATATATATAAAATATGCATGCAATTGACGATCATAAAACACTGATCATTTTATGCGGAAAATCCACAGAGAAAAATGAAAGGAGGTAACGTTTCGACTTGTTAAAGCCTTTGTCAAACCAGACTGACAAGAGGAGAAGGGAAGGGGGAGGATATATAGGCCGACACCTGACCAACCCAACCCTAGGGAAAGAATTAACCAGAGACAGGTAAAGCTTAGCTTGGAATGGTCAAAGAGGATTAAGCGGTCAGAGAAAAAGGATGAAAGATTAAAGAAAAGCCTCATGAACATGCAATAAATGAATATATAAATATAAAATTATAATGAGACATTGTAAGCCTCTCTAACAGTTAGTTTTTTCTTAAACTGTTGTGCAATATTATAACTTAAAAATGGATCAAGTTTGTACATTCCAGTACTAACATTAAGAAGATTTGGACACTGACTAATTAGAGCAGACTCAATCAAATTCCGTTCCACGAAATCCTCACAATTGGTAATGCTTTTTGCACCATTCCAGTTAATAATGTGATCGCATAAATTCGTATGTAGATACAATGCATTAGACGTTTGGGCAGTTCTAATACTATAAGCATGTTGTGACAACCGCAATTGTAAGGACTTTCCTGTTTGTCCAAGGTACACAGAATCACAATCATTGCAGGGAATTGAATACACGCAACCTGCTGTATCAGGGGAGTTTTTTATTAAATTGGATTTGATCGTACTATTAGTGAACACCAAAAAACTCCCCTGATACAGCTGGTTGCGTGTATTCAATTCCCTGCAATGATTGTGATTCTGTGTACCTTGGACAAACAGGAAAGTCCTTACAATTGCGGTTGTCACAACATGCTTATAGTATTAGAACTGCCCAAACGTCTAATGCATTGTATCTACATACGAATTTATGCGATCACATTATTAACTGGAATGGTGCAAAAAGTATTACCAATTGTGGGGATTTCGTGGAACGGAATTTGATTGAGTCTGCTCTAATTAGTCAGTGTCCAAATCTTCTTAATGTTAGTACTGGAATGTACAAACTTGATCCATTTTTAAGTTATAATATTGCACAACAGTTTAAGAAAAAACTAACTGTTAGAGAGGCTTACAATGTCTCATTATAATTTTATATTTATATATTCATTTATTGCATGTTCATGAGGCTTTTCTTTAATCTTTCATCCTTTTTCTCTGACCGCTTAATCCTCTTTGACCATTCCAAGCTAAGCTTTACCTGTCTCTGGTTAATTCTTTCCCTAGGGTTGGGTTGGTCAGGTGTCGGCCTATATATCCTCCCCCTTCCCTTCTCCTCTTGTCAGTCTGGTTTGACAAAGGCTTTAACAAGTCGAAACGTTACCTCCTTTCATTTTTCTCTGTGGATTTTCCGCATAAAATGATCAGTGTTTTATGATCGTCAATTG
>WNGS01164858.1:47979388-47994316 GCA_020271785.1 Procambarus virginalis
GCTCACTCCCACCAGATTCCCATCTCTTGGATGCCTTTGATCAAGTGGATTTGGATGGAAGTGAGGCAGAAGGTGAGGATTTAGAAGAATGTGAATTTGGGGGGCCTGGAGCCCATGGGGCTGAATCGACAGAAGAGACACTGAAGCCTAACAGGGAGGGGCACCAGCACCACCGCCTCTCACCACAAGGCGCACACGTGGTGCGTGCATGCCTAAAATCCAGCTAAGAAACGACCTCCTACTCGTCGTTTGAAAATAACCCCATTTGTTGATAGTAGGAGTGATTCAAGCTATGAATTATCAGGTGAGGATGAACCGAGTGAGGAAGATGAGGCACCCCAGCCTTCTCGCAAGCGTACACGTCCGGTACGTACTCGCCAGCCTGGGGCCAGTGTTGTGTGGCTTGAGGACAATATTCCACCATTGGGGTCTACACGTGTGGAACAATTAGACTCGTACGTGGCGCCCCAAAAGACCTGCAACATATAGCGAAGACTAAGATTGATGTGGATACCACAGTCTACCGCCGCAAGGACAACACCTTCATTCTGCTGTGGAAAGACAAGCGAGTTGTCTCTATGATTACCAACCTCCACAATGCAGACACAAATAGAGTTCAAAAACGCAAACGAGTTCGTAGGCCAGATGGAACAACAGGACTACAGCAGGTTGTGGTGAACAAACCAAAGGCAATTATTGACTACAATAAGTTCATGAAGGGTGTTGACCACTTTGATCAAATGGTAAAGTATTACCATTTCGCCAGGAAATGTCACAAGTGGACAAAGAAAATAACCTTTTATTTCCTGCAAATGGCTTTGCAAAATGCTTATGCATTGTACAAGGCCAACACAGATGACCGAAAGAAACTAACTCTGCTCCAGTTTCATGAGGTTGCTATTTGGGCTTTATTGAAATTTGACAAGGAAGAGTGGCCTGCAACAACAACACCATCTCCTCATTTAGTTCATGCTCCAGACATAAATGATGACACTGGTCCTGTGTATCCTGCTGCTAACCCGTCAACACCTGGCTCGTCGGGTGTGAGGCGCCCTCTCTTCACGTCTACACCTCGTGCTGAAGCCGACCATGAATCTGATGAAGATATTTCATCTGCTACACTATTGTTTGAAGACAATGGTGAGAGCGACGATTCAGACTGCAGTGTACAACCAACACAGAGACAACAGGGACGTGTTGTTTTATCAGAGACTCGCCTGAACTACAAATTGAAGCATGAACTTGTAAAACTCCCCAAACGTCGCAGGTGTCAAGTGTGTTCAAAGTCGGGTATTAGGAAGGAAACTGGTATAGCATGCAAGACATGCGATGTTCCACTTTGTGTCATACCGTGTTACACCAGTTATCACAGGAAAAGGGTGTATTGGGTGGACAAGAAGTAACCACCCGCACCAGCTTCACTCCACCTACGAACATCTGTTGAGCAACTTCAGGAATCGGTACCTGAAGGAGGTGGAGTGGAGAGAAAATGCTCAACTTATTTTTCTACAAATCGTCTTTCCTTTGGTAAGTACACATAATTGTCCTAGGTTGTTGTAGTATTGTAGTCGATTTTCTTAGAAATATTTTGATACCTAAATGACAACTGTAGCACGAAAACTAAAGTAAGTATACACGAAACACCAGAAACTTTTTTTGTGGGTGTTGCGGGTGTTGCGGGTGCGAGTTGGAGTATCCAGAGCGGGTTCCGGTTGTGTGTGTTTGGCTGTCTCTACAGCTGTGAATTCCCAAGAATTGTACTTGATAGGCATATGTCTGTGTAGGGAATTTTATTCCGAACACTATACAAAAAAAAAAAACGGTGTGAAACGAGTATAAACTTGAAAAACATGAACAAAGTAAAAACTTTTTACGTTCACGGGTACAAACACACGTAAGATTTTATTCGCCGCAAATTTATTTGACGCTCTGTTGACCAATTCTATCCATGTTCTTATAGAACTTTCTATTGCGAACACATTGCTATAAAAATGAAATGCGTAGCTCCAGAAATAATGTCAGGACAGTGAAATAAGTTAAAATGTTAACATCTCGGGGGCCCAGTTATTTATTATAAACTTTCAAAGCGCTGCATCACAACAGTGTCATCGCTGCTGAAATCACGGCTAACGCTTCGGCCACTTCCCACACTCGTGCGGGTCACCCCGTATCATAATTATACATTGATAGGCATATGTCTGGGTGGGGAATTTTATTGCGAGTTCAGTGATATCAAAATCAATGCTGTAGGATCACTGTGGAGCTGGCAACAAACGAAAGAGTATGAACATTTACTTCCTGTTTGGGTGTCACGGCGAGTCATCTTCGTGTTTATTTATTTCGTGGTGGGATAGCAAATGCTTTGGTGACATTTTATGCATATGATCGTGTAGAGAATTTTATTGCCAACACATTGATACCAAAATGAAATACGTAGCTTGAGAATTGATGTTAGGAGCGTGAAAAGTTTATACACTTTTTTGTCTTTACACTTGAGCGCCCAGAATGCCGCGCGCACAATCGGCACTTTTTTTCCCTGAGTGCCGCGCGCGCGAAAGTGTTAATTCATGAAAACTTGGCTTATTAGGCAAATCGGGCCTTGCATAGTAGGCTGAGAAGTGCGTTCTGGCTACTAGGTACGACATATATATATATATATATATATATATATATATATATATATATATATATATATATATATATATATATATATATATATATATATATATATAATAAATTATAAATTCCACCTCTGGTGCAATTGTAGGGACCCATAGCCTCAAAGAACAGAACACTGAGCATTCAGAGAAAACTTGCCATTTAACTGTGAATACGTATGAGTGTTCACTTCTCCTGTCACCCCTTTATGTAGTGCTCACTATTATGCAGTGCTCACTATTATACTGCTACATATCTCATTGTTTACAAAAAAGTGAACATCAAGAGGAAATACTGTAAGGGGAAGTTTGTTTCCTAGAGGCAGTAGATTTCTTTGAACCCTTCCGACGCTGGGCAGGAACCATGGATGCAGCGGGCATTACCCCTCTGGATCACTACACTGAGCTAGAGAAAACCTGCAGCTCTAGGGGTCTCTTGTAGTGTCATTGAGCTTGGAATAAAGATCCTTAAGAAACCTCCTTGGGCACACTCTCCATGGACCTAGGGTTTCAGATCCTTGGAATGAAGTTGTACCAATGATCTTTTTCCCTGTGCTTGATTGATTTTTCTCTTTCTCTGTGTGTCATGACAGCTCCTGGTTGGTCGACAGAGAGGTTGATGTGGTTGCCAGAATAGATATTCAAGTATAGTCCCATGCCAACTGTCTGCCACCCTTCCAAGGGTGCAGTGTGACTCCATCTAGTTGGCTGGCAAAGCTAGCAGAGTTACGGTTCAATAGATTGTGGGGCTCTCTGCTGGACACTGGGCAGAGGCAAGGCTCCTCTTAAGGATGTCATTGACTTCATGTCTTAGTGCCAACCGCCTGATTTTCCACAGTGCAGGCCATGCAATCCATATTTGTCTGCATCTGCCTCGCCGCAAATACACCTATGAACAGTGTGGATAGGGGCAGCAAGGCCGAGAGCCACTGCAATACGGAGCTGCTGCGGATCCAGATGTTTGCCTGTTGTAGACATAGGGAGTGCCAAAAGAAAGTCCCCTGCATGTGGAGCCTCCACAGCTATTAGGCATGCACAATTATTGGGGGTTGTTGCTGCCTCCAGCAAAGCTGTGGCTTCCTTGTCTACAATGGGCTGTCCCAGCTGGGTTCTTTCTTGGTTTTCAACATGGTTGTTCTGAGTGCTGGGTCTGCCATGGTACCCCATTTTGTGTTGCATTCTGTGTATTTCAAGTGTCTATCCCTGCTAAGTCACACAAGTTGTTGGCTAGAATTTCCTTAACCAGGTCATCTGATGCTGAGGAGGAAGACAGGAAGGCTGGGATAGCATTTTGGGTGGCATTGCGGACACCAAAGCCGCCGAGCCAGACAGGAAGAGTGGCCTGTTTCCATTGGCATTCATTGAGAGAGGGAGGTTGACAACTTTTTCTAGCATGGTCTTCAGTAATAGGTCATACTCTTCAAGCTTTGGGCTGTCGTAGGATGGGGCGCACCTCAGAGTAGGTTAGCCTCGGAAAGGACAGGCATTTAGTGAGGAGATAAAAAGCATTGTGGGCATCGATGTCACCTATCCTGTTTTCCATCCTCCTCAGGTCTGTCATTTTCTTATCAAGGTTCTCGCCAATGGCATTAGACCCAAGGGGGAAGGGGCTCCAAGGAGAATGCTGTTCACGGCCCTAATGACATGGGCTCCAGGCAAGGCAGACCTTATTCTAGCTATGATGTCTGGGTTGGAGGAGACTACTTCACACTTGGAAGGGTTCAGGAAGAGACCCAGGCTTACTTCTTGCTCCTTTATTTTTCTGATGTCTTCCAAGAGGTGGTCTAGGGGGTACCATCATCCAAAAAAAGATATTGAACTCGCTGGAGAAGCTTTCAGTAACTTCTTTTAAGACTAAACAGAAAAGAAGAGGAGCTAGAGAATCACTTTTCTGAACACCTTCACAGGATCCTAGGTTGTGTTCGCCAAAGAGCAATTTTGATTCATTGCTGTAGCAAGATAGTATGAACAGGTAGAGGGGCCAGAAATGGCGATTTATGGCACAGAGCACTGCATCTCTTCTGACCATGTTAAAAGCATTCTTAAAGTCCAGTTTGAGCAGGGCGTTTTTGTCAGAAATATTGATGTATTCTTGTGCTGCATAAGTATCGCTTCACAGCCTTGGGGGATCCTAAATCCTATCTGAATTAGTTTCAGCAATTTGGCCGCTTGCTGGCTGACAACCCACTTGGCAGCCTTGGCAACAAGGCGTCGGAAAGTGTTGCCAACAGTGATTGGCCTGATTTCCCCATCCTCCTTGTTGAGAGTGCAGGAGGCGGCACCAAAAAAGAGGGGCTTGATGACCTCGGATATCACCAGCCAGGCACATTGACGAACCTTGAGTTCCACGAGATCTTGTGCAGCATCACCAACTGCATGATTTAACATTTGGTTGATGTGTTGAGGTTTTAATCCTGTAAAGCTGCTTGCTGGCCCAGGTGGAAAAGAAAAAGCTGCTTTGTAGACTTCAGATTCACTAACAGTTAATGGGTCTGGACTGGTCTCGGCTGGTGGCAGCACGATGTTGTCGACTTGTGAGGTTCTGGGTGGGTGCTTGCTTTGCAGGGCTCGTGCTGTGGTAGTTTCTAGGAGCAATTTTCTCGTTACTGGCGAAGACTTGAATAGCACTTGGGGTATTTCCCTCTTCAATTTTCTTGGCGATTTGTGCTTTGTGTTTGTGCGTTTCCGATGTGGTGGTGTTACCATTTCTGCGATGGGGTGTGTTTTGCTCGAGGAGGAGGGCAAACTAGTTATCCACCCTTGAGTATTCATATATTGCCATAAGGACCGAGGATGCAAGTGTCCCTCCTTGAAGGAACAATGAGGCATACATTTCTTCTCAGTTTTAAAGTATTCTTGAGAAATAAGAGTTTTTGTAGATCACTTCAAGAATTATATTGGGTATGTTACACATTACTGTACAGTATACAGAGTATTTTATGTGTACATTTAATCAAATTTAAATTGACCTCAGGGCTCAGGTGGAAAGCATACGCAAGGAGCTGGAAGATCAGGAGAATTCATACAAGGTGCAGATTGCCAGCCATGAACAAAAGGCCCATGAGAACTGGGTGAGAAATAACGAAGAGCTTTTTATTTAAGAATCTGATATACTGTTTTAATGAATGCATTTATAATAGTTTTGTGGAACAATAGAATACATAAGCATTTAAATCTTTGATTTTAAATTATTTTTATTGTATGTAAATTTTCAAGGTGTATTTTGCCATATATATAATGGTAAGGTGCATGTGTTTGGGAGGGCAGTGAGTGTATAACGTGTTATTCATTAGTTACAAGCTCGAGCTGCAGAGCGTAAACATGAAGAGCAGAGACAAGAGAATGGCCAGCTGCGAAGTCGCCTCACTCTACTGCAGAAGGAGAAAGAGGAAGCTCAGCAACTACACATGAGTATCATCAAACCAACACCCAAACGTGAGTACTATGAGGGTTCTGCTCTCAAGGAGGAGAAATTACTTCACTTTTTACAATATTTACCATAAAGAGAAGGATTACATTTAAGGCCCTGAGCCAAGTTTACTCATGAACATGTGTTCACGCTTCTATTTCTCTTGTATTTAGCTTTGCCATAAGCATGATTACTACAAATAGTTAAAAAAATTATAAATAAATTTAGGGGGTCTTCGTTTTTATAACTGCAATTAAATATTACCGAAAACTTCTACCTCTGGTATCATTGGAAAATCCAGATAAAGTTCTATATATTGAGAAAAATATTAAATTGTTTTCTAATAATACAAAAAATAAAGGTTTAATGAAGGAGTGCTACCCCCCCCCCCCCATTTCCCAGAAGCTGTCTTGCTCAGATTGCTCCTAGTTACTGGGTCACTTCAGTCACGGAGTTCTGTTCAACCTAACAAGGACCAGAACCAAAACTAGACCCCAAGCACAGAAGCAGAGTAACATTCTACCACTCCACTTGGAAAGCATCCAGAAAGTCAATAAAGCATTATAGCCAACTACAAGGTTCACAGAGACTTAAGCCATGAAACCCCCCAAATAACTCCCCCCAAAATTAAAAAGAAATGGAAGAAGCACTTGAATTTAGTATGAATCTGTTAGTATCTGAATTTGCTATCAGGTGGCCCATAATCCTGCCCCCTCCCCCTCCCTGGCCAACTGCCCAACCACTTGGGATGGATGGTAGAGCGACAGTCTCGCTTCATGCAGGTCGACGTTCAATCCCCGACCGTCCAAGTGGTTGGGCACCATTCCTTCTCCCCGTCCCATCCCAAATCCTTATCCTGACCCCTTCCAAGTGCTATATAGTCGTAATGGCTTGGTGCTTTCCCCCTGATAGTTCCCTTCCCTTCCCTGGCCAACTCTCCCAAGTCAATTCTGTCACTGATGCACTATATATGACCTCAACACACCACCTTGGGTCACCATCAATAATGGTAGGTTTCTGTGCTTCTAAGCAACGTGCCAGCCATACATCCTTGGATTTTGTCCTCCTTGGTCCATTTGCTTGAGTATTCACTTTCTGGGGAAAGCCCGTTGTGGCCCCCCCTGAAACTATACACTGAGATGGTTTCCATCTACCAGGTTGCATCAGTCGTGGAATTCTTACGTCTACTAAGAAACAGTGCCAGAACCTGGTCCCCACACAGAGGTGCAGGTAGCAGTGACATTTTGCCACCTCACTAGGGAGGGCATCCAAAAAGTCAGCAAGTCAAAACAAATTGCTGTTGGATTGAAAAGAGATCAAAGCTTTAAAACCCTGCCTAGTGAACTCCCCACCAACTAAGTATGTAAACAAATGATTGAATCTCTTGAAACTAGCATGAGCTTATTTGCCTCACCTCCACCACTCGTTTGGGAGAAGGAGGAACCATCTTCCGGGGTCTGAGCAGGCAGTTCTTATTTTTATGTGGTTGTGACAGGACTGCTGTAGTGGTTCCCAGGTCTCCTCTGTTTTGTGTGGTTTCTGATGTTGAGCTAAGTGGTTTTAAGTTTTTTTTGCACAAGTGGCTTTTCTTGTACACTATGGTGTAGCATGAGCCTGGTTTGTAGTATGCTCGGAGCTGTTGTGCTACTTGTGCTCAGGGTTACCTTCCCTGTGTGCTTCCTTGCATTGCCAGAGTTTCTTTTCTGTAGTGTTCGAGTGTCGCTCCCTTAGAGATCCTCCTCACTTGGGGTGATTTTCACCTAGGGTGATTAGGGGGGTCTTGAGACTTCACTATCTTAACCTGGGTCAGGTGCGACTTTGGCTGGCTGCGTTGAGGTCAGCCTTCACAGCCGCATAATCCTGTCTGTGTTGGCGTATTTTAGATCCTGCATAGCATCCTTAGTGTCTAGGTGTCCTACTGGGGACCACAAGCCCCCTACTGGCTCGTGGTCCCAGTAGGCCAATAGGAACTCGGCAACCTTCAAGATGACCTGGACAAAATCAGTATATGGAGCACCACTTGACAAATGGAATTTAATGTTAATAAATGTCATGTTATGGAATGTGGAATAGGAGAACACAGACCCCACACAACCTATATATTATGTGAGAAATCTTTAAAGAATTCTGATAAAGAAAGAGATCTAGGGGTGGTTCTAGATAGAAAACTATCACCTGAGGACCACATAAAGAATATTGTGCAAGGAGCCTATGCCACGCTTTCTAACTTCAGAATTGCTTTTAAATACATGGATGGCGATATACTAAAGAAATTGTTCACGACTTTTGTTAGGCCAAAGCTAGAATATGCAGCGGCTGTGTGGTGCCCATATCTTAAGAAGCACATCAACAAACTGGAAAAGGTGCAAAGACATGCTACTAAGTGGCTCCCAGAACTGAAGGGCAAGAGCTACGAGGAGAGGTTAGAGGCATTAAATATGCCAAAACTAGAAGACAGAAGAAAAAGAGGTGATATGATCACTACATACAAATAGTAACAGGAATTGATAAAATCGATAGGGAAGATTTCCCGAGACCTGGAACTTTAAGAACAAGAGGTCATAGATATAAACTAGCTAAACACAGATGCCGAAGAAATATAAGAAAATTCACTTTCGCAAACAGAGTGGTAGACGGTTGGAACAAGTTAGGGGAGAAGGTGGTGGAGGCCAAGACCGTCGGTAGTTTCAAAGCGTTATATGACAAAGAGTGCTGGGAAGACGGGACACCACGAGCGTAGCTCTCATCCTGTAACTACACTTAATTAACTAATGGCACCTTGTGGTCTGGCACTATATCAATGTAGTAGCTTCAGGAAGCCACTGGGGCTCACCCAGATATTGGCATTTTATTACATTCGGTGCTTTTTTTTATTTGGTTATTGTGAAATTATGGCTTGGAGGTGACTGTTGAATGTTGCCCAAACACCAGGCTCTATGCCTTGCCTCTTGGCAGTTGGGCTGCTGCTGCTGCTGGGCTTGTGCCCTCCCACTAAACTTATGTATGTTCTGATCCTTACATTGTCTGCTCATGTCTTGGGCTGAGCTCAGGTCCCAAGGGCTGTGCCCTGGACTGGGTTCCTGGCCCTGATGGTTGTGTAGTTACCCAAGTGTAGTTACAGGATGAGAGCTATGCTCGTGGGGTCCCGTCTTCCATCTACACTGGCGTAAGAGGCTTTGAAACTACTGAGGATTATGGCCTCTACCACCACCTCACTTAGCTTGTTCCAACTATCTACCACTATGTTTGCAAAAGAAAACTTTCCAACATTTTTTTCAGCACTTTTTTTTCCTTATCTTAAACCTGCGTCCTCTTGTTAGTGAAGTTGCTGGTTTCAGGAATTCCTCTTTTTATCAATTTGATCAGTTCATGTTAGTATTTTGTAAGTGGTGATCATATCACCTCTTCTAGTTTTGCCATGTTTAATGCCTTTAGTCTCTCCTTATAACTCTTGTTTTTCAGTTCCAGAAGCCATTTTGTAGCGTGCCATTGCACCTTTTCCAGTTTATTTATGTGCTTCTTGAGATTTGGGCACCATACAACTGTTGCATATTCCAGTTTTGGTCTCTCAAAAGTCATGAACAGTTTCTTCAGTATCCATATAATCTTTCACCATCCATATAATTAAAAGCAAGTCTGAAGTTGTAAAGTGATGCATACGCTCCTCTCACAATGTTATTTATGTTCCTCTCGCGACAGCTCACCATCCAAAACCTGAAACCTAGATCTCGTTCTTTATTAGTTCTGTAATTCCTTTCCACATGATTTGTAAGTTGTGTGTGGTCTATTTTCTCTGATTCCACATTCCTTAACATGGCATTTATTCATATTGAATTCACATTTATTTACATTCACAGGGGGGGAGGGGAGGATGGAAGATTGGTACAGGGTTTGTTACCAGCGTCTGTCAATTGACATGTTTTCTAAAATTTTCTGCTTGTTTACTCTCCGAGCATTGGATGTTTTAGGTAACTTCCTAACTGTGCGTTATTTGCTTTGCTGCTGCAGGAGATTTAAACTCTTATGCTTCCTTCTCATTTGTGAGACCACCTTATTCTAGTCTTCAAAAATTGTCTGAAGCCTTATTGTTATTAGCAGCTCTATTGAATCAGAACCATTAGCTAAGGAGGTTCACTCGAGTTCTACGCAGAAAGTAGTGTTTCATTACATGCATAGCTTTATTTCATTGACTGTGTCTTATAATTATTTTATTAGTACTTGAGAAAGTACTGTTCTTATAAAATGAAAATGATAAATGTAAATACTTGAGTACATGATTACATGTAATAGATTACTATTTTTTGGCAGGTGTAGATGCTAATGGAAGCATGTCGTCGCCTGGACCTATCATGGATGGGGTAGTTGATGTCAATCACTCTGGGGTCTCATCCATGCTAAGGGATGTAGATTCACCACCTGTTCCTCCACATCCTATGCATGGACCTCCACATCCTATGCTTTCCATGATGTTTCCACCAGGTGGCCCTCTGCCCCCAGGAGTACCTCCACTCATGGTTTGCCCCAGGAATTCCACCACCACCTGGGTTACCCCCCCATGGCTACCCCCCCATGGCTTACCCCCCATGGCCTACCCCCTCCTCCTCCATTCCTCTCTGGGGAACCTCCATTTATAGGACCCTTACATCCTCTGCCTGGGGATCGTCGCCTACCTCCTCTGGTGGAATGTCTTCGCCGCCATTCCGACGGTCTGGGTCTCCGGGTTACGATCACCGAAATGATCGTATTCGCCAGGAAGTGACCGTTCACATTTCTCAGACCGCCGATACTCGCCTCCACCCCTTCGTAATAGACCACCTTCACCGAGTCACATCGCAATCGCTCGCCTGATAGAAGGTCTGATAGAACAAGATCGCCAGATCGACGTTCGGATCGAATGAGATCTCCAGATCGTCGGTTTAACAGACATACCCCTGAACATAGGTTAGATGGACATTCTCCAGACAGACATTTCAGCACAAGGTCTCCAGATGGTTACACGAGGCATAGAACTTCTCCCCATTATTTTCATCAATCGGATTATAACAGTGATGATCCCAGGTTACGATCAACTCACATAAAAGGTAAGTTTAGAATAATTTACACTGTTATGGGCACTGTCCAAAGAATTTCTTACAAATGGAAGTTAAGCTAAAGTATGTATGATTGCTTTTGCATGTCAATTTTGCAAGTTCACTTTGAGTTTGGTTATTGCATGTTTTTATTTTACATTATTTCTTATTTTTGCATTTTGCTATATCCAGGGAGCAAAAAATTTTCTAAACTACAAAAGTTCTGGCAGTGTGTAGAACAAGAAGACCCCATGACCATCCCTTCACCAAAATGATGTCTCACATACAACATTTAGCAGCATGTTATTTCAGGTCTGAAAAGAAAATAAGGTACTTTTAGTAACCCTGTAACTACTTACCTAGTCTGCTTTTTTACCCAGTTTTAGTAACATGGAGTAAATTTAATGAATGACAGTAGACTGATAAAGGGTATCTTCAAGGAAATTTGTAAATAAAATGTGATAAGAGCCAGAAGAATGTGGGTGGTTATGGTGAATGAGTGAGGAAGTGAAGAGTGTGTGTGAATAAGGCATGGCATGTGGTAAGGGTGAAAACAATTTGTAAGAAGCCGGTGAGCGAATTTTGTATCGAATATATCTGAAAATTCATAAGGATGATGAGACATCTCGTGTTATGAAGCATAATGGTTCTGCTGTTGATGATTACTAGTGTGCACCTACCTGGAGCACACCTGGAGAGGGGGTCGGGAGTTTTTCAGTGTCCTGAGCCCAGCCTGGGGTCAGTGTTTAGTGTGGAGGTGCCTATTAGAGATGCTTGCCTACCTATCACTGACTACGGAGGAGTGACATGTAGCTCTTTATATACCACCTGCTACCCATTTATACCTAATTGTCCCAACATTGTTTTCATATATGTTTCTTAGTTTTGGAGGGAATTTTCCTTCAATGTATTTTAATTACATTGAATCTTCCTTCAATGCATTTTAATTGCCTGCATACAGGAAATGTAAACTTTCCTACATCTCTGTGATTCATGTGTCCAGTTTCCAATGATGTTCCCTTGTCCTACCTCCCTTTAATTTAAATATGCTTCCTTTGTCCACTTTGTCTATACCCCCCAAAATCTTGTATGTAATTATCATATCCCTTCTGTTTTTCTTTACTCTAAGGTCGAGTGAGTTCTCTCGACCTGTCCTCATAGATGAGGCCTCTCAATTCTGGTACTAATCTATTTGCAAACCACCTTTCTCAGGTTTCATCTTCTGCTTCACAAAGTGTGGGTTTCATGCTGGTGCTGCATACTCTAGTAACGGTTTCACAAGTCGGTGTGTATGAACTTGTGAAGCCTCCTTGTTTAAGTTCTTAGATGACATTCATGTTTGCTAAGTTCTGATATTATTCTGTTTACATAACATCAGAATTAATCGTGTTAATATTGGCATTGTCTACTCCTATGTCTTTTTCTCTGTTTCTGGAAATTGCTTCCCCCCCTTCTGGTAGTTAAATATAGAGGTCCCTTACCTATTTTCATTACTTTACACTTATTTGGATTGTATTCCAGTGATCATTTATCTACCCACTCCTGAAATTTGTGAAGGTCTCTTTACAATCCCTTTCTGTTCTTTCATTAACTCTGCATCGTCTGCAACATCAATATAAGTACAAGCTCTGTCCCTCTAAAAAGAGCACTGGTCTAATGGACAGAGTCCTATGGAATGTCACTTTTCAATCCTTTCCAGCCTGACATGTTTCCTCTGACTACATGTATTCCTGTACCCAGTTCAGTGCCTTTCCTGTTACCCCTAATTATCTCTCTACCTTGTATATTAGACTTTTTGTGAAGAACTGTTTCCAAAGCTCTTTGGCAGTCTAAGAAGGGGCAATATACCCATCCTTCCTTGTCTTGTTTTGTTTTGGTGACCCTGTCATAGAATTCATTGAAATTTGTTAGGCATGATGTTCCCTCTCTGAAGCCATGTTGTGCCTGTATTATGAAATTTACTTTCTAAATGTTCATCAATCCTTCATCTGATGACTTTGTAGCACCTTGCATAGAATGCATGTTAATGATACTGGTCAGTAGTTTTGTGCTTAATGTCTGTCCCCTTTCATGATATTGGAACTACATTTGCTTTTTCTAGATTTCTGGTAGCTTTCCTGTCTTTAATATAATGTTGAACACTATAGTTAATGGGAAACACAAGATCCCTTTAGCTTTTACAGTAGCCACGGTGATTCCTGGGCAGATCACCTGGTCTCGTACTGTTCTTTTCCTCTGTTTATAGCTTTACAGCAGCTTAGATAAGCTCTTTGTTTTGGTGTAATATTGTTTTCAAACTGCTGCCCTCCTAATTCTGTTGTGCTCATTCCTGGCCCTCTTTAAGGCTTTTAATTTAGTTGCCTCTGTACTCATGTTCCTATATTTTCCATGCCTTTTTTTTTTTTGTCTTCTGTTTCCTTCCTACATTGTTGAACCATTGATATGCTGTTCTCTTTTCTTCCACTTGCCTCCTGTTCCCAACTGTTCTGTTGCTTCTTTGCATTTGTGTGTTATGAGATCCATCCTCTCATTTGTTGCTTTTCCTTCCATTAGTCTCATTGAATCTCCTGCAGAGACACTCTGACCCTCCTGTAGTGTCATTGTCAAACATGATAATGCAGTAGTCACTGGCTTCTAGTGGTACCTCATATTTACAGTTCTCTGTTTCTTCATTTTGGGTAAACACTTATATTATAAAATAAAATATTGCAAAATATTAGTGACTGGTTCTGAATCTGCATACAGAAACAACTCGAGAGATCAGGAGCCGTTGTAAGAAATGCAAAATAGCCCCATTGAAAAGCAAGAGATGTATTAGCTATGCAATTATCATCATGTATTAATTTTAACTGTTATTGTCTCGGCTTTAAATGAGTTATTCTAATACGGATATGATGTCTATATTACTGTAGAGAAGTTTACTTGGACACACACAATAATCATATCATTATTTGATGAGTGTTACTATGCATATGGGGTTATCATCGCAAATGTTACTATGCCAATGCATTAATAGTCATGGTACAATATTCCATTATAATTACATGACAATATTATAAGTTAAATAAAGGGACACAAGTTAGTTAATTTATTATGCACCGCATACCCATCTTGTGGGCGGTAGTGGAAAGGGTTACAGAGGCACATAATGGGCTCAGGGACTGAGCCCTTCATTTCATTGAGAATTCATTTAGCTAAGCAAGTTACAATCTTGATGAGCTAGTTACAAAATTCAATATAAGTCGTCACATCAACAATGGGTTCGAGATCGACCTCAAGTACAGGTTCTAAATTAAGCAACTGACATATGTGGAGAGCTAGTGTCACAATTGATATGTTTGTCCTGCACACCGCCCCCCATCCAGCGGGCAGCGGTGGATAGGTTACAATCACTCAGTTACTACCTACAGTTAGCAAACTGGGGATATTTGGCTAAAATTTCTGGTAGATCATTTTGAATTAAATATTTACACATCTATTGAACATCTTTTATAGAAATGTTTCTGAATTCACGTATCTTTTTCACACTCCATCACATAGTGACGGAGGGTGTGCGAATAATTTTGTTGACACGGTTTACATTTGGTAAACTGTCAACAAAATAATTCGGCAGATAATGAGAATTCCCAGAGATACTTGTAACCGAGTCTAAGCCGAGCAGTAGTAACATCTAGAAGTCTGCTGATTTTATTGGATGATCCATAGATGTGGGGCTCCTCTTGCATGATAGTATGATGATAGATGGAATTACTGGTGTCAATTTCACTTTGCCTCAGATCTACAAGATCTTGTT
>WNGS01164858.1:47994326-48030682 GCA_020271785.1 Procambarus virginalis
TTACAAAATTCAATATAAGTCGTCACATCAACAATGGGTTCGAGATCGACCTCAAGTACAGGTTCTAAATTAAGCAACTGACATATGTGGAGAGCTAGTGTCACAATTGATATGTTTGTCCTGCACACCGCCCCCCATCCAGCGGGCAGCGGTGGATAGGTTACAATCACTCAGTTACTACCTACAGTTAGCAAACTGGGGATATTTGGCTAAAATTTCTGGTAGATCATTTTGAATTAAATATTTACACATCTATTGAACATCTTTTATAGAAATGTTTCTGAATTCACGTATCTTTTTCACACTCCATCACATAGTGACGGAGGGTGTGCGAATAATTTTGTTGACACGGTTTACATTTGGTAAACTGTCAACAAAATAATTCGGCAGATAATGAGAATTCCCAGAGATACTTGTAACCGAGTCTAAGCCGAGCAGTAGTAACATCTAGAAGTCTGCTGATTTTATTGGATGATCCATAGATGTGGGGCTCCTCTTGCATGATAGTATGATGATAGATGGAATTACTGGTGTCAATTTCACTTTGCCTCAGATCTACAAGATCTTGTTGAGCTTCTTGGTGTATTGCTGCTCTCAGACTGCTTACATACATTCTGAGATCAACACGAGATGAAATTCACGTGAAATGAACTCTGTTACTATCATTAATAATTTTGTTGTATTTGTGTCTGTCTTCAGACACAAGCATGTCACAGTTATGCCTTAGAGTTGAGTGCAATTAAGGAGGACAGAGTCACTTACAATTAATGTATCAAGTTTGGAGACTTGTGCACATTTCAGTGCAAGGAGCAAGGCAAATACAGGTAGTTCGGTCTGAAGGGTAGAGGCCCAGTTGTTTGTATGGACTCCCCTCCCAAAATATAAACCATCGCTCATCGTCAGGACAACTGCACTCGCAGCTGTACCCATGGAGCAGTGTAAGGGAACCATCATTGTATGTGATTTGTGTGCTCTCTGGACAGAGCATCAATATGGCTTAAGGCATTGAGCTTTGCCTGAAGGTGAAGCTTGGGCTGCTCTCTAATTTGCTTCTTGGGTGGAAAGGAAGGGATTAAAATTGGAAAGGGTGTAACCTCCCACGGTGCAGGAAAGTGCCGTTGTTGTCTCTTGGTACAAATTATAAATCTGATACATCCTGAGTTCAGTTCCAGTTTTAGTTATCCATTTGGAACAATGTTGACCATCAATAAAGAAATTCTTCAGGGCTTCTGTGCAAGGGATAGGATGAGCTAGCCTAAGCATTTTTAGGACAACTGCATCATGGTTATCATGGACAACCAACTGCCTTGGTTACCCTTTGCATTTTATCTACTGTGCCTATTCTCAAGCTAAACAAAATTTCTTTCATCCTAAACCTGCTTCCAACACTAGTAGCACTGTGTTCTGCCTTCCCTTCATATCTGAACTCGACTTTTACTAATACCTTTCGTCCTCTTGACATAAAGCTTGCCTTTCGACAAACTAACACACTTCGTAGAAAATCTAGTTTACACTGCTCCTCCTGCTTCTAATGTTGCTGGTGGCTACTCTATTTCCTGTTCGTCTTGTGCTCTCCAATAGTTTGGTGAAACTGGCCGTACACTAAGTGACAGACTTAAAGAACACAAGAAAATTAAGTCTGCAGACACTAACAATGCTCTCTTCTGTCATGTTAGGGATTCTAATCATCCCATTGATTGGTCTTCCTCCAAAATAATCTTTCCTGCCTCTACTCTACACAGACGCCGTCTTGTAGAATCGGCTCTTATACACAATGTACCCAACATGAACTTGAGTCCTGGCTTTGTTGCTGTGGACTCTTCCCTCTCACAGTATATACTCAAATGCTCTAATCTTTCTAACAAACGTGACCTAACATAAGCCTACACCTTCCATTTATCTTTCCTTCTTTCTTTTTCTTTCCTTCTTTCTTTTTCTTTCCTTCTTTCTTTTTCTTTCCCTTGTTTCTCTTATGATCCCTTGTTTATTACTATCCCCTTCTTATTCCTATTACTATCCCCTTCTTATTACTATCCCCTTCTTATTCCTATTACTATCCCCTTCTTATTCCTATTACTATCCCCTTCTTATTCCTATTACTATCCCCTTCTTATTGGGTTGGTATAATAGGAGCTGCCTCGTATGGGCCAATAGGCCTTCTACAGTTACGTTTGTTCTTATGTTCTTATTCCTATTACTATCCCCTTTATTACACCTTACCTTGCGTACCTTTTACCTTGCTTTTTCTTCCTCTAAGATTCTCTTCTCCTCGCCACTCTTGCCTATTTATTGCCTCGACTCCTTTCCTCGTCACAATCAACTTGAGAGTGGTCCAGGACGAACCGAAATGTCGTTGTCCCTTCACTTTCTAGTGCGTGGTTTGGTCAACATATTTCTGCCACGTTATTGTGACTCCTCGTCTGCATAAGCATTTTTATACTAATTTGACAATTTCAGTAACACGATCAACAATGCGCGGATATTAAGTTCTTTTCTCATGTTAAGTACTCTATCTTTGTGGTACAAGGGCACTGAAGGATTATCCACAAGGCTTCATTCTGCATTTTTTTCAAGCCCTCCAAGCTTTCTTTCAGGCATCAAAGCAAGGAGAGGTGTAGCATAATCCACTACAGATCTGATGTATGCAAGGTACATCATTTTGACAATTCTGACATTGGTACCATAGCCTGAGTGATAACTTGCAACAGCCCCGAGAGCTCTGAGCCTCTCTTTATATTGACGACAGAGTCTGAATACAACAGGACCATACAGTGACACCTCTAGGTCAAGGCATTTGAATCTGTTAACATAGTCAAGCTGAGAGCCATCATACAGTTGCATCTTGCGAACAGCTTCTCCCTTCCAAGGTGGGCGCCGATTTAGTATCTTTGTTTTCTCTGCCGAGATGACTAAACTTAGGTCCTGACGTGAGTCTAATACAGAGTTAGTGTTCTGCATGTTAGCATACCCAGTGGTGTGTATCACACCATATCAGCATAGCTAATGATGTGCCCGTTGGGTTTGCTCAGTACAAAGTTTAACGAGTTTATTAAGATATTAAATAAGGTAGACTGGGGACACCTCCCTGTTGGGTGCCTAGTTTGAAGTCTTGTTACACTCCTATGTCCCTGGAAAAACAGATGACTTCCTGTTGGATAAGTAACCCCTGATCCAACAAAGATACCGACCACCAATATTTATTCTCGCAAGCTCATTCAAGATAGCATGTTGGTTTGAAATATGAAGGGCAGACTTAAGATTTAGGAAGGTGGTATATGATTTTTCAGTGTGCAGGGTAAGAAAGGTGGTGATGCAATAATGCATGCTCCTTCCATTCATGAAGCCATATATCTGGGGGGATAGCATGGTTCTTATTCTATGGAGGAGACGGTTTAGGAACATTCTCTCAAATGTTTTGTAAATGCAGCTAGTAAGGGAAATTGGGTGGAAAGCATCATCTTGATTTGGCTTGAGAATTGGAATGATTATACTGTTGGTCCAAGAAGTTTCCGTGTAATATAGCTCATATTATACAGCTCAAGCAGGATATTTGCTGGTGCTAGAGGAAGCAAATGCAGTATGTCATAAATGATACCTTCCTCACTGGGGGGATGAGACTTTACCTTTGTTTAGGGCCAAAAGTAACTCAAACTCAGTAAATGGCACATTGCATTCATCTCCTTGTGGAGTATGACATCAACGAGCCTTTCTCAATCTCCGTAACCAGCATTTAATTTGAATTGTATGTTTGGGTGAAGATTACTTTAGCTAGAGGTGGTTGCCCAAGCATCGATTAACTTGTTTGCTCTGTGTAGAGGGTGAGGGTGTGATACTTGGCCGATCTTATTGCCTTTAATTCTTTTAATAACCTTCCATGTCTGGCTGAAGGGGGTGTGAGTGAGAGTTGAGACTTAACAAAAGTTTCCCAGTTACCTTCAATGCTGGTTTTTATATTTGCCCAATACTTATTTGCCTGAAACGCTATGCGTATTATTGGCTTTAGGTATTGTGTGTACTAGCGCTATATATAAATCCAACAGTATGTTTGTAACTCTGCATCTATGTATATACTTTTCCTAAATAAAATGTTATGTTATCTTGCCTGAGCTCTGTCATGCACTCCTTTGTCAAGGCCCTCGCTTTGGCTAGGGCCTTCTGAAAGAGCTTGAGCATTGCTGGCGTACGTGTTTCCCTATATGCAAGTCCAACTTCCCTAGCAGTGCGTTTCATAGTATGCAGTTTGGGGTCATTGTAATAGGCATGGTGTTTATGACTTTTCATATTGTTCCGACTATTGGATGGTGCCGAGGCCAACCTAAAGGGTCGGCGAACCTCTGAACATTCTGTACTAGATCGTCGTTAAATGTCTGGACTGTGGAGGGATTGTAAGTGCTGTACCACTCTGACACAAACAACAAAGTCTTCATATCGAGCAGGAGGAACACTGACCCATTTACGTTTAAAAGTCCCACCAGGTAGGATGGTATTTGATAGAGTAGTCAATCTAGGGTGATGATCTAATGACAAATCTGTTACAATAGATGATGTACACCAGATATGAGACACCTGGAGACATTGAAACTAGCACAGAGGTCTAGAATGCCTCTAGAAATATGTGTGGGTTCAAGGTTGTCCACAATCTGCACATCTTGACTATTTAGTAGCGATAGCAGTTGATTCCTATTACCGTTACTGAAGCAAAAGCCACCAATGTCCTTGTGTCTAGCATAGTCACCAAGAATGATAGTGAGCTCTGCTTGAGCACAGGCTGGAAGATCAATATGATTTAACTTTCCTGCTGGAGCATATAGATAAAATTCATTGAGGATGGAGTTGCCCACATAGATTCTCACTCAATGATATTGTTGCCCTTCAGTTTTTTTTCTGGAAGAAGTTGATGGGGAAGGGATTGTTTGATGTATATAATGCAAGAGTTACTGGATATGAAGTTGTAAGAAATAAATGAGGGCAATTTCGGGGGTGAGGATCTTGTGGGAATTACATGACATGTACACTGCTTATTTTCAAATGGTTTTCACAACTCTATATGGTTGTAATGATGTAGAGTATACCAGTTCGACCAATCATCATTTGAGCATAAGAATAAAGGAACTACAAAAGGCCTTTGGGTCATAAGAGAGCTCGTATTTATATTGAGGATATACAAAAAATAGGAGCTGCTTTGTATGGGCCAATAGGTCTATATGTTAATGACTTTTGGTGGATATAAATAGGAGCTGGTTCCTATTTATATTCTCCCAAACTCACTCATATATATATAGGCCTATTGGCCCAAACAAGGCAGCTCGTGTTTATTTATATACACAATATAGAAAGGAGCTGCCGCATATGGGCCAAAGGCACCTTCTACAGTTTCCTTAGTTCTTATTTATACATAGAGTACATGTATTTATACATTTATTCATTCTTAATTTGTACATATATTCATCTATTCATTGGTATTTCATTGATTCATTCTTTGTTTTATTCATACATAAGATTGTCTAAATACCCAAGTCAACATTGTGTTGCTGACAGCGAGTTCTGGCGTTGACAGATGGAGCTGGGCCGTCACGTTCAAGTGGTTCAGTGCATGAAACGGGCTACAATGTATATACGTATACATATACTGTATTCAGTTTTCCACTTTTCAACACATTTTGCATCAAAGTTAATCATTCTATAAGATTTTTATTTTATTTTTTCTGCTTATATGGTTGTATATCCATAACCACACATCAGGGGTTCAGGAGTGAATCAAGACTTTGAACACTCCTTAAAACATAGAGGGCATAATTAACTGACCTCTCATACTGTGTAAAAGAGAACATGATAAATACCTCCAAAGGATACCCGATCAACTGGGCTGTGATTCATACATCAGACTGAGAAGCAGCAGTCTGACTTCCAATCAGGAGGCCTGGTCAAAGACTAGGTTGTGGGAACATTGATTCTCAAAACCAACTTGTAAGCCTGGCCCCAGGTGAGTTTGGGCATTTTGAACTCCCAGAACACACTAGGTATGATCCAGGTATGAATAGGCGGCAGGTAGGTCAATAGCAACATGAAGCCACCAGGAACCCCCCCCCCCCCTCAAGAAATCGGCATTGAATGTAGTGAAACATCTTTTTTCTGGCAAGTCCTTGGTGGCTTCCTCGACCCTCCCTCCCACCTTTTAAGGTGTGTGTGTGTGTGTGTGTGTGGGGTTGGTTGCATATGGATTGCAACTGTGGAGATCCTCAGGCTAATCGAGGAGCTCCCTGGTGGTGGATAGTTGCTACCAGTGGGTGAACAACCTAACTACTGGGTGTCTCATTTTCTGACATTAAACGTGGTGTTTTCTGTTTTGTTTTGCTCTACCTTTTGGGTGGCTTATTTCTTGGTTAGAGTGATCATGAATTTCCTGCCTGTGAGGGGGAGGGCCAGGTTTGGCCTCTGGTTCAAAAGGGTCTCAATAAAGGTCTCTCAAAAGCCTAGTGTGATTTGAGATGTGTGGAACTAACCTGTAGATAGCAATAAGGATCTACCACAAAAAAACGATTCATTACATTTAACGTTGAATTTTTATACACTGTACAGTACTTAAATTTAGGTAAGAGTTTAGGTCCACTGGAAGTGTCAGAAATGTTATTAACCAGAACGGGTTCCCAAGATGTTTCATAAAAAATCTTGAGCTAAATAGTTTTAAGGATGGAAAAATCAATGGGGATAGTTCATTTGCACCACTTAAGTCATGTCTGTGCTTAGCTCTGTGCCCGATTGTGTTTTTCCTGGTTTTGGCCTGCATTTGATCTGTCCTTGGTATCTTCCTCTGCTTTCCTAACAACTTGGTTGGTTTTGGGTCATGTTCAGGGTAATCCACTTGGGTGTTGACCTTTGGCTCTGCCTGGGTTGTTCCTTGGCTTGCTGTGCTGAGTCACGTGTGCAGTGTTGGCCTGTTGTGGGGTCTCCTCTGCTCTAGGCCCTCTTGGGCCATTTTCTGCCCTGGGTCAGCCTGGCTTCTGTTCTGTTCCAGACATGCCGGCCTCCTCTACCACGATGCTATCATTGAGATTAGCACTGTGGAAGCTACTAAGAGGACCCGTTCAGAAATAAACTATTAAATGCAAACATACGCTCTTTTCTGTCGAGATATCACTATTGTTGGAAAATTGTGTGTGTAAAATAGGAGGTAAAACAGTAAATGTGAAATGTAGTTATAGTTATAAAGTGCAGAAGATGTGAGCTGTGAAGTGCTTAATATTAATAATTGTATTGATTCATTTATTAATTACTTGTGCAGCATGTAATTGGATTATAGATGGTGTCTGGAAATAATTGGAAAGTTGATTGTTGGTGTTTAATTTAAAGTTTTTTGCATTTTTTCTTTGATAAGTAAAATATTTTTGTTCACAAATTTATTTGCACAGAGTTGCATTATGACTAAAAATTCTAATTTATCTTTCCATTGGTCAGGGAAGAAAACTACACTACTGAGTTCGTCAGAGCGATGAGAGAGTGAACGTAGGCAGAGTTGTGCAACAGTCAAGTGCGTCAGGAATGCCGATCGTGTTAGATTTGCATCTTCGGGTTATCATGGTTCTTCATATGTCATCTTTTAAATGCTTTAAATTAGGAATATGCAAGTTGTGCTTCCTCTGGCTGCACCAAGTGTTCACTTGTTGCTCTTACAAAAAACAGATAAAGGTCTACCTTTCCAAAGATACAGCAAATGTATTGTACAGGTAATGTAAAACAATGATGAATTGCACCTTCGAGAAAGTGAAAATTAAAATTGTTGGAAAGTGCAAAGATCATCAGTTATCAAGAAGAATTTGTGTAAATATGACCATAGATTGATGTGCTTATTAAAGATTATTAATAATAGAGTAACAATTTTTACCATTTATTACTCTTTAAGAGGTTTCTGCTCACTGGTGTAAGGGGCAGTCATTTGGCACACTTTCACAATTCCTAATGGACAAAAATAGGGATTTTAAGTTTAACAAAATTCCCAAATGATATGAGGTGCTAAAAATAGCTAATTTATTATTGAAAATCTTGTGTATAATATTTGTAATGTCAGAAAATGTATGCACTGTACTGTAATTACTGTATTTAAAAAATTTGAATGGGAAAAGTTTACAATTAACATGGAAAAGGGTATGGTAGGAAATTACTCTTAATGGAAGTACAGTACAGTAAGTAGACTCGATGGTTCTTAAGACATTCTCACAAATACTGGCAGGTATGTCCATCACATCTTCAAGTGCAAGTAATAATGGTACATTATTTCATTTAAACATTTAATTTTTGTTTCAAGATAATATGTAAAGCTCTTTAAACCTAGATTTTTTTTTTTGCCCCTCATGTGTGAATGACACTGCAAGTCATTTGATACGCATGTTCATTTAATGGAGAATGCTATATTGTCCTTATCTTCAGAGTGATCCTGGGTGAGTGCATGGAAGAATATAATGAAACTGTACATTTGTAATTTTATTATGCATATGAGAAGCAAGTATTTTGTACTTGACCCCAAACTCTTGTATTCACCGGATGTAATTTGGTGATGAGAGTCAGGTGCAGTAGTGAGCAGGTGTTGTCTGTCTGTAGGTGAGTCTTGTTACATCAACATTAGTTGATTGTGATTTAATAAACTTGTATTAATATATTAAGTTTTTTTTTTGTCATTGCCTAATTTACATTAAGTAACATGTGAAGTGGTTAGCAATTTTTGAATGACTTAATGAGAGCTTCAGTGGTTGCTAAAATTGTGCAGCACTTGTTTGGCTCAAAATAGACAGTGAAATATTGCATTAACAAAGGTAAAAAGTACAAATTTAATGAGATGTATTAAGTCTTTAATGAGATGTTCTTTCCCATCTGTATGGATGTGTGACTAGGAAACAATAACGTACAGTAAGGCACTGATGGCTCTTCATCCTGTTTAGGTACCACATATATGATGGTTCTCATCGTTACTATATAAACTAATGTAAAAGGCAATTAGAAAGTCGAAATTGGTACTACTTAATTTGGACAAACTAGGAAAAGGTTTTATATTTAGGTTTTCTTTGCAACACCACCTCCCTTTCTCGCTTGTTGGTGTCGTGAGGGGGCTTGGTGGGCAGGTGCCGGAGTTTGATGCTCCATTGGTCAGTCCTCTGTCCTTTTGTGGCCTTATGATCCTGCTGCTGTCTTTACCAATTTTGCCAGAACAATTTTTTTCCTTTTCCTTTATACCTGGTTGATGGGGTTCTGCGAGTTGTTCTACTCCCCAAGCCCGGCCCGAGGTCAGGCTTGACTTGTGACAGTTTGGTCCACCAGGCTGTTGCTTGGAGCAGCCTGCAGGCCCACATACCCACCCAACCCGTCCTCGCAAATTAATTTTAAATACGTGCAACCTATGCACGTATTTAATAAGTCAATATTGACTATACGAATTTGCGAGGACGGGTTGACCCACCACAGCCCGGTTGGTCCAGAACTTTTTAGAAAACAGTCTAGTTTTCTCTTGAAGTCCACGGTTGTTCCAGCAATATTTCTTAGTCGCTGGGAGGACGTTGAACAGCTACGGACCTCTGATGTTTATACAGTGTTCTCTGATTGTGTCTATGGCACTTCTGCTCTTCACTGGTTCTATTCTGCATTTTCTTCCATATCGTTCACTCCAGTACATTGTTAATTTACTGTGCAGATTTGGGACCTGTCCCGCCAGCATTTTCCATGTGCATATTATTTGGTATCTCTCTCGTCTCCTTTCTAATGAGTACATTTGGAGAGCTTTGAGACGATCCCAATAATTTAGGTGCTTTATCGCGTCTATGCGTGCCATATATGTTCTCTGTATTCTCTCTATTTCAGCAATCTCTCCTGCTCTGAAGGAAGAAGTGAGTACTGAGCAGTACTCGAGATGGGACAACACAAGTGACTTGAAGAGTACAACCATTGTGATGGGTTTCCTGGATTTGAAAGTTCTCGTAATCCATCCTATCATTTTTCTGGCTGACGCAATACTTGATTGGTTATGCTCCCTAAACGTTAGGTCGTTGGACATCATTATTCCCAAATCCTTGACATGCTGTTTACCTACTATGGGCAGATTTGATTGTTTTGGACCCTGTATTATGTTTCAGGTCCTCATTTTTGCCATACCTGAGTACAGTACCTGGAATTTATCACCGTTAAACATCATGTTATTTTCTGCTGCCCAATCGAAAACTTTGCTGATATCTGCTTGTAATTTTTCAATGTCTTCAGCAGAGGTAATTTTCATGCTGATTTTTGTGTCATCTGCAAAGGATGACATAAAGCTGTGACTTGTATTTTTGTCTATATCTGATATGAGAATAAGGAACAGCAGTGGTGCAAGGACTGTACCTTGAGGTACAGAGTTTTTAACTGTGCTCGGACTCGATTTTACTTGATTGACTGTTACTGTGTTCTGTTCGAAAGGAAATTGAGTATCCAGCGTCCTACTTTACCAGTTATACCCATTGACCTCATTTTGTGTGCAATCACTCCATGGTCACATTTGTCGAATGCCTTTGCAAAGTCTTGTGTTACAACATCTGCATTCTGTTTTTCTTCTAATGCGTCAGTGATTTTGTCATAATGGTCAAGTAGCTGTGAGAGGCATAATCATCCTGCTCTAAATCCATGTTGGCCTGGATTGGAGGTCATTGGTTTCCATGAATCTAGTGACGCAGTCATCGGGAGGACAAACCCTTCATGTAAACTGCACCTACTATCAACAAGAAGAAGACATGACTCATGATCACTTTCAAATGCTTTTATTATGTGGGACGTTAGTGCAACTGGTCTGTAATTCTTTTCCAATGCTTTGCTCCCTCCCTTGTGTAGAGGGGCAATGTCTGTTGCTTTCAGCACATCTGGTATCTCCCCCATGTCAAAGCTCTTCCTCCACACTATACTGAGTGCCTGTGCTACTGGCACTTTGCATTTCTTTATAAATATTGAATTCCATGAGTCTGGACCCAGGGCTAAGTGCATGGGCATATTGTCAATTTCTCTTTCAAAATCTGTTACGTGTGTTGATATCGGTTATATATACAGGTGTTTGGATATCACTTTTAAAGAAATTGTCCGAATCTTCCACTTTCGTGCTGTGTATCGGAGTGCTAAACATGTCCTCATACTGCTTTTTTAGGATTTCACTAATTTCTTTGTCATCCTCAGTGTATGAACCTTCATTAATACGAATAGGTCCAATACTGGCAATGGGCTTTGCTTTTGATTTAGCATATGTGAAGAAATATTTTGGGTTTTTATTTATTGAATTGCTTTCTGTTCTAGTTGCCTTTCTTCAGTCTGATAGGAAGGCTTCAGTCTCTGTTCGATTTCTTCAATCTCCCTGTTTAAATTATTTCTTCTTTGTATGGAGTCATGTCTGCTTAAGCATTTCCGTTAATTTCTTCCTTCTTTTGTAATGTCGTCTGCGTTCTCTTTCTACATTTGACCACCACCTGGCTTTCCTCAAAGGAACATGTTTCAGACAGACTTCATATGCTTCAGAAGTTAGTTTTTCTATTCCTTGTGTAGGATTTTTATTTCTTACAAACATTCAATGGGAAAATGTTGTAAGTTCCCTGTTTATTTTCTCCCAGTATCTTTTTATTATTAAAATTGAATTTATTGAATAACCCTTCTCGCTTGTTGTTTCTCTTGGGCCTACTACCGTTATTAATGTTAGTTTGCACTTCAGTGAGCTTGTGGTCCGACTACGTAGTGTCTGAGACAGTAATGTCTCTGATTAGCTCATCATTGTCCGTGAATATCAGGTCCAGTGTGTTTTCGTTCCTTGTTGGTTCTATAATCTGCTGACTGAGTGAGAATTTGTCACAGAATCTTGGTAGTTCTCTGACCTGTGGTTGGTTATTTCCAGGTTTATTTCCTGCTATAATGTTATTGTTTACTATTCTCCATTTTAAACTTGGTAGATTGAAGTCTCCAAGGAAGATAATATCTGGTATTTGGTTTGCTAGGTTATCTTGAGGTTATCTTGAGATGATTTCGGGGATTTTTAGTGTCCCCGCGGCCCGGTCCTTGACCAGGCCTCCACCCCCAGGAAGCAGCCCGTGACAGCTGACTAACACCAAGGTACCTATTTTACTGCTAGGTAACAGGGGCATAGGGTGAAAGAAACTCTGCCCATTGTTTCTCGCCGGCGCCTGGGATCGAACCCAGGACCACAGGATCACAAGTCCAGCGTGCTGTCCGCTCGGCCGACCGGCTCCTGTTGTTGATATCAAGGTTATAGGTTATCAAGGATATTTTCTATTTTGTGGATCTGTTCAGTGAATTCCTCAACTGTTGCATCTGGCAGTTTGTATATTAAAATAATAAGTAGATTAATATTTTCTACCTTGATTCCAAGTACCTGTACTTCTACATTCTCTTGATTACTGCCCTAGTTAAAAAAAATTCATCCATGTCATTAGTCTCCCTGTCACCCCTCCAGCATGTTCGTTTCCATAACAGCCTCTTGTGTGGGACTATCAAAAGCTTTATTTTAGGTCCAGATCAATCAACCCATCTCTTTCCTGTAGTATCTCTGTGGCTCTATAATAAAAACTAAGTAGATTTGTTACACAGGATCTTCCAGTTCGAAAACCATAGTCTGTTCCTCATTACATCATTACTCGATGTGTTCAACCCATTTAGCTTTTAACCATTTCTTCTTGTGTTTTGACTATCACGCTTGTTAATGACAGGGTCTATAACTGAGGTTTCTCTAGACTACTATTTTTATAAATTGGTACCATGTTTACCTTTTTCCATATACAGTATCTGCTAAGATTCCTGTGCTCAAGGATGTCGGGAATATTAATTGGAGTAGAATGCTCAGTTCAGTTGCACATTCTTGCAGCACCCAAGGTGGAACTCCATCAGGTCCAACTGCTTTATTTCTTTCTAACCCCTTGAGTAACTTTTTCAATTCATCTTGTGATATCTCTATATATTCTATGGGTTGTTCTGGAATTGGTATTTGATCCGGCTCTCTGAAATCCTCATTTTGTACACACACTTTGGAACTGTTCATTTAGTATTTCACATAATTCTTTTTCATTCTCAGTAGTCCTGTTCCCCGTTCTCAATCTCTGGATTTTATCTTTTACATGCAGCTTGCTTTTTTAACCCCTTAGCTGCACATGGCGAATATATATATATATATATATATATATATATATATATATAATATATATATAATTTTTTTACAAATTTACAACCTGGTTTACAAATCTGCCTGACCACAGGCAGATTTGTAAACAAGGTTGTGGTACACAAAATTAATAGTACAGTATGTTCATTTTCGGACATTCCTGGTAAGAAATTCGGCAAATTCGAATGTCTGGCAAACTTGAACCCCATATGATTTGGATTTTCTGAGCATTGACATTAAACAAGCAACAGTTATACCAGGTATTAGTATATAGATGTTTTCTCTCAAATTCAATGATTGTGTGTATAGTAGTGTGAACAGTACCTACCATATTAGGTGAGGGGTCAGAGTTACCTCCAGTGTGTATTCTTCCATCAGTGAGCCAATCTAAGGGACTGAGCATATCTCTGCGTGGGCTGTATTTTCTGTACCACATGCCGGGGTAATTGGATTCCAGAATTTAGCAGGTAGGCATAAGGACATACAGTACTGTATGTCCTTACAACTGGATGGCGAATTTATAGTTCCCTAGAGTAACATTTGTGGCAGTTCTAGGACGCTGTGAAGATTGCATAATAGACCCAAAGCAGGGATATGTTACAAAAAACTCTTAGGCATCATAACTGCAATAACCTGTTTGGAGTCAAGAGTCAAGGTCACACAGGTTAGAGATCATACTAATAGAGGGTGAAGTATGAATAGATCATACTTCATTGGTGAAGCAATTTTAATTACTCTTAACATTAACATCTTCACTTTTGTTCAAGAATTATGGACCAGATAAAATTAACATTATCAGAACAATACCTTTTTTGCAACTTCTTAATGTGCAGGTATACCTTGCATATAATTTATCTTATAAAATAAAGGTATCATTGCAATTTATAACCTAAAGAGTACAATATGCAAGCAATTTATTTATATATATAAATACATTATATATTATTTTAGATTCCTGATACCATACGGTCATTGGAGGTTACATTTCATATATATTATATATACTATTAGGACTAGTTCCAAATCGGCACACAAAAATAACTCCACGAGACCAGAAGGCATGACAGGATGTGTAAAATAGCCCCATGGAAGCAGAGGTGTAATAGGCATGCGAGAGAGAACTATCAACATCAAAGGCCAGAGATTTTTCAACAATCTAGGGCAACATATATTTCAACACACACACATACATATAAATAATTCATAAATTGTAACTAACAGCTGACATTCCTCCCTAGATATAAAGCAAAGCAACTTGTGTTGCTACTCAGTGTGTCTGTTGAACACGACCAGCTGTTAAAAGAGTTGCAAATTTATGAATCTGAGCATTTTGCTTCGGATGTAAACCATGGTCTCCCACAAGGCATTGACAAGAATGTCATCTCGAGTGTCATCCAGCTGAACATCCAAAGACAGTTGAGGAGAGAGACGTAAGTATGTGATGCCACATGATGCACACCAAGCTCGTGCCCTGTCAACTGTACAATTATCTGCCATTGTTGCCTGTAAAAGAGAGTCAGACATGTACCATTATATTTATAATTATTTTTAATTTAGTTTAAAATAAAATAATAAAAATAAATGTATTTTTATGTATGAAATGGATGGAAGGATGATAATAGATTGAAGAGTGAATTTGAAAATAGGGAGGCTGGGAGGAAAATTGTGAGCGCAAGGTTGAACACACAACACCTAAGAACACTTAGGTCTTGCCTACAGCCCACCAGCAAGCAACACATGGACAAAGGAAGAACTGGATGACAAACGAGAGGGCCTCAAGAGCTGATAAAGATAAATCCCGATTGTTGGTACTGGGGGACTTCAACTTTAAGTAAGACTGGGAGGCCTACGAGGCAAGAACAGAGGACATTTGGACAGGCAGATTTGCAAACCTCATCTTGGAGACATTCATATATCAACACCTCAAGCAGGCCACAAGAATGAGGGAAGGGGATGTTCCGTCAGTACTGGATCTTGTATTCACCAGGAAAGAAGAGGTATTTGACATCCAGTACCTTCCTTCCTTGGGAAAGAGTGATCATTTTATCTTGGACATTAAATACGCTATGCGATATAATTTAGTAGAGAATGGGGACAGTGAAACAGTTGTTAAACACGATTTCAAGAGAGGACGCTATGGGGAACTTAGAAATTTTTTCATGGGCATAATTGGACAGACTTGTTGCTAGGCAAGGAAGTAAACGAGATGTATGCCAAATTTTGCAAAATATATGATGAAGGCACACAAACATTCATACCAAAACAGACATGCAGACCTAGGAAACAGGGATGGTTCAACAGAAATTGCGAGAGGGCCAGAGATCAAAAGACACAAGCACGGAATCATTAAAGAAAGAGACCAAACCCCCAAACATAGCAGTGATACAAAGATTCAAGAAACAACTACACGTCAGTAAGGAGAGAGGCAGAGAGGAACTTTGAGAACAGTATAGCAGACAAGTGTAAATCAGATCCAGGCCTTTTCTATAAATTCATTAAAAACAAGCTGCAGGTAAAGGATAATATTCAAAGGTTGAAAATGGGGGACAGATACATGGAAAATGAAAAGGAAATGTGTGAAACATTAAACGAAAAGTTCCAAAGTATGTTTGTACAAAATGAGATCTTCAAAGAACCAGACACATTAAGAATTCCAGAGAACAGCATAGAGTACATAGAGGTGTCTAGAGACAAAGTGAAACAAATGCTCCTGGAGGTAAGTAAGAACAAGGCAGTTGGTCCAGATGGAGTTTCACCATGGGTTCTGAGAGACTGTGCACCTGAGCTCAGCATTCCACTTCAGCTGATTTTTCAGACATTCCTGTGTACAGGAGCCGTAGCAGATGTGTGGAAAAAGGCTAACATAGTTCCAATCTACAAAAGTGGCAACAGGGAAGACCTCCTGAATTATAGACCTGTATCATTGACAAGGGTAATAGTCAAAATATTGGAAAAATAATAAAAACTAAATGGGTAGAACACCAGGAAACTAAATGGGTAGAACACCTGGAGAGAAATGATATAATATAAAATAGACAGTATGGTTTTCGATCTGGAAGATCCTGTGTATCGAATTTACCGAGTTTCTATGATCGAGCCACAGAGCTTTTACAGGAAGGAGATGGTTGGGTTGACTATCTATTTGGACCTAAAAAAAAAAAGGCTTTTGACAGAGTTTCATATAAGAGGTTGTTCTGGAAACTCGAAAATATTGGAGGGGTGACGGGTAAACTTCTAACATGGATGAAAAATTTTCTGACTGACAGAAAAATGAGGGCAGTGATCAGAGGCAATGTATCGAACTGGAGAAATGTCACAAGTGGAGTACCACAGGGTTCAGTTCTTGCACCAGTGATGGTCACTGTCTACATAAATGATCTACCAGTTGGTATACAGAATTCTATGAACACGTTTGCTGATGATGCTAAGATAATAGGAAGGATAAGAAACTTGGATGATTGTCATGCCGATCAAGAAGACCTGGACAAAATAAGTATATGGAGCACCACTTGACAAATGTAATTTAATGTGAATAAATGCCATTTTATGGAATGTAGAATTGGAGAACATAGACCCCACACAACCTATATATTATGTGAGAAATCTTTAAAGAATTCTGATAAAGAAAGAGATCTAGGGGTGGTTCTAGATAGAAAACTATCACCTGAGGACCACATAAAGAATATTGTGCGAGGAGCCTATGCTACACTTTCTAACTTCAGAATTGCTTTTAAATACATGGATGGCGATATACTAAAGAAATTGTTCACAACTTTTGTTAGGCCAAAGCTAGAATATGCAGCGGTTGTGTGGTGCCCATATCTTAAGAAGCACATCAACAAACTGGAAAAGGTGCAGACATGTTACTAAGTGACTCCGAGAACTGAAGGACAAGAGCTACGAGGAAAGGTTAGAGGCATTAAATATGCCAAAACTAGAAGACAGAAGAAAAAAGAGATGATATGATCACTACTTACAAAATAGTAACAGGAATTGACAAAATTGATAGGGAAGATTTCCCGAGACCTGGAACTTTAAGAACAAGAAGTCATAGATTTAAACTAACTAAACACAGATGCCGAAGAAATATAAGAAAATTCAATTTCGCAAACAGAGTGGTAGACTGTTGGAACAAGTTAAGTAAGAAGGTGGGAGGCCAAAGCCGTCAGTATTTTCAAAGCGTTATATGACAAAGAGTGCTGGGAAGACGGGACACCACGAGCGTAGCTCTCATCCTGTAACTACACTTAGGTAATTGCTTACAGTAAATGTTTATCTGGAGGAGCTCCTTGGTGGCTCCCTCAAGCTGCCACTAAGATAGCTTCCCATTAATCTGTCCCATCAGTCTTAGGCTTCCTGTTGGCCTACCAGAGCCAGTACCTGCCCCCCCCCCACAGAGGTACAGGGACCAGGTGACTGTTATGATCACCCTCACTGGGAAAGCAACCCGGAAGTAGATGAGACAATACAGACAACTGCATGCTTCAGGAAAATGAAGCATGAAAACAGCCAACAGATACCGCAAAAGATTAACTCAAAATGGGTACAAAACACTCTTCCTCTTCAGTGCACAAAGTTGTCAACAGGTTGTATCCCAAAGTTCCCAGCTTCAAAATTAGCACCTACCCATTCCTTTTGCTGATGTGAGATATTCCATGTCTTACATACCATAACTCCCACTTCTCCAAGATAAGTGCTGGCCATCATTTGGACTCTTCCCATGGAGGCCATTTTGCTAGTGTACTATTCCTAGTTTTTTATATTTGACTTGGCATAATGTGTGCTCTGAGCTGCACATGTTTAGGGCTACCTTTCCTAGGCACCCATTTAGCGTTGCCCCTGAACTGCCCGAGTCCCTTCCCTGGTGTGGTCAAGAGTTTGCCCGGAGAGGCCAGGCCACAGGGGTGAAGAGACTTGGCCAGGTTAGAGCACATGTCATTGACTCTTCTATGGTAACTGGTCCTTGGAGGCCCTTCTGCTTTATTTTCTTTTGAGGGTGCACTAGGGTTCATGTGGTTCTTTATATTACACATCACTGATGCACTTTATAGCCAAGTTTACCCTATACCTGTTAATGATTCTGAGGATCAATGTCCCTGTGGTCCAGTCTCTAATCAGACCTCCTGGCTGCTGGTCTTGAGGTTATCTTGAGATGATTTCGGGGCTTAGCGTCCCCGTGGCCCAGTCCTCAACCAGGTCTCCTTTTTGTTACACACCCCCAGGAAGCAGTCCGTAGCATCTGTCTAACTCCCAGGTACAGTACCTATTTACTGCTAGGTAACAGGGAATATCAGGGTGAAAGAAACATTTAACCCATTTGTCTCTGCCTCCACTGGGGATCGAACTCAGAACTTCAGGACTATGAATCCGAAGCGCTGTCCACTCAGCTGTCAGGCGCCCTTTGAAGGTCTGATCAAGCAGGCTGCTTGCACCCTGAAGTATGAGTCACAACCCAGTTGATCAGGTATCCTTTGAAGGTGCTATCTTTTGAATACTGTGAGGGGTCGGCCAGTTATGTCCCATATGTGTCGGGGAAGAGTGTTGAAAAATCTTGGCCTTTTGATATTGATAGAGTTCTCTCTTAGCATGCCTATTGCACCTCTGCTTTCCAATGCGATTCCATACATTTTGACAGTGAAGACACTCGAAACATCCCTTCCCACAAGGGATGCAGAGCCTTTGCAATAATTACTTGGCTCTAATCCTATTTGTACCAGGCATCGGACGAGGAAAATGGTTCTGCTCCATGATCATCATGGCTGGGCCCTAGGGATGGGAGGGGGGGGGGGAGTCTGAGGAGGTAGGGGTTGTGGGTACCATTCATCCACTACTGGATTTTGGTTCCATCCAGTGAGGATATTTTGCACCAGGAGAAAGGACTCCTCCTATCACCCTTTTCCTTACAAGCTCAATTACTTGACTGCTACCACCTATCTCCCCAGGTGTGCTTTCATGTGCCGTTGGGTTCAGCAGGATTATCTTATATCTGAAGGTTTACATGATCCTGCATTTCCCCTTCGTTAGGACATGAAAACTTTTTTCACTTCCTCGTGCAGAATCAGGTGCATGCTTCCATTATGAACCCCCATCCTCTTTTGAGTTCAGGTCAGCTTCAGCATTTTTTACTTGGTTACAACATCCTTGATTCATCCTGACTTACTGACACTCCTGTCCTTTTCTTGAGTGTTTGGCAGGGCTTCTCCCAAACCCGGACGCTTAAGTGGTGGGAAGCGAGTTCCGTCTTTCAGATGTTCTTGGGCAGTGCTTCTTGTGTGCTGCTCAATACAGCAATGCTCAATGCACAATACAGGGGGTTCCATCCGAGTATTAACAATATATAGACTTTACAGTTAAACACTTTACTAACATGGATCAAAACTGAGGGAGCACAGAACATGTGTTCAGCAATATGTGTGCAGGAATGCATGACCAAAACAATACAAAACTTGGTTTGTCCCCAAAACACAGGAGACTATATATACACTTCTACATAAAAAGACCTAATCCTACACTAGCTGTAACTCAGCACCACTAAATTATAACATGAAATAGACTATCAATATGCACTTATCGTTTTTGTAGGAGATCACCCGAGCATCGCACTGATGGTGACCGCACCCAAGGTGTTGTCACCTCGTAAATGAACAAGTAATGTAGCTCTCCTCTCTGTGTGTACCCACTTAGGTTCCAATAACATTCCATACAAACTCGTATCCCAAAATTGTAAATTTCTATGAATTATAGAGTTCCAGACTGTTTTTCAACATTTAACATAACTATTTCTATATACTGAAGTGTATTTTCAATCACTGAATGTCCTTTATGCAAGTATTCTTTTTTCACTGTTTTTGGGAAGGACATTTTCCTACTGTGACAGTGCTCTGCGCATGTGCAGAAATGACTATTGTACTGGCGGGGATTCTAAATTCAACAGTTAAACCATGTACTGAGTTGAGCAACACATGGACAAAGGGAGAACTGGATGACATATGTGAGGGCCTCATAATTGTCATGAGTGAGATTACAGTAAAAGCAGATAGATAAATCATGCTTGTGAGTACCGAGAGAACATCAACTTTACAGCAATAGACTGGGAGGCCTACGAAGCAAGAACGGAGGACAACTGGACAGGCATACTTGTAAACCTCATTCTGGAGACATTTATGTATCAAAACATCAAGCAGGCCACAAAAGTGAGGTGAGGGAATGTTTTGTCAATACTGAATCTAATATTCACCAGAAAAGAAGAAGAGATATTTGTCATCCAGTACCTTCCTCACTTGGGAAAAAACCAGCGTTGAATGTAATGAAACGCCATTTTCTGGGTGAGTCCCGGAGGCTCCCCGGCACCCTCCGGTCGGCGGGTTTTTCGCGGTTTTGATATCCAGCCTCAGAACTGGGGTGGGGATAGCCAGCGCGGGGGTCTGGGGCTCCCCTTCCCCCTCCCGGGGAGGGGGGGAGCTGCGCAGACATGCGGCGCGGCTCGTGTGACGTCATGCTTGTTAGTTCGTTTTCCTGGGGGAGTTCTGTCCACTCGTTTGTCAATTTTTGTTGTTAACCAGAATAGGGGTTTGTTTTGTGGCACTTACCTTTCTGGGTGCCTGTCCCGGTCGATGGCAGATATAGAATGCTCCAAATTACATGTGCATTTCTATGGGCCATTGCTCCCCGTGCCTCTCTGAGGGGGCCAGGTTCTGGCTCGTGGTCCCCGGTAGGCCTAGAACTCCACCCACATCGACTGATGCAAAATAGTTAGGGTATCCATATCGGCCATGGATAGCTCCGGGGAGCCTCCGGGACTCACCCAGAAAATGGCGTTTCATTACATTCAACGCTGGTTTTCTGGGGGGAGCCCCTACGGCTCCCCGGAGCTACCTCGCCAAAGACTACCTAGGAAAACAAGGGGACATACCCGGGAGGCGGTCGGTGAAACACTCCTCAACACGAAGTCAAGACAACAACCAAAGAACCCCTCCGGAAAGCAGCAGGCACTACATTCGCCTGAAAAAAAGGGAGAACAGCCGCAGACGACGAAACCTATGACCAAGATCATAGGAGCCAAGAAACCACTGCGCCTGAGAAGAGCATGAAGCTCTGCCACACGACCCCCAGAGGCCAATGCCACAAGCGTGCAAGTCCACAGCCACAAGTGCAGCTGACAGGGAAGGAACCTGCATAAGGAGCCGCCCCGCACCAACATCCCGCAGAAGGGCAGGAGCGAAGACTTATTAAAAGGAGCAAAATTGCCCCCAGGAAAACGAGTAGCGCCGAGACAGCGCGAAAAGGAGAGATATGCACAAAAGAACAAGAAGGCCAAACATCCAGAAACTGCCGGAAGAGGACCCACAAGCCCCAGAAAGGACCGGATGGAAGCTCAACCGAATGACGACAGACGTACCAGAAAACGGGAAGGAGCTGACTTGGGTTAGAAAACACAATTGCTTTTTCCCACTCTCTCTCTCTCTCATTATTCCTGCCCCTTAATTCTCCACCGCACACGTACAATTACGTTTACAGTAGAGTGAAGGAGGAGGGGCCCACTGGGAAGTGTGTCAAGGAAAACCCAGCACAAGACGCCGCCCGAGTAGCAGGCGCCGGCCCTGTCAAGGAGAGGAGCAGCAGTGTCATCGCCTGCTGCTTTCTCTCTATGGTGTGGGTGCCGGAGGCCACTGAGCGACCGGGGACAAGGAAGAAAGATGTCGGTGACGGGTGTCACGAGCCCCAACAGATGGCTAATGCAGTATACGGCGCTAGGACTGTGACCTGCGCCGGTCGGACTGACTGACATGTCAACGTCTCACAGTGGGTGTTGATCTCCCCTCCATGTATCCGCTTTCTCCTTTCCCACGGCAATTGGGTGCAGCTACCAAGGCTACCCCAAAACTGTCCCAAACCTTAAAACAAAAGAAGCAAACAAAGAACGAAGGCACAAAAAACTCCATCGCACCCGAGACCAAAAGTCATGCAGAACCCCAAGAAGAGGGGGACATGACTGAGAAGGCCCGTCCTGGAAAAAAGGGGCGAAGACTGTAGAAAAACACCCACCGACAGGACGGAAACAACGGGCACACTGGACAAGGAAAACCGAGCCCAGGGAGGGACCGACGCCCACAAAGCACGTGCGGAGAGGGGGGGGGGGCGGAAAAACCCCACACCACAAAACCGCAAGCCCTGCCCAGAGGGGTAGAAAGACCCCGGCGGGGACCAACGGGGCCGAAGGCCCCTTACGTTAGCACCACCCCTGCCCCGGGGCCGAGCAGTCCCCTCAAAGCCCCAGCGTCAAGAAAAAACCCCGGGGCAGCCGGGAAAAACACCAAGGAAGGGAGCCCACTAGGCTCCGGAACTTGAACGGAAACCGGAGGAAAAGCGAGGGGCAAGACGAAGACCCCAAGCTCATCCCCAACCAGCACAACGAGGCGAGGACAAGACAGAGAGTCCAAGGAACCTGGAAAAACCAGGCCCAGCACAGCAAGACCGGCAAGGAAAGAGGGCCCCAGGGAGCACGGAAGAGCCGAAAATAATGCCACAACCAACCCCGACACGCAGCTGCAGTACCAAAACCGCAGCAAAACGTCCCCACACTCCCCGAGGAAGCGACAGAGAAGATAGATAAATCGTACACGAGTGGCACACAAGGGGACACAGGCGGAAACCGAGCACCCAACCGAGCCACAGGGACGGTAGGAGAAACGTGTGTAGTGTAACAGGCAACCGAAGGAACACATGAGGCAGCCCAACATGGGCTGATCCCGTACACAGCCCCAAGAGCAGAGACGAGAGCGCCCATGAAGCACAGAATCCGCTCAACAGGTAAACGACAGGGGAGAGGCGGAACTAAAGAGCCAGAACCCAACCCTGCAAGCACACAACATCCTCGACACAGGAAACGTACCACCAAACAGGCACCCCCACCGTTGCACCGTGGAACAAGGTGGAGGCGGGGCCCCGAACTCAAGCCAGGTTAGACAAGCATAGGAGAGGGGCAGGAGTACAGGCAGGGGTCGCCTCGAAAGGGCCAAGAGGCCACCCGCAGACACCCGTGAACCGAGGAAGGAATCAGGTGAAGAGAGAACAAGAGCAGCCCAATATGGGCTAATAGCCCTGCAGCAGGCACCTCGGGTGATACGGACCACTGTCACAAGTACGTACATACACCCATGCCTACGTCCAAAAACAGCGCCAGGACGAAGGAAACGCCAAACCGCACCAACTCGCCTGCAGAACATAGGCGCTGAAAGGCCATGACGCAAACTTTCGAGTCCGTAGCCGCCGGAGGCGGCCAGGGCGCCCTTGCTGGAGAGGAGGGGAGCGGAGAAGGAGGCTCCCCACCCTAGAACGCAGGGAGTTGAGAGGGTAGATAAAGACAGGCTATGTAACACAAGGTGCACACGCACAAGGGGATACAGGTGGAAACTGAGTGCCCAAAGGAGCCACAAAGATAGTAGAAAGAACTGTTGTAGTGTCCGAGTGGTTGACAAATGGAAGGCATTAGGAAGTGATGTGGTGGAGGCTGACTCCATACTCAGATTCAAGTGTAGATATGATAGAGCCCAATAGGCTCAGTAATCTGTACACCTGTTGATCGACGGTTGAGAGGCGGGACCAAAGAGCCAGAGCTCAACCCCCGCAACACAACTAGGTGAGTACAGCAGCACCCCAGACAACCCCCAAGCAACGGGGCACGGATTGGATGAAGAAAAGAGCGAGAGGCGAAGCCCCCCCGAGAGAAATGGGTGCACAACACGTGTGCACACCGCCCGGAACCAAAACAAACTCACGGCGCATGAGCAGGACGCGAAAGAAAAGTAGCCCAACAGGGCAAGAAGTAGCCCAACCAGCTACAAGGCGCCCCACAAGGTGAGAAGGAACGCCACCGGCGACAAGTAGCCCAAAACTGCTACAAGTAGCCCAAAACTGCTACAAGTAGCCCAAAACTGCTACAAGTTCCGGGACACGCAGGAGGTAAGCCGCAAAGGCCAACGGCACCGCAGACGAAGAGATGCGGTTAGCCGAAAAACTCCGGAAGACGGAACCGAAGGAACCCCAGGGACACGGAACCGAACCCGGGGAGGAGCAGAACCCAAGCCCAAATCGTACGCAGAGGGGGGAAAGAAAAACCCTACTCCTCGCCACAGTAAGCCCCGCTCAGAAGGACGGAATCCAGGCGGGGCGCAATGGAGCACAAAGCCCCCCAAGGCCGCTCCTCCCCATCCCCAGGAGCCTCTACACCAGGCCTCGGGGCCGAGTCGACCTCCAAAGCCCCGGCCCCACACGAAAAAGCCGGGGCAGCCGAGAGAGCTGGAAGAGAAGGGGCCCACTGGTCAGACCCTGGAGCATCGGCCGGAGGAACAGACTCGAATGCCTCCGCAGCTACCCCGGACGGGGCAACCCCCGAAACTGCCCAAGTCTCAGAACCTCTAGCCCCGCCCCGACCCCGAAGCCTACAGATGCGTAGGGGCCGGAAGCAGGAGGGGGAAAAACAAGGGGGCGTGGAAGAACCAAGGTCGAAGCGATCAAAACCCCCAAGTCTGTGTCCCTACACAAGCGGGGCAGCATCGGGGCGTCCGGGGAAGCGACAAACCTGAGCGCGTTGCAACAACCTACCCTGCAACGCGCGAGCTGCCTGCACCCACGGGAATTCATCAGCAGACTGGGTGAATGGAGTCACGAACAAGCAACAAAGCTCGCAGGACTCAGGGTCGAATGTGTCACCGACCCAACAGGCAGCATGACGGAGGCAAAAACAAGGAGAGTCACCCTGAAACAAAGGGACAGAGCAACCCTCAACTCACACAAAGCGAGAGGGGACGCAAGGATCTCCACAATCGGACCCGAGAGCCCCCCGGGGGTTTTCCAGGGCCCCTAGACTGGGTCTGCTAAGGGTTATCCCAGGCAGGGCACTGCTAACCGGCGCCCCAAACTACCAAGCAAACTGCTAAAGCTGAACCCACGGGACGTGTCCACCTGTGAGGGTGAAGCAGGAGGTGCCACCACACAAACGAACCTAATATAAGGGAGGGGGGAAACAAGGCAGACCCCCCTACCAGGCAAAAACAAATATAAAAGAAAAACCACACAAGTGAACAACGTACCCAGAGGGAACAGAGCCAGCCGCTGTCATAAGTGAAAACTAGCTACGCAGTACCCTGCGCCCCACCAGTGCTATAACTACCACTTAAACCAAGGTAAACAAGGGAGGAAAACTCCCAAACTCTCGGGGCGGCCAAACGCCAAGCAGCGAAAAGCCAACAGAGGTAGACCCAAGGTGACTTGTGGAAGGCAACCCCAAGCCCCAAGGGGGGTACTTACAGGGCACTCAGGGAAGGTGACCCTAAGCACATGCAGCCCGAGTACCTGAGAATACTACTCCCAGCTCACAAGACCACCGTAAGAGCAGCACTGCAAACAAGTCACAGCACTGAAACAAGACCGGAGCTGCAGACATGCGGCGCGGCTCGTGTGACGTCATCCTTGTTAGTTCGTTTTCCTGGGGAAGTTCTGTCCACTCGTTTGTCAATTTTTGTTGTTAACCAGAATAGGGGTTTGTTTTGTGGCGCTTACCTTTCTGGGTGCCTGTCCCGGTCGATGGCAGATATAGAATGCTCCAAATTACATGTGCATTTCTATGGGCCATTGCTCCCCGTGCCTCTCTGAGGGGGCCAGGTTCTGGCTCGTGGTCCCCGGTAGGCCTAGAACTCCACCCACATCGACTGATGCAAAATAGTTAGGGTATCCATATCAGCCATGGATAGCTCCGGGGAGCCGTAGGGGCTCACCCCAGAAAAGAGTGATCATGTCCTGTTTGACATTAAATATGATTTGAGATATAATCTAGAAGAAAATGGGGACATTGAAACAGCTGTTAAACTCAATTTCAAGAGAGGACACTATGGGAAATTTGGAATTTTTTTTAAATGAGTTTAATTTGACAGACATTGCTAGGCAAGGAAGTAAATGAGATGTATGCCAAATTTAGCAAAATGTATGATGAAGTCACACAAACATTTATGTCAAAACAGATGCAGGGCTAGAAAACAGGATTGGTTCAACAGAAATTGTGAGAGGGCCAGAGAGGAAAAGACAAGAAAATGAGTTAAATATAGGAAGTCACACAAACATACCAGCACTACAAGTAAGCAAGCAAGAAACAAGTACACAGCAGTGAGGAAAGAGGCAGAAAGGAAATTTGAGAAAGGTATCACAGACAAATGTAAAACAGATCCAGGCCTTTTCTATAAATTCATTTAAAGCAAGTTGCACGAAAAGGATCAACTCCTGAGATTGAGAACGGGGAACAGGACTACTGAGCATGAAAAAGAGATGTGTGAAATGCTAAATTAACAGTTCCAAAGTTTGTTTGTACAAAATGAGGATTTTATAGAACCGGACCCAATACCAATTCCAATGCATGCCATAGAATACTTAGAGGCATCTCAAGATGAAGTGGAAAAATTACTCACAGGGATAGGAAGAAATAAAGCAGCTGGACCTCATGGAGTTTCATCTTGGGTGAAATTTGAGTGCAAGAATGTGTAACTGAGCTGAGCATCCCCCTCCAATTAATATTCCAGACATCCTTGTGCACAAGAATCTTAGCAGATTTATGGTAAAAGGTAAACATAGTACCAATCTATAAAAATGATAGTCAAGAGGAACCTCTAAATTATAGACCCATATCATTAACAAGCTGGTAGTCAAAATACTAGAAGCAATAGTTAAAGCCAATTGGGTTGAACACCTTGAGAGTACAGTACTAGGAGGGTTATGACCTTACTACTGGGCGGATCACTTGCTAAGTCATTTGATTGTGTTTACTTTCTTTTGACCTTGCTGTTGCCTGTTTGCTTCACTTTCTTTCTGGAGATCTGAATATTCAACGAAGGTGATAATGAATCCCTGCTGTGTGCCTCTGTGAGGGTTTGGAGTGACCCTGGTTTTGGCCTCTCATCTCCAGTTGTGCCGATCACCCAGGATCCCTAGTCACAGACCGGGTTGTGTGGAGCCTCAAAATCATCAACAGGTAGGTATGCTTTTAATAACTTGCAAGGGCTAATGGGACTATTAAGTGTAGAGCTATTTCAGTGTGGCTCCCTGCTGCTAGCCACGCTAGCCATCATTCAACCTCTACAGAAAAATAAAATATCTTGTTGTAGGAGTAGGTCCAGGAACCAACTGATTACCTTGAGTAAGATATCACTGAACATTGAGATATGAATTTATTTTGTAAAGAGCATCTTGAGAATATTAAATCCAATGCAAAGATAATAACTAAAAATTATACATACTTGGTCAATCAGCATCTTTGCAATGTTTGAGAGACCAAATGCCATCTGCACTGTACTCCACATACTTTCAGGTCTGAAGCAGTCAATGGCATCAACCTGGAATCAAATCAGTCATAATTATTCATAAAAAAATAAAGTATACATGCTGGCATCATCAAAAGAACATGAATAGTTGAATATTATACATTCTGACCAGATAATCAACGCAGGAAAAGAACATCACTGTAAAATTCTACATTTCCTCATTTTGAGCATGAACAGCAGAGAACCAGCACTTACTGTTTTTTATTCTTTTTAGTTCACATAGATTCTCTAACAGTAGCTGCATATGTTCAGCATATCCATGCACATGTTTCAACTTTCTCCTTTTCAGCCAAATGAAGTATTGTACTCACCAATTTGAGATGCACTTTACCAAATTTTATGAACAGAGCAACAGAAAAAAAAGTCAGGACAACAGGCAAGAAAATACAGAAACTAGAGCATAACAGTCACATAGGAACCCATAGAAGAAAGTAGCGTCAACCTAGGCAATAACAGAAGCAGCAGTTCAACCTGGAGAAGAGAAAGAGATAAGCCACCTCCCTCAGGCCAGAAAAAATGTGCCCTCTGCTAATGTCATGCACTCCAGTATCAGTGTCCCACAGACAGAAAGCTGCCAGGACTCTGGGACTGCATGTGCAAACAGGCTCAATAAAAAATCCAAGGCTTATCCAGAAGAGACATAGGAATCAAACGGACAGTAGTCTTCCAAGCCTCTGTCACATTTCCCGAGGGATATGCCACCAATTCAAGCCATGCAGTCATCTGAGCCAGGAACCCAACCTCCAGTAAAGTAGCTGCCATCCCCAAAGATACATCCACTAAGTAACCTGTAATATACAGCTGATAACAAAATCTAATATAAAACAGTGGTGAAGCAAGATTGGATATGCAACACATCAACCCATCCTCAAACCGTAAAATTAAGAGCAATGCTACACAAACAAAAAAGCCCCTGCTGGACAAAGTCCGAGGATGACCAGCATTTGACTTTAAGCGACAGGGCTTGCCCATGACTGGGGTGACCTTAACACTAAAGGCAGAATTAAACACTGGCTAATCAGCAACAGAACTGACCAGGGTGGGTGGCTAAGGGCTTTGGCCAGGCTGCCTGATGGCAGTAATTGATACAAATGAGTTTAGAGCTAGTTTGCATAAATTCCTTGTTCTGTGGGAATTGTTTGCGGAGTTATTTGGCGACTTCGAGGCTTCGATTTTGTGAAGCCTCCAGCTATTTGTAAAGTTTCACTGGCTTCCTGGACACTTTTTCCAGTGGGATGGAGGACTTTCTCACTCCCTTGTAAGGTACGAGATTAAAAGTCATACCTTAGAGGATAGCTAACAACATCCTCTCTTACTCTCTTATAAGTAATGGAAGGGTTGGGGGGTAAAAAACCCATTGAATGTAATGAAATGCTGTTTTCTGGGCGAGTCCCGGAGGCACACCGGAACTATCTAGGCTGATGTGTATATCATTAGACTTTAGCATCAGTGTGAATGGAGTTCTAGGCCTACAGGGGACCACAAGCCAGAACCTGGCCCTCTCAGAACGGCACGAGGAGCAATGGCCTGTAGAAATGCCCATAGGATGTGGAGCATTTTATATCTGCCATCGAACAGGCCAGGCACCCAGAAAGGTAAGCATCCTAAAACATACCCTTATTCTAGTTAAAACGACTAAAATGGACAAACAAGTAGACAGAACTCCCCTAATGAAAACGAGGAAACGAGCATGACGTCACACGAGCTGCGCCCCATGTTTGCGCACCTTTTCTTTCTCTAGGAGGGAGAAGGGGGAAGCCCCAGACTCACTGTGCCGGCGATCCATTCTCCAGTTCAAGGCTGGATGTCAAAACACGCGAAAAAACGCTGACCAGGGGGATGGGGGGATTGCTGGGGAGCCTTTGATCTCACCCACAAAATGGCGTTTCATTACATTCAACACTGTTTTTTTTTTGGGGGGGGGGGCCCTTTGGCTCCCCAGAGCTACATCACCAAAGACAAAAACTAGAGGGACTTACCCGGGAGGCGGTCAGTGTTCGCACCTCAACTTGAAGTTGAGACAATAGGCTGCAACCGCCGACCCAAAGCGACACAGGCCCGACTAGGCCCAGGAACATTTACAAGGCAGCGTGCAGCCAGGATCCTGTTCAACTGCCAAAAACCCTGAGCCCGAATGTCAGCCCAGGACATGTTACTGAAGATGGCAGCCAATGCAGCAAACTTACGAATGTCATGGGCACAGGGGTAGACCGCAGACTGGCTAGACCGAATAACCCTGTGGATGACCTGAGAGACCCGAACCTTAGAACATGGAAGAAGGGAAACGGATCAACCCAGAGTGCGTCCCTGGACACAGAGGCTGTGGCACGCAAATATCGGCGGACAGCCGCAACTGGACACAACACATGATGCACCCCCGCCTAGACCAACCAAGCATCAACATCACAAGGACCCCTCCGGAAAGCCGCAGCCTCATTCTTCACCAGAAAAGAAGGATGCAAACGAATGAACCTATCACCATGACCAAAAGAGAGGAGGAGAGCATGAAGCTCCCCAACCCGACGCTCAAAAGGCTTTGCCAACAAGAAAAGAAACACCAGCGCCAACAAGAAATGCTAACACGAACAAGAAATGCCAACAAGAAAAGAGCCTTGGAAAAACAAAACTGAACCGAAGAGGTCACAACAAACTGAGGAGACAAATAAGTGAGTACTCTGTCCAAAGATCAGGAAAGCTCAGGTGGCGCATGAGCAGGCCGGAGGTGAAACAATGCCCGAGACAGCTTTGCGAAATGGTGCAGAAGTAACATCAATAACGAAAGCAAACTGCAGCGGCTCTGCCAACACCACATGATACAAGGCAAGGAGCCAAGCCCGAACCTGGCGCCAGTGGCCTACCACGACGAGAGAAACTCCAAGCCCTGCACGACCCCTCCAGGTAGCCTCCCCGGAACCCCGAGAACCAACAAGTTCGACATCGGACGGCAACTGGCCGAAGCAGCCTGAAAATACTGCGCTACGGCCGCAGGAGCAAAATGCAGAGGACAAAAGGGCGAAGACATCCTAAGAGCCAGGGCTCAGGCCGATTCCAGAGAGCAGGCAAGCACCGCCTGACGACACGCGAACTGGGAAGCATAAAACTGGGAACCCGCATCTCACAAGATCAACGCAAACAGCTTCAACAAGGCAGCTGACGCGCGAGCAGCCGAGCCCAAGGCAACAGACCCCGGAGTGGCCCCAAGCGTCCCCACATCCTCCTCAAGCCAGTCTGAAGACTGGTCCAGGAGAGAAAAGAAGTGCAAGGCCGAAGCCAGGAGGACCCTGGCGCGCAAATCCTTGCAGATTTGCGAGGATTTGCACGCAGCCGAAAGGGAGGGAACCTGCACAAGGAGCTGCAGAATGCCAACATCCCGGGGAAGGGCAGGAGCAAACAAGCACTCATTGAGGTGCTCAAGGTCGCCCCCCCCCAGGAACACCTAAACCACAGTTGAAACCTCGCACCACTCAAGCGAGCGGGAACGACAGAAAGAATGCCAGGCCTCCAAGGCAAAAAGCGGACAGTCCGCCAGCCAGGACGACTCCGGAATCTCATAATGGACCCAGAAAGAGAACGAAGTCCCAAACCTGAAAGACAACGGATCCGTCACCGAGGCATAATCCGGGTCACGCAGGAGGTAAGCCGCTAGGGCCGCCCGCACCACAGACGGTTGGATGCGGGAAGCCGAAAACCCCTGGAAAGACGGAACCGCCGCACTCGAGTACACTGAACCGAACCCAGGGAGGGGCAAACACCAAATACAAGTCGTACACAAAGGGGGAAAAAGAGAACCCCACTCCATGTAACAATAAGCCCCGCTCTGAGGGTAGAAAAACCCAGGCGGGATCCAGCGGAGCCCAAGGCCCCCAAGTCAGCCCCTCCCAAGATCCCCTTCCTCGGGACCCGGGGCCGAATCATTCCCCAGAGCACCGGCCCTTAAAGAAACGGCCGGCGCAGCCGAGTAAACCGAACAGAAGGGGGCCCACTGGTCAGACCCAGAGGCTTCGGCAGGGAGATCGGACTCGAAGGCCTTTGTCGCCACACAGGAAGGGGCATCCCCCGAGACTGCCCGAGACTCAAAACCATCTGAAACCTGTCCGACTCCGAAACCCTCAGATGCTTAGGAGCCGGAAGCAGGGGGAGGGGAGACAAGAATGAACCACCGAAGGAGAAAGACGAGGGGGCGCAGACTGAACCAGGGTCGAAGCGACTCCCACCCGAGTTCGGGTCCCTACAGGCAAAACAGGGCAGTCTCAGGGCATCCGGGTGAGCAACTAACCTAGCGTGTTGCAACAACCAAGAGCGTACATGCAACAGCCAAGAGCGTACATGCAACGCCTGTGCCGCCTGTACCCGTAGAAGATCATCATTAGACTGGGTAAATCGAGTCACCAGCAAGCAACAGAACTCGCAGGACTCAGGGTCAAAAGTGTCACCGCCCCAACAGGCAGCGTGATGGAGGCAAAAACCGTGAGGGTCACCCTGAGTCAAGTGGACCGAGCAACCCTCGATCTTGCATGAAGCGAGGGAGGGGGGGGGGACTCCGAGGACACATCCATCATACCCACGCACCCCCTAGGGGATTCCCAGGGTCCTGAGCGTTTACCAACAGGGACTCATGCCCAGGATTACCTAGGGGTGCTGCTAACCGGTGCCCACAACTACCAAACAACTATCTAAAAGCTGAACCCCAAGGACGTGTACACTCACGGGGACCTAGCAGGGGACTTCACCAGAAAAAGAAGCGTGCACAGGTAGGGAAGCAAAACAAGGACCCTCCCACAAGGCAAAAAGAAAAGGAAAAACAAAACCCCCACAAGAGGACAACATACCCAAAGAAACAGAGCCGGCCGCTGTGAGTGGTGAAAACAAGCTGCGCAGCACCCTGCGCCCCACCAGTGCAAACTGCCTTTTACCCTAAGGTAAACAAGGAAGATTAAACCCCCAAGCACGCAAAGGGCGACCGAAAAACCTAGCAGTAACACGGCCCAGCAGAGGCAGGTCCCGAGGAGCTTGTGGAAGGTGGCCCCAAGGCCAGTACTTACATGGCACCTAGGGATGAGAACCCTAGGCGCATGCAGCACAAATACTGTAGAATAACTCCTGGGTCTCGCACCCCTCGAAGACAGTCACCACACTAAGCACAGTGCTGAAAACTCTGGAGCCAAGCACACGACCTCTGCCTCTAGCATCAGCCTAAGAACTGAAGGGTGGATAGCCGGCGTGTGGGGTCTGGGGCTCCCCCTTCCCCCTCCAGGGGAGGGGGGAGCTGCGCAGACAGTGGTGCGGCGATGTGTGACGTCATAATCGTTTGCTCCTTTCGTTTAGGGGGAGTTCTATCCATTTGTTCGACTTTTGGTAGCAATATTTTCACCAGAATAGGGGTTTATTTTGGGATGCTTACCTTTCTGGGTGCCTGACCCGGTCGATGGCAGACATAGAATGCTTCCAACCACACTTGGGTTGCTATAGACCATTGGTCCCCTTGCCAATAGTGAGGGGACCAGGTTCTGGCTCGTGGTCCCCAGTAGGCCCATTGAACTCCATACACATGACTGATGCCAAAGTCTGACATTAGCATATCAGCCTGGATAAGCTCTGGGGAGCCGAAGGGGCTCCCCCCAGAAAATGGTCAAGTATACTAATAACAAGTGTAATAACCTTGGACACTGGTGGTCTCCCTGTTCCAAGTGAGACTAGAACAGATGGCCTGGCTGCCTCCTCACTTCTCCCAAGAGCATTCAGGACCACGTTGTATTCAGCTATTTCCGTCAAAATATCAAGAGTTGGGTTGTTGGAGATCAAGCCACCATCAATAAATCTGCCATAAGCCCTGTTGGAAGATAAAGTGATCATAATCAAATGTAGTGATTTGCCTGAAGTAATTCTATTTTAGTTTATTAATTAATGATGCCCACTGGGATATATTTATGTAAAGTGATATACGTTAACATGTGGTGATTCTAAGGATTAACAAACAGGATCATAGAGTGTGGCAAACATTGTGTTCACAGACCAACTATTCACAGGTACCTGTGCTTTCTCCTAGCTGGGCATCATGTTCACCTGCCCACTCATTTTCCCCACCTTGCATGCCAGTAATCTGGCCACTCAATTATTAACATTTATGTCCAATGCATGAGCCTATCCAACTTATTTCATCATAAATACTGTACAGAAGAAATATAGTGTTTTTAAGGTAAGAAACAATAAATAACATGGCAAAGTCATGGAATATGTGTAAGAAAAGAGTGGTGGTGATAGATTGCTAGCCTGGTGTTTCTTACCCTTTTCTGACCTCAGTGCCTTTAGTAATAAGGTTTCAATGTCCAGCATCTCCTTACATCTGGTTACTGGGAATACATTCGATAAACTAATAAAAAGATAAAGTAAATTTAAGTGAAGTATAACAATATATATTGCCCAATCCCCAAAATTGTACATTTAAGATGCCAATATTAAGCAAAACCAATAAAAAAAATCAGCATTGAATGTTATGAAACACCTTTTACTGGACGAGCCGCTGTGGCTCCCTGAAACTATGTTGCCGAGATACCTTCCAACTACTACGCCAAATCAACCGCGGAGCTTTTTTGGCCCTACAGGGACTAGAGGCAGAACCTGGCCTCTTCAAAAAGGCAGAAAGAGTAGACAATATTCTGCCACCCCACCAAGAAAGCATCCAGAAAGTCAGCAAACAATACAGACTACTATTGGGGTTCAACAGAGACTGAAGCCACAAAACTGCCTAATTAATTCCCCAAACAATGTACAGTACTGTGCTGTAAATACAGTACTAGTCAAGAGTATGTGCCCCCCCTGCTCGAGGCGGCACATACTTATGGCAAAAAACCAGCGTTGAATGTAATGAATCTCCATTTTCTGGGCTAGTTCCGGAGGCTCCCAGGAGCTTACACGGTTGATATGTATGTATTAGACAGTGGCATCATTCAATTCAATTGGAGTTCTTGCCTACCAGGGACCACGCACCAGAACCTGGCCCCCCTCAGCGAGGCATGAGGAGCAATGGCCTATAGAAACCCCCATGTGGTTGGAAGCATTCTATGTCTGCCATTTTTACTCACCGCCAGAAAGGTAGGCGTTCCAAAACAAACTTCACCTGGCTAAAAATTGCTACTGAAAGCTGAACTATCAAGTAGAACTCCACAACCTGAAAACAAGCAAACAAGCATGACGTCACAACCGCCACTGCTATGCTGTTTGCTCAGCTTCCCCCTTCTCGGAACGGGGAGCCCCGGACCCCCGCACCGGCTATCCAACCTCAGTTCAAAGGCCGAATATCAAAAACGCAAAAAACCAGCGTTGAATGTAATGAAACGCCATTTTCTGGGTGAGTCCCGGAGGCTCCCCGGAGCTATCCATGGCTGATATGGATACCCTAACTATTTTGCATCAGTCGATGTGGGTGGAGTTCTAGGCCTACCGGGGAGGCCAGAACCTGGCCCCCTCAGAGAGGCACGGGGAGCAATGGCTCATAGAAATGTACATGTGATTTGGAGCATTCTATATCTGCCATCGACCGGGACAGGCACCCAGAAAGGTAAGCGCCACAAAACAAACCCCTATTCTGGTTAACAACAAAAATTGACAAATGAGTGGACAGAAAATGAGTGGACAGGAAAACGAACTAACAAGCATGACGTCACACGAGCCGCGCCGCATGTCTGCGCAGCTCCCCCCTCCCCGGGAGGGGGAAGGGGAGCCCCAGACCCCCGCGCCGGCTATTCCCGCCCCAGTTCTGAGGCTGGATATCAAAACCGCGAAAAACCCGCTGACCGGAGGGTGGGAGGGTGCCGGGGAACCTCCGGGACTCACCCAGAAAATGGCGTTTCATTACATTCAACGCTGGTTTTCTGGGGAGAGCCCCTACGGCTCCCCGGAGCTACCTCACCAAAGACTACCCAGGAAAACAAGGGGACATACCCGGGAGGCGGTCGGTGAACCACTCCTCAACACGAAGTCGAGACCACAACCAAAGGACCCCTCCGGAAAGCAGCAGGCACTACATTCGTCAGAAAAAGGGAGAACGGCTGCAGACGAAGAAACCCATGACCAAGATCATAGGAGCCAAGAAACCACTGCGCCTGAGAAGAGCATGAAGCTCTGCCACACGACCCCCAAAGGCCAATGCCAAAAGATAGCCGAGGCAAAGCAAACCTGGCCCCAAGGAGCCACAACCACCAAGGAGAAGAAAAACAGGAGAGCACCCTGTCCAAAGACCTGGACGGCACAGGCAGTGCAGAAAACTGGCCGGAGGCGAAACAATGCACGATACAGCCTGCGAAACGGCACAGAAGGTACATCGATACCGAAGCTAGCAGCAGAAACCAAGGTGCCAGACCCAGGAACAGTCCCAAGCGCCTCCACACCTTCTGCAAGCCAATCCTATGACAGCCCTAGGAGGGAAAAGAAAATGCAGGACCAAAACCAAAATGCCTCAAGCGTGCAAGTCCACCACCACAAGTGCAGCCGACAGGGAAGGAACCTGCATAAGGAGCCGCCCCGCACCAACACCCCGCAGAAGGGCAGGAGCGAAGACTCATGAAAAGGAGCAAAATCGCCCCCAGGAAAACGAGTAGCGCCGAGACAGCGCGAAGAGGAGAGATATGCACAAAAGAACAAGAAGGCCAAACATCCAGAAACTGCCTGGAAGAGGTCCCACAAGCCCTAGAAAGGACCGGAGGGAAGCTCAACCGAATGACGACAGACGTACCAGAAACGGGAAGGAGCTGACTTGGGTTAGAAGACCCAGAATTGCTTTTTCCCACTCTCTCTCTCAATATTCTTGCCCATTCAATCTCCGC
>WNGS01164858.1:48038090-48050968 GCA_020271785.1 Procambarus virginalis
GCAGAGATGGAACTGTGGCAACACGGTTGCTGGTTGCAAAACTACATAGACCTCTTGTGAGTCAAGGTGCCGCCAAGGGCCAATCACAAACGAATAGATGGAATAAAAGAATGATTGAGGTTCAATAGCAAGATTGGGGAGTATAATGTTGTTTGGCACAAGCATCATTATTCTGTGCACTGTAATAATTTATAGAGTGCCTCTTATAATTTACTGAGAAGCACCAAGATTTCTCCTAAGTGCTAACCTTTAACAGGATGCACTGTAGAATAGTGGTTTAAATCATGGGTTGAAACATAAGTTGACGCAGGATGGAGACTTATTATAGCTATTTTAAGTACGGTATTTCCATTTTGGTAAAGAGAGCATTCAGCTGTCAACAGCTATCATCATTGCTGATGAGTTCACTAAGATCTTAATTATTAAGCCTTAAAATCATTAAACATACAGTACTGAAATAAGGAGTCATAGGTGGTAGCTATGTATACTACATAGCTACATAGGCATAATAAATTTGGTAAAGAGGCCTGGTCGGAGAATGGGACGCGGGGACATTGTTCCCCGAAATCATTGCAAGGTAGTTGCAAGGTACAGGTAAAGTATGAATATGTGCACCATTGATCCTCTTAAGTAATATGCCTTCATAGGTACTTTGGTTCCTGAGGATGGGTTGCCTGGTGAGTGCCTAGTGGTTTCCATCTCTGTAGGTAGATAACTTCAGGAAGTCACAAGGGCTTTTCCCAGAAAACCAGTGTTGAATGTAAGGAAAGCTAATATGCTTTCTAAAAATGGAAGCTAATATGGAAGCCCCAGTGGGTCCCTGACACCCACCCTCACAAGTCATTGGGTTTTATTTCTCACATTTACCATAGAACTAAGGGTGGTGTTGCCGGCTGACCACAAGCTACTTCCCCCTTCCCACATACAAGTGGAGTAGGTGGGGTGATCGAGCTGGTGCTAGTCTCAGAACATTTTGATCCTTTGTTTATATTGTTGGGTGAGTTCTTCTGTCAGTTCTCAAGGCTTCAGTCTTTTCTAAAGCCAGCAGTGGTCTGTTTTGTTTCACAAACTTTCTGGATGCCTTCCCTAGTGGTGGCATAATAAATAAATGCCACTGCTCCCTGCAACTCTTGGAGGGGGCTAGTTTCTGGCTATTAGTCCCTGCAAGGCCATATAGAACTCCTAGGCTGATGTAACCTAGTAGTTGGCATACTATTAGTTATAGCTTCACTTCAGGCGAAGATAGCTTCTTCGCCTGCACTATTAGTGATAGCTTCAGGGAACCACTGGAGTTTACCCAGAAATTAGTGTCATTACATTCAACCTTTTTTTTTTATTAAATAAATATAGACTCAAATACTGTAGTTTCCATTACAGTACACTGTACTGTAGTTTATTAATCCAAGATCTGGAGGCCTTCATTAAACTATATAACCTAATACCGTACAGTGAAACCTCAGATGACGACTACCCTAGAGTGAGAATTTTTTGGTATGTGACGTCAAAGTCATCGTAAAATTTGAATTGGTGTACAGCGGTTTACCTGGAAGACGATGTCTGTTGATACGCGTATGAGTCAATCAAGCGTGTGGTGCTGGAGGCGTGGGACTCTGTTTGTTTACCAGTGTATTCCGTGCAGTGACGCCCACCATCACGCTTGAATTCTTTGTAAAGAATTTAATTGTTTGTGCTTTTCTTGGGGTGGGGGGGGGGGAGTGGGCCATCGGCTCACCTGAGCTATCCAGGCTGAATGGATATGTATAACTTTCTGGCATCAACGTGCATGGAGTTCTTGCCTACCGGGGACCACGAGCCAGAACCTGGCCCCCTTAGAAAGGCGCAAGGAGCGATGGCCTATAGAATCCACCATGTGGTTATCATCTTCTTGAGGTCATCTTGAGATAATTTCGGCGCTTAGCGTCCCCGAGGCCCGGTCCTCAACCAGGCCTCCTTTTTGTTTCACACCAGGAAACAGCCCATAACAACTGTCTAACTCCTAGGTACCTATTTTACTGCTAGATAACAGGGGCATCAGGGTGAAAGAAACTTTGCCCATTTATGTCCACCTCCACTGGGGATCAAACCCGGAACATCAGGACTAGGAATCCGAAGTGCTGTCCACTCAGCTGTCAGTCCCCACTGATTGGGAGCATTCTATGTCTGCCATCGACCGGGTCTGACACCCATAAAGGTAGGTGTCCCAAAACAAACCCATATTCTGGTGAAACTATTGCTACCGAAAGCCGAACGAGTGGACAGAACTCCCCAAACGAAAATTACCAAACAACCATGATGTCATCACGTCGCTGCAACGCCATCTGCACAACCCACCCTTATTTACATTGGGGCTCCAGATCATCTGTGCTGGCTATCCAACCGGCAGTTCTTGGCTGATGCGATTCTGGAGAAGTCGTGTGCCTCTGGCTCCTGTTTGGTCTCAGTTCTGTGTTTTGTGGTGTGGGCTGTCTCTACAAGTGTGAGCCAGGAGAAATATTCCACGGTACTCGGGCTGCATGCGCCTAGGGTTCCCTTCCCTAGGTGCCCAGTAAGTACTGCCCTTGGGGCCTCTTTCCACAAGTCACCTTGGGATCTACCTCCGCTGTGTCCTTTACTGCTCGGTACTTGGCCGCCCTTCTCTTGAGAGGTTATCTTGAGATGATTTCGGGGCTTTAGTGTCCCCGCGGCCCAGTCCTCGACCAGGCCTCCACCCCCAGGAAGCAGCCCGTGACAGCTGACTAACACCCAGGTACCTATTTTACTGCTAGGTAACAGGGGCATAGGGTGAAAGAAACTCTGCCCATTGTTTCTCGCTGGCGTCTGGGATCGAATCCAGGACCACAGGATCACAAGTCCAGCGTGCTGTCCGCTCGGCCGACCGGCTCCGTTGGGGTCAGCTGGGGTTTTGTTGCCCTTGTTTGTCTCTGGGTTGGAGGTAGTTTTTGTACCTGGTAGGGGCGCGAGGTACTACACAGCTAGTTATCACCTATTATAGTGGCCGGCTCTATTCCGCCTGGGTACATTGTCCTCTTGCGGGGTTTTTCTTTTGTTTTTGTTTGTTCGTGCCTGGTGGGGGTCTGCCTTGTCCTCCCCCTCCCTCTCTGTTGTTGGGGTCTGTGTGTGTTTTTTTCTGTGTGTTGGTGGTATCCCCTGCTAGGCCCCTGTGAGTGGACACATCCCAGGGGTCCAGCTTTTATAAGTTCGTTTGGTAGACTTGAGCGCCGGTTCACAGTACCCTGCCTGGGCTTCCCTTAGTGTGAAACCAAGGCTAAGGGCCCTGGGAAACCCCGCGTGGGCTCCTGTGGTCCGACGGATATGACCCTTGAATCGCCTCTCACTTCTTGCGAGATTGAAGGTTGCTCTGTCCCCTTGTCTCTGGGCGACACTAACCGGTTGTGCCTCTGCCATGCTGCCTGTTGGGTCAGTGATTCTTTTGACCCCGAGTCGTGTGACGCTTGTTTGTACGTGCTCCAGTTCACCCAAGCTGCTGAACACGATATGAGGGTGCAGGCAGCTGCTGTGTTGCATGCTCGGTTTCAGTTGCTGCAACGCGCTAGGTTTGTTGTGGCCCTGGATGCCCCCGTGACTGCCCCATTTAAGTTCTAGGGACCCGGACTTGGGGATGGGAGTAGCCTCGGCTCTCGTTCTGTCCGCCCCTTCTAGTCCTTCCCCTTCTGTTGTGTATCCGGTTTTTAACCCCCTTGCTTCTGGCTCTGACACATCTGAGGGTTTCGGAGTCGGGGCAGGGTCTCATTGGTGTTGAGATTCGGGCGGTCTCAGGGGTGTCCTCTTCCAGGGTGGTGGCGGAGGCATTCGAGCCTGTTCCTCCAGCTGTGGTGTATGGGTCTGACCAGCGGGCTTCCTTCCTTAGTGATTTTACAGCTGCCCTGGCTTTTTCTTGTGAGGCTGGGACTTTGGGGCGACGGCTCAACCCTGGTTCCTGCTGTGGAGGTTCCCGGGGCTGGGGAGGGGTTGACCGGGGGGCCTTGACCCCGTTAGCTCCGCTTGGGTTTTTGTGCCCTCGAAGCGAGACTTGCAGTTCCTAAGTGTGGGGTTTTCCTTTCCCCCTCTGCTTCCAAGTTGGTTCGTGTCTGCCCCTCCCCGGGTTCGGTTCCTTGTTCCTTTGGGTCCATCGGTTCCGTCCTTCTTGTGGGTGCTTTTCACCTCTTTCTCAACCTTTCTCTCTTGGACCTGTATTCTTCTACATCATGTTCCATTCGTATTGGATCCCTGCTTGTCCTTTGGTCTCGGGTGCCATTGGGCCCGTATGTTCCTGCATGATTTTGTGCTTGGTTTTCTGGGTTCTCAAAGGTTTGCGGAGGTCTTCGATACTTGCAATATTATTGGAATGTCGGTGGACTTCTGGTGAGGCTTCCCTCCAGTCCTTTCTTGGACTCGTCGGTCCTCTTCCTTACTACTTGTCTTCTTTCAATTCTATTTATCATTGTTTTGTAATCACATCATCTCTCCGTACTGTCTCGACATTACTAAAACTCGTTCAATACTCCTTGTTGGCACCCTCCCCGTATGATGGGTGGTGCAGTTCGGACCTCAGGCGCCTGGGCCGAGAGTGTCCGTTTTGTTTATGGGCGGGTACACATGTGTTGGCGTTCCACGTCCTATATTGCAGGTTGTATGTTTGTTTGTCGTTCCACTGTGGGGAGCAGCCCCAAATTTTGGTGTCTTTTCTTTAGTGCAGACGAGGAGTCACAATAACGTGGCTGAAATATATTGACCAAACCACACACTAGAAAGTGAAGGGACAACGATGTTTTAGTCCGTCCTGGACTATTCTAAAGTCGATTGTGGCGACACGATTGTCAAGTCACAATCGACTTGAGAATGGTCCAGGATGGACCGAAACATCATCATCCCTTCACTTTCTAGTGTTGTTTGGTCATCCTTTTCTTTAGTCTTTGGGCGCCTGAATCTTTTTTCGATATCTAGACACTCATTCCTTGCCTCAGTCCATGTTATCTGCTCACTCATTCACTGACTTGGTCAATGCTCTCTGGGCACTCATTCATTGCCTGTCATTCAGTGCCTGGCTGCACCCTTATTTACATTGGAGTCTCTCCCGCCAAACACACACTGACACTATGACGTTGGTACAACGTTCGAACAAGTTTAAACACCTCCTATCCAGTTATAACAACCAATATAGCAAGTTGTAACAACGTTCTACTGCGTCATAAATACGTTAAGCCAAGATGTAACAACTTTATTACAAGTTGTAACAAGCGGAAAATAGAGACAGTTTCGGTTTGTGTTTCCAGGGCTCTGCATGAGTGATTGATCATGTACATTGCCTTACCATTTGCTCCTGAGTCTTCTTCATTCATCATTTTCATTGTTCTCTCGTCCCTAGCTACCTGTGCTTGGTCATATTTAGGGTTTTTTTCCTTGCCTGTACAGTGGTACCTCGGAATGCGAGTAATTACCTAAGTGTAATTACCTAAGTGTAGTTACAGGATGAGAGCTACGCTCGTGGTGTCCCGTCTTCCCAGCACTCTTTGTCATATAACGCTTTGAAACTACTGACGGTCTTGGCCTCCACCACCTTCTCCCCCAACTTGTTCCAACCGTCTACCACTCTGTTTGCGAAAGTGAATTTTCTTATATTTCTTCGGCATCTGTGTTTAGCCAGTTTATATCTATGACCTCTTGTTCTTGAAGTTCCAGGTCTCAGGAAATCTTTCTTGTCGATTTTATCAATTCCTGTTACTATTTTGTATGTAGTGATCATATCACCTCTTTTTCTTCTGTCTTCTAGTTTTGGCATATTTAATGCTTCTAACCTTTCCTCGTAGCTCTTACCCTTCAGTTCTGGGAGCCACTTAGTAGCATGTCTTTGCACCTTTTCCAGTTTGTTGATGTGCTTCTTAAGATATGGGCACCAAACAACAGCTGCATATTCTAGCTTTGGCCTAACAAAAGTCATGAACAATTTCTTTAGTATATCCCCATCCATGTATTTAAAAGCAATTCTGAAGTTAGAAAGCATAGCATAGGCTCCTTGCACAATATTCTTTATGTGGTCTTCAGGTGATAGTTTTCTATCTAGAACCACCCCTAGATCTCTTTCTTTATCAGAGTTCTTTAAAGATTTCTCACATAATATATAGGTTGTGTGGGGTCTATGTTCTCCTATTCCACATTCCATAACATGACATTTATTAACATTAAATTCCATTTGCCAAGTGGTGCTCCATATACTTATTTTATCCAGGTCTTCTTGAAGGGCATGACAATCATCTAAATTTCTTATCCTTCCTATTATCTTAGCATCATCAGCAAACATGTTCATATAATTCTGTATACCAACTGGTAGATCATTTATGTAGACAATAAACATCACTGGTGCAAGAACTGAACCCTGTGGTACTCCACTTGTGACATTTCTCCAGTCCGATACATTGCCTCTGATCACAGCCCTCATTTTTCTATCAGTCAGAAAGTTTTTCATCCATGTTAGAAGCGTACCTGTCACTCCTCCAATATTTTCCAGTTTCCAGAACAACCTCTTATGTGGAACTCTGTCGAAAGCCTTTTTTAGGTCTAGATAGATGCAGTCAGCCCAACCATCTCTTTCCTGTATATCTCTGTTGCTTGATCATAAAAACTGAGTAAATTCGATACACAGGATCTACCAGATCGAAAACCATACTGTCTGTCTGATATTATATCATTTCTCTCCAGGTGTGCTACCCATTTAGTTTTAATTATTAGAGTGTCCCTGTATGCGAGTTTTTCGGAAGACGAGCAGGATTTCCTCGAAAATTATGTCTCAGAACGCGAGGGTTACCTCGGGACGCGAGTTTGTTGATACGCGTACAGGCCGACCTAGCGCGTGGTCGATCGGTGATCGTCGCCCCTCCGCCCCTCAGTTTACCATTGTCTCGTGCCCAGTGACTATCCCACATCAATTCTTCACCTGGATTTTCAGTGTTTTGTTGGATTTTTGGTCATTTGACTATACAGTTTGTTATTATATATCTCACCATGGGTCTCAAGAAAGCCATTGATAAGGTTCAACCTAAGAAAATAGCTGTGAGTAGAGGCAGTAGAGGATGTCCCTCCTTGATTAAGAAAATGTGTGAAGTATGGGAAGAACTGCAAAGTTTTGTTGAAAAAACTCACCCAGATAAAGCTGTAGCAGGCCGTTGCATTGACCTTTTAAATGATAATGTGATGTCTTACTACAGACAAGTGTTAAAATGTAGGGAAAAACAAGTGTCTTTAGAGAAATTCTTAGTAAGACAAGCAAGTCCTAGTGGTATGCAGGCAAAATGTGCCAGTGTGTGCATACCAGTGAAGTCCTCACTGCCTGATGTGATAATGGAAAGGGACTCCCCTTCCAAACAGTAACTCCTCTCCTCCTCCCCCCTCCTCACCATCTTCCATACGCCTACAGCATTCAAAAGCAAGGTAAGTAATAACTTGAACATAGTTTTGTAGGTTTATTTAGATGAATTAGGTACAAAAATTTAGTTTGATATGGGGTTTTTGGGGTAGTCAGGAACGGATTAATTCATTTCCCATTATTTCTTATGGGGAAATTAGCTTCAGAATACGAGTTTTTCGGAATAAGAGCTGTCTCCAGGAACGAATTAAACTCTTAAACTGAGGTACCACTGTATCTGTATTTCCTACCTCCCTACTACACACTTGTGTATCTTGGTGTGTGCTTCATGGCTATACTGCTGTTGGTGCTAGGTAGGACTATGTACATGTTCAGTTCCCTGACATTGGACTGCCCTTGTGTTCAGTTATGGAACTGGGTTCTTTCATCTTCTCCTTGTGTGTCACTGCCAGCTTCTATGTTGCTTTGTATGCAGGTGGATGTAGATTTCCAATCAACCACTCCTGCCCCTATGGTTCCTTTTTTCATTGGGGCAGGAGGAGCTTGGTTACGGTTCTGACTTCGACCTTTTCTTTGTGTTCCTTTTCCAAGATGTACGTTTTTGTTTTAGTGCGATTCGCGTCCTGTGTAGTTCTCATATGTTACTCAGAGACGCGTGCATTGTTTTTCTCTACAGGGGCTGGTTGTGCTGCTCCTATGGGCCCTGATTCTTCAGTTTTTGTCGTCATTTTGTTCTTGCTGTTGTGGAGTCTGCGGTATGGCAAGGGCCCTTTCGGCAAGCAGATTCTGCTCGTTGTCGTACGCTATCAGCCTTGTTGGTCCTTTAGAGGTCCAAGGGGAAGGGTGGGTGGAAGGTTACTCCCAGGCGGGGCCTGTCTGCTCGCAAAAGGTGGGTTCTTTCCTGGCTCGCCGAGTTTGGGTTCCTGGTTCCTTGGTGGCTGTTCCTTCTGGTTCCTTGCCAGCCTTGGTTGGGCGCTGCTTTGCTCGGTGTCCGCATGTCTTCTTGCGAATCCGCCTCTTTTTGCGGGTCGGTCCACCCTAGTACCAAGCTGGTTCGTTCTTCCTCTCGCGTCTTCGCGTCTGGGATTTTTGCCTTGGGTTTCTCATCCCTTGTGTGGGCACTAGTGGGTTCGTTGTTGCTCTTTAATGTGCGTGCTTCATCTCGACAGCAGTATGTAGTTCCTGGGGGTCCTTCCAGTTTTCCTATCTCTGCATCAGTGTACTTCAGTCTCTGATAAGTTGTCTTGTCTTTTCCTGCTTCAGGACCGTTGTCTAGTGCCTACTACTGTCGCCTCATTTCGGGCGGCACTGGTGGGGTCGTTCTGGCTTGCGTTTGGTGTGTTGTTCCTTCTGCTCAGTTCCGCTAGCTGTCTCATGCGTTGTTTCATTTCCGGCCTGCTCAGGCGCTTCCACTGCCATCCCGGTTGTTGGCCCAGGTGCTTTATATTCATTCTTCTCCTCAGTTTGTCGTGATACCTTCGTTCTGGTTTGTTTTTTCTGGTCTCGTTTTCCTGTTGGCATTGGCCTCTGGGGGTCGGTCAGGGAGTTTCCGGCTCTCCTTCAGTGCACAAGTTTTTTCTACTTGTTTGATCCTGGTGGTTGGTTGGTTCGTTTGCTGCAGTCTCCTTCTTTTCTGGTGATGTTTGGGTCTGCTGTTTTTCCGGAGGGGTCCTTGAGTGGATTCTTGGTTGGTCAGGTCTGGGGTGAATCATGTGTTGTGTTCGGTTGCGGCTCTTCGCTGTTCTCTGCCTGTGGGCACATTTTGGTTTGCCTGGATTCCCTTCCTTCCTTTCCGGGTTTCGGGTCTCCTGGGTCCTCTGCAGGGTCCTTGGTTTGGCCTGTTGTCTTATTTTTGTGTTAGGCACGTAGCACCCTTCTCCCGGGTCCTTCCCTCTTTTTCCTTATCTTTGGTGAGGTAGCTCCGAGGAGCCGACAGGGCTCCCCCCAGAAAACCAGCATTGAATGTAATGAAACGCCGACTTGCCGGCTGACCATGACGACGGACGGTGGTTTGTGCTGTGTTTCTCCTGTGGACATTTCCGATCCCTTTGAGGGTTTTCAGGACCTGTTGTCCCTTTGCACGCATTCCGTCATGTCGTTCTCCCGGTCTTGGAGGGGATTCCAAGGGTGTTTTTTCTGCACAGTAAACGTCATAGTAAGGCTAAAAGATTGGAGGCGAAACGTTGCCTGTGTCCTGCGGTGCCTTGTGACCCCAAGCAACCTCTGTCTCCACACCCTCCACTCCCTCCCAGTCGGACGCGTTCTCCTGGCCTATGTACGTTCATCATCGCCTTTGTTGCTGATACGCCCGCTGATTGGAGTGTTTTTGAAATAGGGCACGCAGTTTTTTTCTATCAAGCCGTTCTCGAGTTCTTTAAGATTAAGGTGCACGATTTCAGGCAGAATAAATGCAGGAACTTGATTGCCGGGGACTTGATGCTTTCGGACGTTACTGATATCTGTGGTTACAAGGTCCGTTGTTTACGCCTCTTGGTGACCGTTTGGTACAATATGTGGTCCAGCATGTTGTTGACGTTAGTGCGGACGACATCAAGGTGCAACTGCAGGATGCTGACCTTCCGATCTTTGGTGTCAAGAAATTTATGCGTAGTTTTGATGGCGACCTGTGTGATACTGGCACTGCCCTCCTTACTTTTCTTGACTCCCTCCTCCCTGATCGGGTTTGGATTAATGGCTTCCACCATAAATTGGAGGTGTATGTTCCCCGTCCCACTCAGTGCTTTCATTGTAAGGGTTTTTACCATACTTCCCATGGCTGCACCAATGATGTCTGTTGTGGCAAATGCTCTGGTTCCCATTACACTCGTGACTGTGTGTCTGACAAGCTCTGTTGCCCCGATTGTAGTGGTGATCATGCCATCACTTTCAAGCCGTGTCCTTCCTACGTTGCGGCGCTCACTAAGGCTCTTCCCATCGTCACTCTGCCCTCCAGTCGTACTTTGCCTCACCCTGCTCCAGTTCCTTGTCATCCACCACTTCTCCTTCCGCTGTTGCCTTTGCCTGTGCCTGACTTGTTTGTCACTGACGCTCCTCTCGCCCCTGAGGTTTCTTCTCTCCCACTCACTGTTGAACTGAGTCCCAATCTTGTTGACGCTATTGTCACTTGTGTTGTGGATGCACTTGAGACGGTGCTGGTCAGCCTCGTCACTAAATTCATTCTGCAGTCTGTCCTTCGCGTTCCTGAGGTTGACCCGTCGCTCCTCTCCTCTGTTTCTTCTACGGTTCATGCCCATCCTCCTGCAGCTGCTTCTGCCATCTCCAATGCGTTTGAATCGATGCTGGACAACGCCCTCGGAACTCTTTGGCGAGCCTTCCCTGTCTCTCTTCCCAAGCTGGCTTGCCTGGGGAGAGACGTCCCGATTTCCAAGCTCCCTACCACCCTGCCTAATAGGCCTCCTACATCGCGTTCTCCCATGACTTGTCCTTGTACCCTTCCTAGGTCTTCCTCCCATTGTCCTGCTGGCACTTCTGCGGAGCCTAATGCGTTAGCGTCCCAGTCGTGAGGCTCCGGATGGCATCTACATACCTTGCCCTGTTCCAACCTCGCCTGTCCTGTCTTGACTTCCTCTATCCTTCTACACATTCTCTCCTTGTACTTTCCTCTGCTCGCACCTCCCTTCCTTTCTCATGTCTGCTTTGCACTTACCTCCTTCACATTTTTCGCCCCTCCGCCCTTGCCTACGTCCCTCGCTTTCTCTACTGCGGCGTTGCTTTGCGTTCGCCTTCTGTTCTCTTTATTCCCATCCTGCATTCCTTTCCTCTTGTTTATTTTGTCTTTATCCTTGCCCACTTTCATGCGTCGTTACCTTCTTGATGCGGGCACGTCATGACCGCTGATGTGTTGTTGTGCATTGTCATATACGCGTCTTTCCACATTATCACTCGTGCAGTCATTGGGAGGATATACCTTCATGCAAACTGCATGTATTGCGAAGAAGAAGAAGAATGAAATGCCATTTTCTGGGTGAGACCCGAAGGCTCCCCGCATCCCTCCCTCTCTCTGGTCGGCGGTGTTTTTCACGTATTTTGACATCCATCCTATGAACTGCCAGTTGGATTGCCTGCGCGGAGGGTCTGGGGCACCCCCTTCCCCCTCCTGGGGAGGAGGGGGGTTTGCTCTGATAACGGCGCAGTGACGTGATGACATCATGCTTGTTTGCTAATTTTCATTTGGGAAGTTCTGTCCACTCGTTCGGCTTTCAGTAGCAATACTATCACCAGAAATAGGGGGTTTGTTTTGGACACCTACCTTTCTGGGTGTCAGACCCGGTCGATGACAGACATTGAATGCTTCCAACCTCAGGGGGGGTTTCTATAGGCCATTGCTCCTCACGCCTCTCTGAGAGGGCCAGGTTCTGGCTCGTGGTCCCCGATAGGCAAGAACTCCAAGCACTTTGACTGATGCCAGAAAGTTAGACATGTCCATTCAGCCAGGATAGCTCTGGGGAGCCTCCGGGACTCACCCAGGAAATAGCGTTTCATTACATTCAATGCTTTTTTTGTTTTGTTTTAACAAAAGGTTTTTATTATATATCACACCATGGTTCCCAGATGGATGGTGAGGGAACTGGATGGATGGATGGTGAGGGACTGGATGGATGTTGAGGGGACCGGAATGGGATGGATGGTGGGGGGACTGGATGGATGGTGAGGGGACTGGTGAATGGATGGTGAGGGACTGGATGGATGGATGGTGAGGGGGACTGGATGGAAGGATAAGGGGGTGGCGGGGGGACTGGACGATGGTGGGGTGAGCCTCCATCCCCCACACCGCACCCTCCTCGCTTTTCCCCATACCCCCATCCCATTTCTGGACCCTCCCCACTACCTTCATCCCCTGCACCGCACCCTCCCCGCTACCCCCCCATCCTGCCACCGGATCCTCCATCCCCCATCACCAGACCCCCCTTCCCCAGCTGTACCCGCCCAGCCACATCTGGATGGTATAATACAGGCTTTGTTGCTACCAGCTGGTGGATCAGAGGCAGACTGCATGACATTAAACTCTTGTTGTTTACTGACTGTGAAAGCCTGATCAACTGTAATGGCTGAATGACTGTAAATGGCTGAATGACTAAATGCCTAACCAGTTGCTACTACAATGTGAATGCTTGACTGCCTTTGGTTATGATTGCCTGTGACTGGTCTTGACTGTGAATGCTTGACTGCCTTTGGTTATGATTGCCTGTGACTGGTTCTGACTGGCTGCCACACTAGGCATACATTAGTTTAGCACACTACATGGTGCCAACAGATGGAAGAAGTACTAAGGAATGGTAGAAAATTACTAAGTGATGAGGAAGGGAAATATGGTCATTAAGACGAGTCTTTCAAAAGAAGACAGAGATAAGCTGGGACTGAACCTCGTAGAGGCAAAATGTCTAAATAGAGCAGGAAAGAAGAAGAATAAATTCTTTTTTCTACAAAGTGATAGGGGTAGCAGACCAGTAAAATTGTACAATAAAGCAAACCAACAAAATCACTAGAGAAATGGGTA
>WNGS01164858.1:48069679-48086839 GCA_020271785.1 Procambarus virginalis
CCTTTTCTACATACTGTCATACTATTTAAATATTCCATTTATTTTGTGCTGATTTTCTGTGGAGAGCCCCTTCGGCTCCCTGGAACTATACCGGGCTGATGTGTGTGTGTTAGTCCGTGACAACAGTTGGTCAATTGGAGTTTTAACCTACCGGGGACTATGAGCCACAACCTGGCCCCTTCACAGAAGCACGAGAAGTAATGACCTATAGAAACCCCCGTGTATTGGAACAGTCTGTCTGCCATCTACCAGTCAGGCACCCAGAAACGTAGGGTCCCAAAACTACAGATGGTGAAAAATTGCAAACCTAAAGCGAATGAGCAGGCAGAACACCCCAATCAGAAACAAGCAAACAAGCATGACGTTACACAGCCGACGCGCCGCTGTCTGTACAACTTCCCCCTCCTTTGGGGCAGGAAGGGAGAGCCCCAGACCCCTCGCGCCGGCTATCCAACCTCGGGTTAGAGGCTAAATATCAAACGTGAAAAACTGCCAACAGGAGGAAGGGAGCAATGCCAGGTACTCCAGGGAGCCCATTCGGCTCCCTGGAGCACTAACCAAAGATAAGGAAAAGAGGGACTTACCCGGGAGGCGGCCACCACTCGCTCCTAAACGCGTCGAGACAACTGGCTGCAACCTATGACCCAAGGCTACACACGCCATAGTAGGGCCAGGAACATTGAGGTACAGTACCGTGCAGCCAGGAACCTGTTCGACCTCCTAAAGCCCCGTGCCCGAATGTGAGCCCAGGACATATTATCAAAAACAGCAGCCAAAGCTGCGAACTTACGAATGTCGTGGGAACGGGGATACACCGCAGGCAGGCTGAACCGAATAATCCTGCGAATGACCTGGGAGACTTGTGCCCTGGAACAGGGAAGAAGGGAAACCAGGTCAACCCAAAGCGCATCCCTTGCCACGGAGACCATGGCACGCATGTGATAGTGAAGAGCCACAACCGTGATGAAATGATGCATCATGGACACAAGACGTGATGCACCCCCTGCCAAATCAACCAAGCATCAACAACCCAAGGATCCCTCCGGAAAGCAGCAGTCTCATTCTTTGCCAGAAAAGGAGACGGTTGCAAATGAACAAAATGACCACCAGGACTGAAGGTGTTCATTTCACCTCTGGCCTGCATGAGCAGGCCGGAGGTGAAACAATGCCCAAGAAAGCTTGCAGAACAGAAGTGACATCCACCCCGAATGCAAGCTGAAGCAACTTCATCAGCACCGAACAATATGAGGCGACAGTATTCATCATAAGATGACAGTTTTTGAAACAACTAAGAGAGAGGACAAAACAACCCGATCAGAAATCAAGGACAACGTACAAAGAGTAAAGAAATGCTGAAAGGCCTGCCAGGAAACTTCATACTGCTGCCAAGACGAAACTCGCAGGTGGAACACCGTCAACGAAGCCACCTGATCTCCACACAAGTGGTGATAAACCCACGTCAAAAAGACCAGACGCAAAGATCGGAGGAGAAGATCAAACTAGTTACATACCAGACAGGACTGAGCTGCCGAAAGAGCTGAAGCCGCAGGCACACCCTCAGGTTCGGACAACGAGCAAGGGCACCAGAAACCAAGACTGGGCTGGCCACCAAGGGGCTAATAGGACTATTTCCCACTGGTAAGTCTCCAAGAGAGCCAGGAACTAGAGCAACAACCAAACTGGGGGCGAAGAGGTACAGGTAACCCCACACCTCGACCAGTCAACTCGAAAGGCATTGACTTCGATGGCCTCGCAGTCGGGAAAGGGCGCCGCATATATCGAAAGACGCCTCGACCAGGCTGACGCAAACAGGTCTACCTCTGGGTGCCCTAACATCCGGCAGAGCCAACGGAACGAGTTGGCGTTGACCGTCCTTTCCGTGGACAGGGGAATGAAATGGGACAGGCCGTCTGCCAGGATGTTGGACACTCCCTGGACATGAACCGCCAGGAGAGCCAAATCCCATCGAACTCCCCTGTAGTTCAGACAGTGAACCACAGGGAAGCAGTCCGAATGGAGCCGGATCATCAATCTGTGAGCAACGCAAACTCTCTGATGCGAATGCCACGCTGCAAACTCTCATGCCGTGCTGCGAGCCGGACGGAAGGATGGACCCCACCGATCCTGATCGGCCTGGTGAGCACTGATCACAAAGCCCCAGCCAAGAGATGAAGCATCTATGAACACATTGAGGGAGGGCTCGATGTGCTCGATGAGTAGGCGCCACAACACTGAACCTAGCGAGCTGGGAAAGAACCAAATCCCTAGCGAGCAGACACGTGTACCGGCTGGAAGCCCAGACCAGCCAGTCGTTGAGGTAAGGTGTATGAACCACGACCCGGGTAAGGTGTATGAAAATGCAATGTGCCAGATTCAAGCCGAGTGGAAGGCAACAAAAGCGGTACGCTTGACGCCCCTTGAAAAAACAGAGCCTGTCCCTGAACCCGGGATGTGCCAATACGCATCCCGGAGGTCTAAGGACACACTGTTAATTCTCACGACAATGCTGCTATTATCATAATCCTGGTCACTAAATCCTGCAAATGAATAATTCTCAGTTTAGGCTATTGCTCCCCTCAGAGAGGCATGGGGGAGCAATAGCCTATTGAAACCCCCGTGAGGTTGGAAGCATTCTATGTCTGCAATCGTCCGGGTCTGGCACCCAGAAAGGTAAGCATCCCAAAACAAACCCTCTATTCTGGTGAAAATATTGCTACCAAAAGCCGAACAAGTAGATATAACTCCCCTAAAAGAAACGAACAAACGATCATGATGTCACACGTTGCCGCGCCATTGTCTGCGCAGCTCACCCCTCCCTGGGAGGGGAAAGAGGGAGCCCCAGATGGCCCCCCCCCCATGCTGGCTATCCACCTGGTAGTTCTAAGGCTGATGCTAGAGGTGGAGGTTGTGTGCTTGGAGTGTGGTGTCTGTTTTCCAGGGGTGTGAGAGCCCCCCTCGTCCTTTCCCTGTGGTGGTTCATTCTGGTCCCCCCTCTGCTTCCGGCTGTAAAACTTCTGATGGTTTCGGGCCCGGGTTTAGATGGTCTCGAGTCTCGGGCTGTCTTGGGGAATGCCTCTTCCGGTGTGGCGATGGATGCATTCGAGTCAGATCTCCCTGCCAAAGCCTCTGGGTCTGACCAGTGGGCCCCTTCTGTTCAGCTTACTCGGCTGCACCGGCCTTTTCTTTGGGGGCCGGTGCTCTGGGGAATGACTCGGTCCCGGGTAGGGGATCCTGGGGCTGGGGAGGAGCTGACTTCGGGGCCTTGGGCCCCGCTGGACCCCGCCTGGGTTTTTCTACCCTCGGAGTGGGACTTATCGGGACCTTGTGGAACCCTACAAGGAGTGGGGTTCTCTTTTTTCCCCCCTCTGCGTACGAGTTGGATTTGGTGATGCTCCTCCTCGGGTTTGGTTCCGTGTTCCCACGGGTGCGTTGGTTCCGTCTTTCTGGAGGTTTTCGGCTTCCTGCATCCAACCGTCTGCGGTGCAGGCGGCCCTGACGGCTTACCTCCTGCGTGACTCGGATTATGCCTTGGTGATGAATCCGTCGTCTTTCAGGTTTTGGACTTCGTTCCCTTTCTGGGTCTGTTACAAGGTTCCGGAGTCGTCCTGACTGGCAGACTGTCCTGTATTTGCTTTGGAGGTTTGGCATTCCTTCTGTCGTTCCCGCACGCTTGAGTGGCGCGAGGCTTCGATAGTGGTTCGTGTTTTCCTGTGGGATGACCTCGAGCACCTCAATGAGTGCTTGTTTGCTCTTGCCCTTCCTCAGGATGTTGGCTTTCTGGACCTCCATATGCAGGTTCCCTCCCTTTCAGCTGCGCAGGTGGCCGAGGACTTGCACGCCAGGGGCCTCTTGGCTTCGGCCTTGCGCTTCTTTTCCCTCCTAGAGCCGTCTTCGGCCTGGCTTGGGGAGGATGTTGGGGCGCTCAGGGCTGTTCCGGGTTCTGGTGCCTTGGTCTTGGCGGCTCGCACGTCGGCTGCCTTGTTGAAGCTGTTTGCGCAAATCTTGCGGGATGCAGTTTCCCAGTTTTATGCTTCCCAGCTCGCGTGTCAGCAGGCGATGCTTGCCGCCTCCTTGGAATCGGCCTGGGCCCTGGCTCTTAGGTTGTCTTTGCCCTTTTGTCCCCTGCTGTTTGCTCCTTCGGCCGTGGCACAGTATATTCAGGCTGCTTCAGCCAGTTGCCGTCCTATATCTGACTTGTTGGTTCTCCCGGGGTCCCGGTGAGGGCCTTGCTGGAGGGGTCGTGCCAGGGCTCAGGGTTCCGCTCGTCGTGGTAGGCCCCAGGTGCCGGTTCTGGGGTTTGGCTCTGCCTTCGGACCCACCTTCGTCCAGTCGGACCCCACGACCCTGGCCAGCCTGGTGAGCACTTGTCACAAAACCCCAGCCGAGAGACGAGGCATCCGTGAACACATCGAGCGAGGGCTCGGGGAGGCTCCACGGCACATAACCCCGAAAAACCCACAGAGGAAGCCGGCGACGTAGCAGCCAACGCAAGGCTCCCGAGATATGAACGCATCGATTGCGAGAGCGGCGGAAGAGACGACCCCGAAGAAACCAGAACATTAGCTAAAGCCAGATCCAACCTGATGGGTAGACCAGCATGGCGAAGTTCAGACTCCTGCACAGCTGCTCGAACAACTGACGTGTGATCCGGATGCCCTCCAAAAACAGCCGGAGGCGGGACCGCAGCCGCAACAGCATCGCAGGAGGGAGAGACAAGGAAGCGGTCCGAGAGTCCCACACAAGACCCAGCCAAGTCTGAACCTGAGAGGGAACCAAATGGGACTTCCTCCAGTTCACCAAGAACCCGAACCCGGCGAGCTGGGAAAGAACCAAATCCCTGGCGAGCAGACACGCGCGGACTGGCTGGGAGCCCACACCAGCCAGTCTTTGAGCCAGAACCTGAACCGCTAACAGACGCAAATGGGTCACCACGACCTGGGTAAGGCGTGTGAACACTTGAGGTGCCAGATTCAAGCCGAATGGAAGGCAATGAAAGTGGTAAGATTGTCTCCCCACGACAAACCCGAGTCAATCCCTAAACCCCGGATGAATCAGGATGTGCCAATATGCATCCCAGAGGTCCAGAAACACCATCCAGGCACCTGGCACCAAAAGCAGCTGGACCTGAGACAAAGTGCCTCTTTGGTTCCTCTCAATTTTTGCTTGTGTGAGAAAGGTCATGGGACAGGTGACAATCGGGTACACCTGCCCAACAAATCTTCTTGTACGATTCACCACTGGTTCCTTGGGGCACGACCACTCAACTGACTTCAGGTTGCCCCTACTCGTTGCCACTATTTAAGAGAGATGTCATCAATCGCCCTCCAACAGCTTCCTCGCGCTTCACTCACGACGTTACTCACATATTCTTCTCCATAATCCACAAATAACTTTCTTCCTCTGGAGCTACGACATGCGTCTTTCTCTTCAGACTTCATGACAAGTGACATCCTAAGACCTTTGCATGTGACATGCTCCCGCAACGACGTCATTTTTGCACACGGCACATCATATACAGTTGACATCTCGCCTCCAGGTAACTTGTCCAAGTGCTCATCCATGACTTATCTTCCTCTTGGTCAAATTTAATGACAGTTGCTTGCACTATTTAATTCCCTGACTCCTAACTATGGCCAGATAGGGAATAACTCACACTGTGGGGTAGATCTAACTCATGAGACTACATGGATGCTCATAATGCCTCTTTCTGTGGTCCTCTGTTCCAGGACATAGCAACAGAACCACTGAAGGACCCATCAGGTAGTCATTTTATTACATTCAATGCTGGCTCTCTCATTTATATTATAATTTCTAATTCACAGAATGAAGAACTTCAGAATGAGTTATCTCTATCACTGGAGCGTACAAACAAGCTTGACTATCAAGTGCAACAGGTCAGTGTTAATTATGTTATATAAACAACATTTTGGGTCAGTCAATTTCCTAATTTGTCATTGTTGTATTATGGTGTCCTTATGTAGTAACTCATACTTGAATGCGTAGCTGTATGTCTGGGTTGTGTGATGTTCCCTTTGTTATTCAGTATATACATTGATAGAGGCTCATGATATAGGTCAGGTAAGTATGTTAGTTGGGTGTAGATCTTGTGTTTAGCCTAATGAGTTACTTGACTATTCTGTACATTCAACACTTTATATTATTTGGCATGGAATGATCCTTATGGTAAATTGTTTACCTTCACTGTGGCACAGTTTACTCATACCACTTTTGCTTATAATGCCCAACTGCATTGTTGACATTAGCCAGACTACCTTTCTCTGGCACTTTGCTTCATCACCTTCACTCTGAACCTAACATTCAGAAGTATTTGTTTCAGCCTGTAAGATTCAAGAGTTGTCATGTTAGCATTGTGTGCACTGCTCTTTAGTCTGTGAGGATAACTTCTCTATAATTTCTCAATTACTGGGTAGCTCTGTTTTCTACTTAAAATTTATCACTAAATATTTTCTCTTTGGTTTGCTGGTAGATTGTCATTGTTATCTCTGCTTGTATTTTGAACTAACATGATAGTAGAATGTTCAGTGTTTTCAACAAATTATCAAGGAATCAGATATAATGACAAGCTGTGCACAGAAACACTATTCTGTGTTTGTACTGTGCAGTGTTTGGTGTGTGCACTCCAGAGAGCTACACTAGTAGTGGCTCAGGCTGTCAAACTGAGAGGTCGGCGACTTGTACAATGAGAAAGTTGGTCTGGAGAATTATGATTATGGTGTGGTCAAAATTAGGAAACCAGCTTGTACTGTATTCAGTTTTTAATGTTTATTTAACCTTATGGCAATGAATTAATATCATCTATAAATTTTCAGTTAACACAGTCTCTTCAAGAACTAACTACTACAAAAGAAGAAACAAACAATAGATTTGAAAGAGAAACTATGCTTGTAAAGGAATTAACGGAAGCCAATTATTCCCTTTCTCAACAAGCCAATGAATATGACTCTAAGATTTCATCATTGAGCAGTGAACTTGAGGAACTAAAAGATACAATCTCTCAGCTGCGGGAAAGTGTGGAAACCAAAGAATCAGAACTGCAGGTAAGATTTAAAAATGATGAGTAATGAATGTATGGTTGCAGGTGTAGATAGTAATCCTAGATTGATATGAATAGTATTAAATATAGCCCTGTGATTTAAGTGCTACAAGTACAGTATAAACATGTTAGTATTTGGGGTGTTGTCAGCTCGGTGATGCAACTCAAAATTAGGTTTAATGATATTTAAGTTTTAAATGTATCTACAGGTTTCTAAGGAGTGTTTTAAACAACTTCGACTTACCTCGGATGATGATCTTGCAGCACCAGATGAAGAAAAGCTGTCGGCACTGTTTGACGTCGTAAGAGTAAGTATACATAATACTTAGTGCTGACAACTGCAGTTTTAGTGTAAGTGGTGAATACATCATAGTATAATGATAGAAACTTAAACATCATGTGAGCCGTTGATGACCAAACTTGCATATTTTTAACAGCAATTTAGTTTACCAAATTCTAATATGTACAGTGGAACCTTGGTCACATGGGTCACAGCCAATTGGAAGAGAAGCCACGGGGTTGTTGGAGGCGGAGGAGGGTTGAGTGGGAGTGATGGAAGTGAGAGAGGAAGGATAGTGGGGTGTTGTTGGAGGCGGAGGAGGGTTGAGTGGAGTGAGTGATGGAAGTGAGAGAGGAAGGATAGTGGGGTGTTGTTGGAGGCGGAGGAGGGTTGAGTGGGAGTGATGGAAGTGAGAGAGGAAGGATAGTGGGGTGTTGTTGGAGGCGGAGGAGGGTTGAGTGGGAGTGATGGACGTGAGAGAGGAAGGATAGTGGGGTGTAAGTGATGATGGAAGTGAGAGAGGCAGGATGTGGGGTGTCCGTGATGATGGAAGTGAGAGAGGAAGGATGTGGGGTGTAAGTGATGGAGAACTTCTGCAAGCTGTCATCCCCAGAAGGTTGGGTGGAGGAAGTGATGTTGGGATGGGGGAGGGGTAAAGAGGGAGTGTTTGGGTATAGGGGATGGGATGGGGAGGGGTAAAGAGGGAGTGTTGGGTATAGGGGTTGGGATGGGGAGGGGTAAAGAGGAGTGTTGGGTATAGGGGTTGGAATGGGGAAGGNGGCTGCTCCTCCTGGGGCTTTTGGGTCTGACCAGCGGGCCCTCTTCTTCCCAGCCTTTCCGATGGACTCTGCCTTTTCTTCAGGGGCAGAGGATTTGAAGGACGGCTCTGCCCCGGGTCCTGATGTGGAGGATCCCTGGGCTGGGGAGTTGTTGTCTTGGGGGGCATGGGCCCCGTTTGATTCCGCTTGAGTCAAACTCAAGCGGTTTGACCTATCCGCCCTCCCTATACGAGATTGATATGGGTACAGGTCCTTCTTGGGTTATGTTCTGGGTTCACTTGTGTTTCTCGGTCCCTTCCTTCCAGAGGCTTACCGCATCCCACCTAAAGAGGTTCGGGAGGACATTGCAGCTTGCCTCCTGTGTGACCCGGATTTTGCCTCGGTAATGGATCCTTCCTTGTTTGAGTTTGGTGCATCTTTTCCTTATTGAGTGCATTACAAGGTGTTGGAGTCATCCTGGTTGGCAGACTGTCCCTTTTTTTCATTGGGTGCATGGCATACGTTCTTTCGGACCCGCACACTTGAATGGTGGGAAATGTCAACTTTTGTTCAGGTTTACCTTGTGTGGGGGGTGAGTTTGAGCCCCTCAATGCATGCTTGTTCACCCCTGCTCTTCCTAGGGATGTCGGCCAGGTGCAGCTTCACATGCAGGTTCCTGCCCTTTTCATGTGTCTGGTAGCTGAGGATTTGCGTGCCTGTGGGCATTTGGGTTCAGTCTTGTTTTTTTTTCCCTTTTTTGAGCTGTCTTTTTGACTGGCTTGAGGAGGATGTGGAGGCACTGGGAGCTGGGCCTGCATCCGGTGCACTTGCCTCAGCAGCTAGGGCATTGGCTGCCTTGTTGAAGTTGTTTGCATCAATCCTCAAGGAGGCAGTGTCTGTTCTTAGCTTCTCGCCTCACGTGCCGACAGACTATGCTCATTCCCTCCTTGGAATCCACTTGGGCCCTGGCTCTAAGGTTTTCGTCGCATTTTTGCTCGAAGCTCTTTGCAAGTCTATGGTTGTGCAGTATCTGCAGGCAGCTTCGTCTCGTTGTCGGCCTATGTCTGACTAGTTGGTTCTCTGGGGTGGCCGTGGGGGTCCTGCCCAGAAGGATTGTACCAGGGTTTGGTGTTCTCTTGGTCTCGGTAGACCAGCGGTGCCAGTTTTGGAGCTGGTGGCATCTGGTCAGTGCGGTGTTCGCTCTGCGCGTCGGTCGACTTCTTGTAAGCCCTTTCGTGGTTCACCCTGTTGACGGGGGCGGGGCTCACGCTGTTTCCTTATGCCAGGTCCCACAATTTGTGGGTGTTTCGGGTCGTTTCTGGCTGACTGCCGTGGCGCTGGTAGGTGTCTCCTCCTCCTTCGGGGAGCTCAGGGCTTGCAGGGCAGGCTTCTTCTCCTGCACTGTAAGATAGTCTTGGAGTGGGTGTGCTTGGTCTTGGGCGAAATGACGACATCCCTGCAGATGGGGTTTCCCATCTGTTCCCAGTCCTGAAACGGGACTGGGGAAACAATGTTTTCCCAGTTGTGGTCTGTTTTGGGATTCCTACCTTTCTGAGTACCTAACCTGGTAGATGGCAGACATAGAATGCTTCCAACCACATAGGGGTTTCCATGGGCCATTGCTCCTCGTGCCTCTTTGAGGGGGCCTGGTTTTGGCTTGCTGTTCCAAGTAGGCTGAAACTCCAATCGAGCTGACTGATGCCACGGTCTAATACATTCACATCAGCCCGGTATAGCTCCGGGGAGCCTCCGGGACTCGCCCAGAAAATGACGTTTCATTACATTCAACGCTGGTTTTTAATGATAGAGCCACAGAGATACTACAGGAAAGAAAGAGTTGTGTTGAAAGTGTATCTGGACCTAAAAATGGCTTATGACAGTCCCACACAAGATGCTGTTCCGAAATCTGGAACCTGCTAGAGGTTGTGACATGCAGACTTCTGACATATATGACAAATTTTTAAGTGACAGATGAGGGCAGTAATAAAAAATAATGTATCTGACTGGAGTGTTTCTAGTGGAGTGCCACAGGGATCAGTTCTTGCATCAGTAATGCTTATTGTCTACATAAATGATCTTCAGGAAGGAATACAGAATTATAAACATGTTTGTAGATGTTGCTAAGGTACTGGGGAAGATAGGAGATGCAGACGATTGTCATGTCCTTCAAATTGATCTAGGTAAAATAAGTACTTAGACCGTCAAGTGGCAAGTGATGTTCAATATGAATAAATGCCATGTTATGGAGTGTGGAATTGGAGAAAATAGACCACACACATTTTATAAGTTATGTGGAAAGGAATTAAAGAACTCTAATAGAGGAGACCTAGGGGGTGGTTTTGGATAGTAAGCTGTCGCCAGAGGAACACAATGAACATTGAGAGGAACATGTGCGTCACTTTCCAACTTCAGACTTGCTTTTAATTATATGGATGGTGAAATACTAAAGAAACTGTTCATGACTTTAGAGAAACCAATATTGGAATATGCCACATTTGTTTGGTTCCCATATCTCAAGAAGCACAAATAAACAGGAAAAGGTGCAAAGGCACGCTACAAAATGGCTTCCAGAACTGAAAAACAAGAGTTACGAGGATAGACTAAGAGGTGTTAAACATGCCAAAACTAGAAGATAGATGAAAAAGAGGTGATATGATCACCACTTACAAAATACGAATAGGAATCGGTGAAATATACAATTGAAAATTCCTGAAACCAGCAGCTTCAAGAACAAGAGGACACAGATTCAAGCTAAGGAAACAAGGGTGCCAAAACGATCTTTAGAAAGTTTTCTTTTGCAAACAAGGTGATAGATGGTTGGAACAAGTTAAATGAGAAGGTGGAGGAGGCCAAAACTGTTAGTAGTTTCAAAGCATTGTATGACAAAGAGTACTGGGAAGACGGGACTCCACAAGCGGTACGCTCATGGTGTAACCTTCTTGTCTTGTAACTACAGTACTTAGGTAATTTGTTGAGTAATTATCTTGTTTCACCTCCAGCCTGCTCATGCGTGGCCCACCCATTTTGTGAGTGGGCCAAGTTCTGGCTCTTGTCCCCACTAGGTCTATAGAACTTCATGGCTGCATGCACCCTAGTCGATCAACCCTGCAATTTTAACATGTTGTTCATTCAAAATAGGAATTTTCTCAAATAGAAATTTATATTATATATTTGTAAAGTATGAATGCTTTAGGCATTAGTTAGGTGTTAGGTTCTGTTGGCGATTATTTTATTTGTCGTTCGTGGGTGAAGCATTTACAGCATTGTGGTTCGTTCAAAAATTGTCAGAGAAGCACTTGTTTGAGACGTGTTCGAATGTCATCAGTTGTGAATCGCGTGTAATCTGTTTTTTCATTCGTAAACGGGCTTTGGCGGGTGCATGGAATGGACTTTGGCCTTTGTTTATGAGGATGGGCAGAGTTGATGGTACCATCTCGGCCTATAGTAGCTTCAGGAAGCCACCAGGGCTCAACCACAAATTGTCGTTTCATTACATTCAGTGCTTGTTTTTTGCAATCAAAGAGTCCCTATTTTGTGTGTATACATCTACAGTCACTGTTGGATGGTATAATTTTTGTAGGTTTTATTTTAAATTAATAAAATTTCCTAGTTATTATTCCTTGCAGTGTTTTGATAACCAGTTTTATTCCTCCAGAGCCAGTGTCGAAGGGTATTACAGTCCTTAACTACAACAGCAACGATGAAAAAATTCTATCCTTTGCCAATGGTGTAGAAGTAACTGTATATAGCAAAGAAGCTGGAAGCAGGGAAGATCTTTGGGGAGTGGAGGTGAGTGGTCTGTTTGTGTTGTAGCGAATTCTTTATTCAGAGAACTAAGTTTCTGGACCCGTTTCTGGAATAATGTAAAGAACCCAAAGAAAAGAGCAGACTTCAAAGTAGATAACATTTTGAAGGTGCACAGGACTAGTGCTTATAAAGGGGGTCAATCAGACTGGGTTTGAGATTATTATTACATTTTGTATTTATGAAGTATTAATTTAAATTAAATTAACAAAGGCATGTTGAATTTTTCTTTGACTGCACCCTCTCTACATTCTTCTTAATGTTTTCTTTTTGATAAAGATTTTAGCATCCCTGATGTTTAGGGATACAAACTGGTTGTTTCCCGGTGAGGGTGATCATAATGATCTCATCCGCTCTCTTTTTGAGGCTCTGGTCTCCAGTAAGCCAACAGGACACCTATGACAGATGTGATTTAGTACTGTATTTGGAAGCTATCTTGGTGACATACCTTCAGAGAGGCACTGGGGCTCGCCCAGAAAGGGGCATTTTATTACCATACATTGATGGTTTTTGTGCATTCAGATTTTGCAATTAAAAACTGACCAGCTGATATTTGGTGTAACTATTATTACCCAAGTAGAGAACCCTACAGTTTCTGGAGGCAGCCCCTTGTGGCTCCTTGAAGCTATCTTCCCGAGATTACTTCATACTAAAAGGTCACATGAGCTGTGGCTAGGTCTGCTTGGCTTACCAGGGATTCAGTCAGAACCTGGCCCCCTCACAGAGGCAGAGAGAGTAGGTGACAGCCCACCACCTCACCAGAAAAAGCTTGCAGAAAGTCAGCGCAGCTTTACAGACAACTGGAAGGTTCGCAGAAATTGAGACCTTGATAAACGGCTAAAAAATTACTACAAGAGAGTTGCATGGAACAAGGGATTCACTTAAGAGCTCAAAATGAACTTTGTGGTGAACAAACCCACAATGAACCTATGAACCTGGAGGGTAGGAGGGAGGCAGGAAGCCACTGAGGCTCCTCCAGAAATTGGCATTTCATTACATTCAATGCTGGGTTTCTGGAGGGAGCCCATTGTGGTCCCCCTGAAACTAATCTAACCCTAGAGAACAAAAAAGGATTTATCAAGGTGGAGATTCAGCAGGCACCTAAGTCAGAGAAGAGAAACAAAGCCGGGCAACATGGCCCAAAGCCACCCACGACTGACTGGGCCCAGTAACATTAATCAAATACTGTACTGTCTAAGCACACTTACCTGAATTATATGGGATGGCCCCGCACTGGATAAGCCAGACATTTGGATAAGCAGAATTCTTACAGGGGGAACTGCAAAAATGAGCATACTGTATTTGCAATTTTTTTTTACCACAACCACTATAATTCTCATTTCCACACACTAAACCAAAATATAATTTAAAAAAGAAACTTCAGCTTTCCTTTTTAGTTTCTTCTTGTGTGATACTGAATATCTTGAAATGTGTAGTTCCTGAAAATTTACGTAACATAATCACTGGTTATCCGAATTTCAGTTCAATATGGCGAAGTTTTGCTAGAAAACTATGCGAATTTGACTTGCTCTCTGCCAATCTGTGTTATCCAGCCAAATTTATGGTTATCCAAGTTTCTGTTTGGATACAGAGAAGTTTGATAGAAAATTATCCGAACCCTGGTCAGAGAATGCTGGATCAGGTAATCAGGAGAATCAGAGTAATAACTCTTCCGTCACTGCTGTGACCCATAGAGGGGCCATGGGATGTTTATCGGCTGGTGGGGTGCACTGCGGCTGGTGCAGCCTGCTTAACACAGCACACGGCACTATGCCACCCGACAATACTTAAGTAGGCATTGTGCAGGCCGAGAAAACCCAAGTTTAAGATATCGTACGATTCAAAAACGCTAGTGCGGTGGGTATGATATGGACACTAGGACTTCCAGTGAGAGGCAGTCATCTTGAAACAAATTCCCAGCATGCCCTAGGGCTGCTGGCTGGCTCAGTTCTGAGTGAGCAACCATGGGTGGTACTCGTGCTTCTGGCTTCCAATCCCGTCTGACGTGGTGTTGAAAGATCGCTCTCTGATGGTGAAATTCAGACTTTATTCTTTGAAGATATGGGCTCGTAATATTGATGAAGCAAGGCACAATAAAGACCTAACACAAATGTTGGATACAAGTGATACAGCACGGATGAGGACAATACAATGAGCGTATCCAGTAGAGGCTGTGGCCTCTCGGGCAATCACACTCGCCATTCTCATCACCTGTGTCATCTCCCAATTTTTTAATAAAGTGATACTATAGATGATTCGTTTTCTTGGTTCAGTAATGATACTTCTGATATAAGTAGGATTAGTGAACAGTGTGTTAGTGGCTTCTATGGTGGTGTTTTTTCAGTGGTGGTGGTGCCTGTACAAAGAGCATGGGTGAATAGGCGAGGGAGGACTGTGATGATTTTGTAGCACACAAACTACAATTTGATTATAATGTTAGTGTTGCACCCACTTTACCATATACAAGTGAAGATATGAGTGATACCAGGACATACATTGTCATTGATCTTTTCCTAGTTCTTTTCAATCCCACCTTATACTTCACATGCTTGCTTACATACCACCTACAGGAACTAAAGCCAAGGGTGTACGTGAGTGCGTTTTTTGCAAGCGCGCACAACTTGGAAATAGGAAGTGGAAATCTTTGTGTACTTGGTGCATAGAGTGCAAAGTCGTGCTGTGTACCATGGACTGCTTCTTTATCACTCACTTCTGAAATACTGAGTGTATAATAGTGTATGACTGTGAATTGTGTGAGTGTACATATTGTAAATAAATTGAATATTGAAAAGTAATATTGTGACAATAAATATTTTTTGTGGACACATTAGTGACATTCTTCAGTTTTGTTCCGTCCGCGCCCCCTTGTCTTTCCCCTGTTGTGGTTGTCTGGTCCCCCCTTTCCTCCCTGCATCCGGCTCTGGAACAGTCTGTGGGTTTCGGGGTGGGTGAGGGGTTTCATTGGTCTTGAGACTCGGGCGGTCTTGGGGATTGCCCTTTCCGGGGTGGTGACAGGGGCATTCGAGCCTGTTCTTCCAGCTGTGACATATGGGTCTGCCAGTGGGCTCCCTTCCTTAGTATTTTTCGGGCTGCCCCTGCTTTTTCTTGAGGCTGGGACTTTGGGGGAACGGTTCAGCCCCAGGTCCTTCCATGGAGATTCCCGGGGCTGGGGAGGGGCTGACTTGGGGGCCTTGGACTCCGTTGGACCCCGCCGGAATTTTTCTACCCTCTGAGCAGGGCTTGCGGTTACAGGGAGTGGGGTTTTCCTGTCCCCTCCTCTGCGTATGAGTTTGTTGGGCGTCGGCCTCTCCCCAAGTTCAGTTCCTCGTCCCCTTATAGGTCCGTCAGTTCCATCCTGCTGGTGGGTACTCTTCTCGGTTTTCTCACCCTTCTTCTCTGGACATGAATTCTCCATGTCGAGGTCATGTTCCCCTCGTATCGGGGTCCTGCATGACCATTGGTCTCGGGTGCGACCGTGCCTATATGAGCCTTCATGATTTTGTGCTTGCTTCTGTGGGATCTCGAAGGTTCGGGAAGGTCTTCGATACTTCCCGTATTATTGGAACTTCTGTCTTCCAGTGAGGCTTACATCCAGTCCTTTCTAGGACTCGTTGGTCCTCTTCTGTGCTTCTTCTTGGCTTTTGGTACAATATCTCATTCTTTTGTAATTACGTCTTCTCTCTGTGCTCTGTCTCGGCATTGATTACATTTTACATATTCCTAGTTGGCGCCTCCCAGCCGGGCGGGTTGTGCGGTTCAGACCTAATGCTTCCTGCGCATGCTCTGTGGGAGTTTTTCTTTATGGACGGTGTACACAAGTGTTGGTGTTCCGCGTCCTTTTTTCTCTCGGGTGATTCACTGCTCTCGCTCTTATCTCTCCAGTCCGAGGGTTTCTTTTTTCCTGGTTTACCCTGCCAGTTGGCATGTTCCTGATCTCGTGATGGCACTTCTCACGAGTCTCGTGTAGGAACCACAGGGTCTCCAATTACCTGATGAGCTTGCTAGCATTGGGTAGTTTTTCTGTACGGCAGACGTTTCATCTGGTTCCTTGCTAGCTTGGGTTTCTGGTTCTGCATGCTCTGTGTTTGCACCCGGAGTTTTTCTGCGGCTCCGCCTCTTCCCATACTTGGTCCGGTTCGGGGCGGAGCTGGTTCGTCTTTTTCGTTGGGTTTCTCACCGTCTGTTGGTGTTCAGGTGGCTTCGTTGATGGTGCCCCACCTGCAGGCTTCGTCTCGGCGGCGGTATTTTCTTTTTGTCCCTTCGTAGGAGTGCTGCATTTTATTGGCATGGTCTTGTCCTTCTCTTGTGGAGGTTCAGGCTGTCATCTTGCCACATACTGTTGCCTTGTCTCGTGTGGCTCTGGCGGAGCCGCTCTGGTTTACTTTGTTTCGGTGTTCCCTCTGCACCAATTCGCGAGCTGTCTGGCGTAGTTCACCTTCAGCCTGCTATGCGCAGCTTGTGCCGTCCTGGTCCTTGGATTGGGTGCTCTCTTCTCTTCTCTTCTCGGTTTGTTGTGGCCCCTTCGGTTCTGGATTGTTTTCAGAGGCTCTTTATTTTGTTGGCATTGGCCTCTGGGGGTTGGGTCGGGGAGCTTCATGCTCATCTCCAGCACAGAAGTTTTCTGCTCTTTTAGTCCTTCGTACTCACCTAATTGTGCTTGCGGGGTTGAGCTTTGGCTCTTTGGTCCCGCCTCTCAACTGTCAATCAACTGGTGTACAGTTTCCTGAGCCTACTGGGCTCTATCATATCTACATTTGAAACTGTGTATGGAGTCAGCCTCCACCACATCACTGCCTAGTGCATTCCATTTACTAACTACTCTGACACTGAAAAAGTTCTTTCTAATGTCTCTGTGGCTCATTTGGGTACTCAGCTTCCACCTGTGTCCCCTTGTTCGCGCCCCTCCAGTGTTGAATAGTTCATCCTTGTTTACCCGGTCAATTCCCCTGAGGATTTTGTAGGTTGTGATCATGTCCCCCCTTACTCTTCTGTCTTCCAGTGTCGTAAGTTGCATTTCCCGCAGCCTTTCCTCATAACTCATGCCTCTTAGTTCTGGGACTAGTCTAGTAGCATACCTTTGGACTTTTTCCAGCTTCGTCTTGTGCTTGACAAGGTACGGGCTCCATGCTGGGGCCGCGTACTCCAGGATTGGTCTTACATATGTGGTGTACAAGATTCTGAATGATTCCTTACACAGGTTCCTGAACGCCGTTCTGATGTTAGCCAGCCTCGCATATGCCGCAGACGTTATTCTCTTTATGTGG
>WNGS01164858.1:48086939-48111201 GCA_020271785.1 Procambarus virginalis
ACAGCTGGCCTTACTACTAATTCACACGAGTTCTAATTCTAATTCACAATTAAAAATTATTTCTACTGTATATTTACACTGTACAGTACAGTATCTTTTGTCAAGGCTTAAATAATCATTAACACTTACAATAATGTACTCTATCAACACTTTTTACACTAATTTATATGTCTTTCAATCATATTTTTATGTAGTGGAGGCTACACACGACTTTTGATGGGAATTCAGCATCAGCGGGTACAACATGGCTTGCAGACCATTCGTTGCTGGCGGATGCTCCCTGACTTGTCGATGGGAATTCAGCATCGGCGGGTGCAGCATATCTTGCAGAGCATTCGTTGCCGGCGGAGGCTGCACGACATGTTGATGGGAATTCAGCATCGGCGGGTGCAGCATATCTTGCAGAGCATTCGTTGCCGGCGGAGGCTGCACGACATGTTGATGGGAATTCAGCATCGGCGGGTGCAGCATATCTTGCAGAGCATTCGTTGCCGGTGGAGGCTGCACGACTTGTTGATGGGAATTCAGCATCGGCGGGTGCAGCATAGCTTGCAGAGCATTCATTGCCGGTGGAGGCTGCACGTCATGTTGATGGGAATTCAGCATCGTGGGTGCAGCATAGCTTGCAGAGCATTCGTTGCTGGTGGAGGCTGCACGTCATGTTGATGGGAATTCAGCATAGCTTGCAGAGCATTCGTTGCCGGTGGAGGCTGCACATCTTGTTGATGGGAATTCAGCATCGGCGGGTGCAGCATGGCTTGTAGGGCACTCGTTGCCAGCAGATGCTGCATGACTTGTTGAATTCCCAGTGGGTACTTTCACGAACTGTTGAAATCATGAATTTATCTATTTTTGTCTGAATCTGATTTTCTCTGGCTAATATTCTGAGACACTGCTCTCAGCCGCGTGAGTTAACAGTAAACAAAGCGGTCACATGGCCAGGCGCAGTACGATCTAGGTCCGTGGGAAAAAAAATACCTATTGCGTATACTATAAAAGGTATTTAATAAGAAAACAAAGAATTTTGTTTAATAACAATTGTTTTAAAATATTTTATTAATAATAATTTAGAATTTTCTTCGTGAAACTGAATCATTTTGAAAGAAAGTTAAGATTTAATATACCATTCTGGATGATCGCCTGGTCGCCATGTGAGGGGCTGCCGATGCCAAAACAAACCCAATACCGACCGTCGGTAATATCGACCACCAGACCGGTATACAAGGCTCCAGATACCGATCCCTCAAACCGGTCGTTAATACCGGCAGATCGGTATAAAAGAGGCCGTTAAATTGAATGGATACTGTATTCATTTAGCCTTTCACTCATTTCTTCATTCTCGGTAGCCCTTTTCCCCTTTCTCAATCTCTGGATTTTATCCTTTGCATGCAGCTTGCTTTTAATGAATTTATAGAAAAGGCCTGGATCTGTTTTACATTCTCCGCTATCCCCTTCTCAAAGTTCCTTTCTGCAACTCTCCTCATTGCTGTGTATTGTGTTGCTTGCTTGATTGCTTGTAATGGTAGTATGTTTGAGAGTTAGGCCTTTTCCTATATTGAACCCATTTTCTTGTCTTTTCCTTTCTTGCCCTCTCTCAATTTCTGTTGAACCACTCCTGTTTTCTGGTCCTGTATCTCCCTGAAGCAAGGTAGCTTCAGGGAGCCACCGAGGCTCTACCAGAAAAAAGTGCCTCGTTACTGTAAACATTGGGTGTTTGGCTCTTAAGATACATATTCCTGGGGGATACCCCCTCTTTATTGATTACATATGAAACATACCTAGTTAAATAAGTGCGGAATTGGGTTTGCTGTACTTGCTATCCTTAAATAATTTTCATGTCTATATAAAACCTTATTTCTTTTTTTCAGATCAAAGGGAAAAGGGATACGTGCCAAAGCAATATGTTCGTGAAAAGAAATTGTTTATAAAAGATCTTAAATATAAAGTGCCAACTGAAGCCTTTATTGATAAAAAAAATACTTGGGATAATGATGATAAATACAGTATAGACAATGAGGATTCGAGTAAAACTAATGAATTAATGCAAAATGATGCGAATGATGATAAAGTATTGAGATTAGAAGAAATTGCCATTAGTGGTGAGGATGTTGAGTATAATCGCTTAATAGTAAAGACTGAAGATGAGCAGCACCACCATACACAGAGAGAAGGGCCAACTTATGAAGGTGAAGAGAGTACAGATGAAAGCCAAGAGCTGCCAAAGCAATCACAGGGTGATGAAACTGGCAGTGAAGACATTGATGAACATGAAAGTAAGGAAGAGGGAGTGGAGGATGTCAAGAGAGAAGATACAGAGGAAGAGTCAAATGATTTAATTAGTGATTCTGATGAAGAAAACAATGACAGCAAGAAAGAAAAAGAGGAGGAGAACGTTGAGCAGTTTGACACTGCCGGTGAAAATGAGTCGATTACAGAAATGCTTGAAAAGAATGGAAGCCTTTCGGATTTAGTTGCAGCTGATGATACCACTGAGCTAAATGAGTCGACAAAGAATGGTTTTGACATTGATGATGCAAAAAGCGTAGACAGTTTTGATAGCTCTCCAGTAAATTATGAAGTAATTGATGGTACTACAGTGTATTTGGATGATGTTACTGTCACTGTCTCGACTCCTGTTGAGGAGTCGTCTACCATTCTTGAAGCCTCTTCGGGAGTCGCTGAAAATTTGGTGTCGGCACATCCACATCCATCACTTTCTCTGACAACATTTGAAACGGCTCAACCTCAAGTTGCTAATACCAAACCTACAGTAGCACCAAGCTTAGAAGATATTGCTTCAGTAGCTCCGGATGTTATAAGTTCAACTTATATAGTTGAAAAATCAGAGCAGATTACTCCCATTTTGCCTTTTGAAAAGGCACCTATAGTGTTGGAAAATATAGCTAATTCAGATATTAGTCCATCTTCATCGTGGTTGTTTAATGTTGCTACAACAGTATCGTCGTGGGTTAATGCTGAAGATAAAAGGGTTATTGAAGAAAGCAAGGAAGGTGATAGTGATGAAAAAGAAGATATAAATAAAGACGGTGAAGAAAAGGGGAGCAAATCCAATTACAGCCAAGAAAACCTGGAAAGTATTAATGAAGGGAGTACTGATGCGTCCCCTACCATTAATACAAATGCTGGTGATAGTATTGGTGCAACAGAAGAAATACCTATTCCTGAAGAAATTGGTGGACCAAAGTCCAGTTCAGGAGTTGAAGCCTCTGATATTCAGGCAGTGGCAGAAAGTGAAGGGTTCTTTTCTTCTTTATTTGGCAGCTCTGAAAAAACACACAATTTGGAAGTAGAGGAATCCACCAGTGTCACCGATTCCCCAGAAGCTCTGTTAGTATTGAAAGAGGCCGAGGAAGTAGAGGCTAATAATTTCTCAGAAGATGGTAGAAGAGAAGGTTCAGAGACAGACCCAACTGATTCCTCCAGTATTGCAGCTATTGACATTGTTCCCATAGATGACACTGAAATACCAGAAAATGTTGTACAGACCCCATATCATAAAGAAGAAGAATATAATACTTTCACCACCCAGCAAAATGCCCCTTCCTCAGCAGGTGACGATCCTCATTCTTCAGTTTCATCCACTCCGGAGGAACCTCCACAAATATCTCTGGAGACTGATAACCAGCCTCCTGTGGGAGATGGTGTGCATGACAATGGTGAAGGGGCAATAGGAGAAGAGGATACACATGTTGATATAGGTAAGGATACTTAGACCAGCATTGCTTTTCATATTAGAGGGTGTAGATTTAGGCAGTTTGATTTATCTTTAAAGAAGACAAAACTTTTGCAATATGAAATCTGTTAGAAAGGGTTACATTATGCATTGTTAAAAGATGCTCTTGTAGTAAGTCTTCATTAATAAAAATTTAAATAAATTTTTTAATTATGCTGTTCTTTAAAAAGATAGTTGCTTAATAATGTGTCTGATCGTGTTGAAAATTAAAGTTGTAGTCCACAAATAAAACCAGCGTTGAATGTAATGAAACGGCATTTTCTGGACGAGTCCCGGAGGCTCCTCGGAGCTATACCGGGCTGCTATGTATGTATTAGACCGTGGAATCAGTCAATTTGATTGGAGTTTTAGCCTACCAAGGACCACGAGACAGAATCTGGCCCCCCCCCCTCAGAAAGGCATGAGGAGCAATGGCTTATAGAAACCCCAATGTGGTTGGAAGCATTCTATGTCTGCTATCTACCGGGTCAGGCACCCAGAAAGGTAGGAGTCCCAAAACAGACCCCAACTGGTGAAACATTACTACCGAAAATTGAACTGCTAAGCAGAACTTCCTAATCTGAAAACAAACAAACAAGCATGATGTGACACCCACTGCTGTGCCTCCTGTCCACACAGTTCCCCTCCTTCCTGGGAGGGGGAAGGGGGAGCCCCAGAATCTGTGCCAGCTGTCCAGTTCTGAGGCTGGACATCAAAAACGAGAAAACTGCCAACCCAAGGGTTGCTGGGAAGCCTCCTGGACTCACCCAGAAGATGGCATTTCATTACATTCAATGCTGGTTCTCTGTGGTGAGCCCCCCTTCCCCCCTGGTTTTCTTGGAGCTACCTAACCCCAGAAAATGAAGAGGGACTACCTGGAAGGAGGCCGCCACTCATACCTCAACTCGAAGTCGAGACAACTGGCTGCAACCTGCGACCTGTATGTATTAGACCAGGCCAACATGGATTTAGAGCAGGATGATCATGCCTCTCACAGCTACTTGACCATTATGACAAAATCACTGAGGCATTAGAAGAAAAATAGAATGCAGATGTTGTATACACAGATTTTTCAAAGGCATTCGACAAATGTGACTATGGAGAGATTGCACACACAAAGAGGTCAATGGGTATAACTGGTAAAGTAGGACGCTGGATACTCAATTTCCTGTCGAACAGAACACAGAGTAACAGTCAATCAAGTAAAATCGAGTCCGAGCGCAGTTAAAAGCTCTGTACCTCAAGGTACAGTCCTTGCACCACTGCTGTTCTTATTCTCATATCAGATATAGACAAAAATACAAGTCACAGCTTCGTATCATCCTTTGCAGATGATACAAAAATCAGCTTGAAAATTACCTCTGCTGAAGACATTGGAAAAACTACAGACAGACATTTAACAAGATTTTCGATTAGGCAGCAGAAAATAACATGATGTTTAACGGTGATAAATTCCAGGTACTCAGATACGGCAAAAATGAGGATCTGAAACATAATACAGGGTACAAAACTCAATCGAATCTGCCCATAGTAGGAAAACAGCATGTCAAGGATTTAAGAATAATGATGTCCGACGACCTAACGTTTAGGGAGCATAACCAAGCAAGTATTGCGTCGGCCAGAAAAATGATAGGATGGATTACGAGAACCTTCAAGTCCAGAGATCCCATCACAATAGTTGTACTCTTCAAGTCACTTGTGTTGTCCCGTCTTGAGTACTGCTCAGTACTCACTTCCCCCTTCAGAGCAGGAGAGATTGCTAAAATAGAGGGAATACAGAGAACATGTATGGCACACATAGACGAGATAAAGCACCTAAATTATTGGGATCGTCTCAAAGCTCTCCAAATGTACTCGCTAGAAAGGAGACGAGAGAGATACCAAATAATATACTGTATACATGGAAAATACTGGAGGGACAGGTACCAAATCTGCACAGTAAAATAACAATGTACTGGAGTGAACGATATGGAAGAAAATGCAGGATAGAACCAGTGAAGAGCAGAAGTACCATGGGCACAATCAGAGAACACTGTATAAACATCAGAGGTCCGCGGTTAAACGTCCTACCAGCGAGCATCAGAAATATTGCCGGAACAACCGTGGACATCTTCAAGAGAAAACTAATTGTTTTCTTCAAGGAGTGCCGGACCAACTGGGCTATGATGGGTATATGGGCCTGCGGGCTGCTCCAAGCAACAGCCTGGTGGACCAAACTCTCTCAAGTCAATCCTGGCCTCGGGCCGGGCTTGGGGAGTAGAAGAACTCCCAGAACCCCATCAAGCAGGTATCAAGCAGGACCTAAAGTGACACATGCCTGACTAGGGCCAGAAACATTGTGATAACAGGCAGCCAGGATCCTGTTCGACCTCCAAAACCTTCGTGTCTGAATGTAAGACCAAGACAAATTACCAGAAACGGCAGCTAAAGCAGAAAACTTGCGAACATCAAGGGCACGAGGAGAGACTACAGGCTGGCTTGACCGAATAACCCTGTGGACGACCTGGGAGACCCGAGCCCTGGAACAGGGGAAGAAGGGAAACTGGGTCCACCCAAAGCGGTTTCCCGGTCACCGAAGCTGTGGCGCGCAAATAACGGCTAAGAACCGCAACTGGACACAACACATGAAGCACCCCTGGCCGAACCATCCAAGCAACAACCCAAGAACCCCTCCGGAAAGCGGCCATCTCAAACTTCGTTGGAAAAGGAGACTGCTGCAAACGAACAACTTCCCACCAGGACTGAAAGAGCAAAAACACCTGCACCGGATAAGAGCATGATGCTTCCCAACCCCCAGAGGCCAATGCCAACAAGAAAAGAGCCTTATCAAGACAATCCTGAACCGAAGGGGCCACAATAAACTGAGGAGAAGAGAGAGGAGGGAGCACCCAGTCTAATGACCAAGACAGCTCAGGAGCCGCATGAGCAGGCCGGAGGTGAAACAACGCATGAGACAGCTTGTGAAATGGATCAGAAGTATCATCCACCCCGAACGCAAGTAGAGCAGCTCCACCAGTCCTGTACGATACGAAGCGACAGTATTCGGCATAAGATGATGGTCCTGAAACATCCAAGAGAGAGGGAGAGAGAGAGAGAGAGAGGACAAAACAACCCGAGCTGGAACCGAAGAGAACCTACAAAGAGACAAAAAATGATGAAAAGACCGCCAGGAAACTCCATACTGCCGCTGAGATGAAGCATGCAGGTGGGACAGCATCAACAAAGCCACCTGATCACTATGTCAGTGGTGATAAACCCATGTCAGAAAGACCAGATGCAAAGATCAGAGAACACAGAGCTAGCCGTGTACTGGTCTGGCCTGATCTGCTGAAAGAGACGGAGCCCTAGAAAAGTCCCCGGGTTCGGACACCGAGCAAGCAGCGCCTGAAACCAAGGCTGGGCCAGCCACCTTGGGGCCATCAGGACTACTGTCCCCTAGTAAGTCTCCAAATGAACCAGAACCCGAAGCTGGACCGGGGGATTAGAGGTACAGGAAACCCCACCTTGACCAGTCCTGCCGAAAGGCATCGACCCTGATGGCCTCGCAGTTGGGGAAGTGTGCCACATACATTGAAAGACGCCTCGACCACACCGACGCGAAGAGGTCCACCTCCGGGCGCCTGCACGTCTGGCAGAGCCAACTGAACGAGTTGGTGTCGACTGTCCATTCTGTCAATTAGGTAATAAACTGGAACAGGCCGTCCACCAGGAGATTGGACAGTCCCTAGACATGAACTGCTAGGAGAGCCAAACCCGAGAACTCAGCAGACAAGTCGCCCCGAAGAGATCGGCCCCAAAGAGCCGAGGACCGCATCGAACCCCCCTTGGTTCAGGCAATGAATCACCAGGGCACAGTCCGAATGGAGCCAAATCGTTGATCCGCGAGCAACATGGACCCTCCGAAGCGACTGCCACACTGCCGCACCGTTCTGTGAGCTTGATGGAAGGATGGACCCCACTGACCCTGGCCAGCCTGGTGAGCACTGGTCACAAAACCCCAGCCGAGAGATGAGGCATCCGTGAACACATCGAGCAAGGGCTTGGGTAGGCGCCACTGTACTGAACCCCGAAAAACCTGAAGAGGAAACCGGCTATGCAGCAGCCGACGCAAGGCCCTTGAAAACCGAACCCATCAATTGCAAGAGCAGCAGAAACCAGAACAGATGCCAAAGCCAGACCCAACTTGGCGGTTAAACCAGCACGGCGAAGTTCATAATCTCGCACAGCTGCTCGAGCAATCGACGAGTGACCTGGGACCTTCCCCAGAAACAGCTGAAGGTGGGGACTGCAGGTGCAACATCGACACTGGAGAGAGAGATAAGGAAGTGGTCCTAGAGTCTCGATGAAGACCCATCCAAGTCCGAACCTGAGAAGGAACCAGATGGGACTATCGCCAGTTGACCAAGAATCTGAACTTGGTGAGCTGGGAAAGAACCAAATCCCTGGTAAGCAGACACACGGACTGGCTGGGAGCCCACACCAGCCAGTCGTTGAGGTAGGCCAGAACCCGAACCCCTAACAGATGCAAGCTGGTCACCACAACCCAGGTAAGGTGTGTGAAAATGCGAGGTGCCAGATTAAAGCCAACAAAAATGGTAAGCTTGACACCCCACGACAAAACTGACCCAGTTCCTGAGCCACGAATGAATTGAGATGTGCTAATACACATTTCGGAGGTCCAGAGATACCATCCAAGCATCCACCTCTAAATGAAGCCGGACCTGATCATCCAAATGGAGGGGCAAAAGACCCGGGGGGTGGGGGGGGGGGTCAGATGGGATAAGTCCAGAATGAACCTCAGATCCCCATAGTCCCGTTTCAGGACTGGGAACAGATGGGAAACCCACCTCAGGGACGTCATCATTTCGACCACGCCCAAGTGCACACTCCAAGGTAACCTGACAACACAGAAAAGGAGGCTTGCCCTGCAAACCCCGTACTCCCCCCAAAGGAAGAGGATCCACCCAGTGCCACTTCAGGCCAAAGGAAACGACCCGAAATGCCCACAAATTGTGGGACCAGGTGTGAGCAAACATCACGAGCCTCCCTCCCATTGCTCCATCAACGGGGCGAGTAGCGAAATGGCTGATGCCTCTTATGAGAAGCCGACCAAAACACAGAGCAAACACCGCGCTGTCCAGACGCCGCTGACTCCGAAGGAGGTGCCTGCTCTGAAACTGACACCGCTGGCTTACCACGACTGAGGGAACCCTGAACCCTGGCACAACCCTTCCGGGCAGGATCCCCACGTCCACCCCGGAGAACCAACAAGTCCGACAACTAGATGAAGTCACCCGCAGATACTGCATGAACGCAGACTCTGCAAACAGCAATGAGCAATAAGGCGCCAAAAACCTAAGAGCTAGGGCCCAAGCAGATTCCAAGGAGGGAATGAGCACAGCCTGACGGCATGTGAAGTGAGAAGCGAAGAACAGACATCGCCTCTTTGAAGGTCGGCGCGTACAACGTCAACAAGGCAACTGATGCCCGAGCCACCAAGGTAAGCGCACAACACCCAGTGCCTCCACATCTTCCTCAAGCCAGTCCAAAGACAGCTCAAAAATGGAAAAGAAAAGCAAGACCAAAGCCAAATGACCAGGGGCGCGCAAATCCTCGGCTACAAGAGATGCCGAAAGGGCAGGAACTTGCACGTGAAGCTGCGCCTGGCTGACATTCTTAGAAAGAGCAGGGGCGAACAAGCACACATTGAGGCGCTCAAATTGCCCCCCCCCCTTCAGGTAGACCTGAACAACAGTAGATGTTTCTCGCCATTTAAGCGTGTGGGTCCGACAGAGCATATGCCACACACACCCAATGAAAAGAAAGGACAGTCTGCCAACCAGGATGACTCCAGCACCTTGTAACACACCCAATAAGAAAAAGCTGTGCCAAATCCAAACGAGGAAAGATCTATTACTGAGGCAAAATCCAGGTCACGCAGGAAGTAAGCCACAATGACCTCCCGAAACCTACCTCCCTAGGCGGGATGCAGGAAGCCGAAAACCTCTGGAAGGAAGGGATCAAGGAACACAAGTGAACTGGGAACCAAACCAGGGGCGGAGCTGTACCCATATCAAACTTGTACAGGGAGCAGGGGATAAGAAAACCCCTCCTTCTGTAACAGAAAACCCTGTGCTGAGAGTATCAACACCCAAACGAAGTCAAATGGGACCCCAAGCCCCCCGCCAAGACAACCTTCCCCCCCCCCAGGACAACCTCCCCCCCCCCCCCCAGGACAAGGGCGAGGGAGCGTGGTCGAAACTACAATAAAGTCAGTGACTAACGCCCAAAGTCCGGGTCCCTATAACGAAAGCGGGGCATCCGGAAAGGCAACCGAGAGCGTTGCAGCAACCTGAACCTTGCACGCCGCTGCTGCCTGCACCCACTTGCGAACACCACTCGCAGGCCTCCAGGTCAAAGGTGTCATCACCCCAACAGGCAGCATGACGGAGGCAAAAATGGTGAGTGCTACCCTGAGACATGGGGACACCAACCTTAGACCTTAGCGAGATGGGACTCGGAGGACATATCCATCGACCACTGAGTACCAGTGGGGTTTTCCAGGGCCCTTAGGCTGACTGCTAAGGGAAGCCCAGTCAAGGTACTACTAACTTGTGACCCAAAACTACCAAGAGAACAAATAAAGCTGAACCCCTGTGACGTGTACAATCACAGGAGACCTAGCAGGGGACCACCAGAAAAACAGGTGGTGAATTATGGCAAAGGGACAGACCCTCACCCGGCAAGAACAAAAACAAATAAAAAAGCCCGCAAAAGTACAGCGTCTCCAGGGGAACAAAACCGGCCTCTATGATATTATAAGACAAGCTGCACAATACCTTACGCCCATACTAGCGATGATACTACCTGCTACCCAAGGCCAAACAGCGGCTAAGAGAACCCCAAGCTGACCCCAAAGGCGGGCAATCGCCGAGCAGCAAAAGACCCTCTGTAGGTAGTTCCCGAATGACTTGTGGAAGGCAACCCCATGCTGCAAGGGCTGTACTTACAGGGCACCCAGGGAAGAAGGCCCTAAGTGCATGCAGCCCAAGTACTTCTTAAATTACTCCTGGCTTGTACACCACAACACAGTAGAACAATCCCACAAGGCACAGCACTGCCAAGAATCAGGAGCCAGAGTCAAATGACTGCCACTCAACACATCAGCCTCAGAACTGGGGTTAGATGGCCAGTGCGGGTCTGGGGCTTCCTCTTCCCACTCCCGGGGGTGGGGGGGGAACTGCTGGGACAGGCAGTGCATGTGACGTCATGCTTGTTTTCAGATTGGGGAGTTCTGCTTAGCAGATCAGTTTTCGGTAGCAATGTTTCACCAGTTGGGGTCTGTTTTGGGGGACATACCTTTCTGGGTGCCTAACCCAGTAAATGGCAGACCGAATGCATTCAACCACATGGGGGTTTCTATAGACCATTGTGTCTTGTGCCTCTTTAAGGGGGCCAGTTTCAGGCTCGTGATCCTAGGTAGGTAAGAACTTGAATGATGATGCCACGGTTTAATACATACTTATCAGCCAGGTAAAGCTCCGGTGAGCCGGAGGGGCTCTCCACAGAAATAAGTATTTTGTAGGAATCTGGTCTGTGCCAAGTGGAACAAAGGCTATATTAAGTTCATACACAACTGCCAAAAAATCCTTGAAATCACAGATTTAAAAGTAATCTTTAATCTTAATTGTAAAAGAAGAAATGATATTCATAAGTTTGTAAACAGCTATGTATGGTGATTTAACTCAAGATAATTCTCTTGAGAAGGACAGTACATTGAAGATATTGCTAATTTTTGAGTGTTCAAGTGCCCACAGTACTTCATGGATGCCATTATAGTAATAACATCATTATAAGCACAATGTCAAATGTTGAGATTTAAATGAATAACCCTAATCATTCCTTCTTAAAATTATCTTCTTTTGAGTTTAGTATTTGGAAATGAAATGATTATAACCTTTATTATTGATGAGGATGGTATTAAAGTGACCAATTAGCTGATAGAGAAGTTCTTGATGCCGCTTTTACTCATGATCCTGTTCAATCAAATGTTGTAGACACAGAAGAGCCCAGGGTTGCAACAGTTTCTGAAGTAGAGGATCCTACTCATCTTTCCCCTTCAAGTGAAGATGAGGAAGACCCTGGGCCCAGTACTGCACGACCAATGTATGCAGAACCTCAGCCTTCGTCTCAAGACTATCCCGTGGAATCCCACGGAGACTCCAGTGATGTAGTACATCTAACGGGTGCGTTTAGTTGCAAAACATTTGTACTTAACTAGCTTTGTCTTACAGGTCTGGTATCTAACACAAATCACAAATGTAATTTGTACTCATTTTAGACGAGATTAATTTTCAAGTTATTTTCCAAAAGTATCTTTGGAAATAATACATGCGAGACAAAATTATTGTACAACTATAAATCTTGTTCAATTTTTGTTTGCTAATTGAATATGCACACACCACATTATCTTTAGGGACAGTAAAGTATTTTTTATAATTGCTCAGTTATTTGCACTAGGGAGATTCAGTAAAGATAAGCTTAAACATTTATAAAAATATTCATTCCCATTTCTCCAGCTGCTAATGAAATATAAAATAAATTTTATCTACCAAGTAACATGTAACTATTACATGATTCAATGATTAAAAGAATTAATTTTGTTTCACATTTTTTTTAAACTGAGCTTATCAATTATTTAGTTCTTAGTAGGTGAAATTGGGGAAGCCAATTTAAATCTATTTGATACTGTATTGGATCAGAATGTAAGATAAATTAGCACTTGCTGGTGCAGTAATTAAGGAAACTGATGCTTCTCTATATAGGGCTTAAGTGGATGAAATGGAAGTTTTGTGTATACTGAGTAGTAGTAATATCATCACATGTCGGCTGGTGCACCACCACACCGGTAACGTGTCGGCTGTACAGTGCTGGAATAAAAAACTGAAGCCGGTTGGCCCGGCTTTCCTCTTTTCCTAGTCGAGCCGGCTAGTTTCACCAAGTTTTCGTTGTTTCTTTTCTTCTAGGGGGAGTTCTTCTGATATTTTTAGGGCTTTGATCGTTTTAAACCAGACGGTGGTTTGTTTTGATTCGCCTATCTTTCTGGGTGCCTTCTCTGCTGATGGCAAAGATGATAACCTTTAAATATAAAGTGATCATAGGCCCTCACTCTCTGCACCAAGTTCTGGCTCATGGTATCCAGTAGGCAAAAAGAACAACGCAACTGATGACACTAGGTAGTATGGCACTTGATCAGTAATGATAGCCTCTGGGGGCTTAGCCAAAAATTGGTGTTTCATTACATTTAACACTTTTTTTTCTTCAGTAGGTTTTTTGAGCTGCAGATGTATTTATTGAGGGCAGAAGTTACTTTTCATAACTATAAATAAATAGCCCACAATGTGTGTGGGAGCACCTGCTCAGGGCTTGTGTGTGTCCATATCACATTAGAGAGAACCTTGGAGAAAACGGAGATTAAGTAAACAAAGATACCATTTTTTTCAAATTTAGTGGAATAAATTGCATCAGTAGTGTGTTCCAAAAGTATTTCAAAACTATACAGTATATGCCAAAATATAAAGAAAACAAGGCACTGAGAGCTTAGATCTCTCCTTGTAACTGGAATTTGACTGGCATTCCATTCCTGTGTTAAAGTACAGTACAGCATAGTACTGTATAATTTTACTGAAATTAAATACTGTTACAATACTGCATAGTATAGTGGAACCTCTGTTTTTGTATGCCCTTCTTTTCGGTTCTCAAGATCGGTTTCTCTGAAAAATTTGACTTGGTATTCGAGGTTTGACTCGGTGCTAGAGTTTGTTGATACACACTTGGGCTGACCGAGCACATGGCGTGCTTCAGTTTACCAGCGTCTCCCGCTTAGTGACGACCTCACTGAATTCTTTGTGAAGAATTTCATTGTTTTTGTGCTTTTTTGGCGTCTGAACATAAAAGTTCTTATTATATATCCATGCCATGGGTTCCATGAAAGTCAGTGGTAAAATTCAACATAAAAAAATAGTTGAGGATGACGATAGAGGAAAAACAAGATATCATTCATAGTGAGACAATGTGATGTCTCACTACAGACAAGTGTTAAACGTAGGGAAAAACAAGTGTCTTTAGACAGATTCTTAGTAAGACTAGCAAGCAGTGAACCACAACCAGGTCCTAGTGGTATGCCTGCAAAACATAAGAGAGAGAGTACTCCAGAAATTTCATCACTGTTGTTATAATGGAAGTGGACTCTCCCTTCCAATCGCTAATCCCCTCTCCTCCACCTCCCCTCCTCACTCTCTTCCATATGCCAACAAGAGTCCTCAATAAAGATAAGATATACTTGTACATACTCTAGTACAAAATATGTTTAGTAGTATGTTAAAAATGTATTTTTAAGTTAATATTTTTGGGTGTGGAACGGATTAATTCAGCTTACATTATTTCTTGTGGGAAAATTTGGTTCGGTTTTCGAATTTTCAGTTTTCAAACCGTCTCTGGGAACGGATTAAATTAAAAAAACAAAGGTACCACTGTATGTGAAATTAATGTGGCTAATAAATGTATAGCTATTATATGTTTGTTGTTGTGATACTATGCACTAATACTCATAAGACCAATGTTTACAGGAGAAGATAAAGTATGTACAGCGGATCATAGTGAGGGTGTTGATGTCGTCCAAGATGAAGGATCTTTGTCTGAGGAGTTCCTGAGGGCTTCTCACAGCTTGGTGAGTAAGATGAAATTATTTACATTGCAACGGTGATGGAGGTGACACAGTAGTTCTCCTAGGGTCTTGTGGTTTGCTTGAGGTAATTACACTATATGGTTATGTTGGGTAAGTTGTAATTTTGACATCTCCAGCTAGCTCGTTGAGGTGCCTGATTATGTTATAGTACGGTGAGCTTAGCGGTATTATTATTTGCCTGTTTTGGCTTTGGTGATGCACTACAAATGAATGGATATGAGCGTCAAGTAAATGAAGTGCCTGCATACCTTAACACACTCGTGCGCCATTCATGCATGCCACAGAAATGACGTCCTGCGCAGTTCAGTGTGGGCGAGCATGTGGCGACACCGAAAAGTGTATACTCGTTTCAGTTTTCTCACCTTAATTCTCGTGCTATGTCGTTCGGTTTGGTATCATTGTGTTGGCAATAGAATTCCCTACAGGGGTATATGCAAATAAGGTTCAAAAGCCTGCTGTGACTCCCCACAGCAAAGCCTAAAGTTGGCAAAGTTACCTGTAAGCGCGCAAAATCAGTAAAATGTGTAATCATTTCAGTTTTCTCACCTTATTTCTTGTGCTACGTCGTTTGTTTTGGTATCATTGTGTTCGCAATAGAATTCTCTACAGGGGTATATGCATACAAGGTCTAAAAACCCGGCGTGACTTCCTACGACAAAGCCTAAAGTCGGCCAAGTTACCTGTGAACGAGCACCAATTGGCACACCTACAGACTAATGTATATACTCGTTCAGTTTGATAACATAAATTTTCGAGTTGTGCGTTTCATTTTGGTATCAAATAGTGCGCAATCTAAAGGTGTGTATTTTAAAACTAGTCCCATAATAATAGAGCAATAAATGGAATTTTAACAAATATTTTAAATTTTGGACACTTTTTAACGCCCGTCACCACAAAATTATTTATATCTTTCCAGTGTTTTGACATCAATTTTCGTAATACGTCTTTCATTTTGGTATCAAATTGTGCACAATCTAAATGCACTCATTTTGAAACCACTCCCAGATTGATCGGATAAAATTTTATTTTTTTACAAATATTTGAATACATGACACGAGCGATAGTCAACTGCTGAGAATCGAGAGAAAAATGAGTGACGACGGACGTCGGCAATGGAGTGCGATAGTGTTAATACCATAGCACATTTCCAACACTGTACTTCATTTGTGTGTTTGTGCATGTTTGAACTCTACATGTGTATAAAATATGCTTGTTTTCATAAGATTGTTGCTGGTAATCGGTTCATAGTGCATAATTTTCTGGGAGGGCTTCCTCGGTAACTCCCTGGTGCTAGCCACCCGACTAACTCGAAACGTATTGTCACTCAAGGCCCTAGTGAGTTGTAGTATCACCTACCAGAGACCAGAAGTCAAAGCTTGCTCCACTCAGAGGTACTGAGAATGGGAAATACTAGATCACCAAAACAAAGACAGAGGTAAGAAGGTCAAGCAAACCAAAATAAAATGACGAAGTATTAGCACCCATTATGACAAGGAACTCGGCAGCTAGACTGTTACCCCCCACTAGTTACACACCCCAACCACTAGTTGGCAGCCTTAGGACTCTGGGATCTGCCTAGTGTCAATGGACAAGTCGTGCTCCTGGTGTGGGTCTGTCAACAAGTGCTTTCCATGTTTCCTCACTCTGGTTCCATTTTTCCAAATAAATATTGGCTGCCTATCCTTTGCACTCTCTTGCAAGGGCCTGTACTTATATTTCCTCTATTTAATGTTTGCTTCACATAAGTATGTTTCACAACTTTACTATTGCATGGACTTTCTTTATTTACCTCGGTTCAGCTTACTCCTGCTAGAACTGGAAAGCCCCCCTGTGGGTCTTGGGTGTGGCTCGGCTATAGACCTGCTTGGCAAGACTGCTCTTCTTGTGTATGAGTGGTTTTTGGGGGTGCCTGTGCTTTAATTTAATTGCCATTCATTCTGCCTCTGCAAACTGCCATTAAGTTTTGTTTACTTCTGGCTTTGGTTACCTTGCCATGCGCTGTCATGTGATTTGTTTTATCACTGTCATTGTCACACCCTGCATCTCTGTGCATCTCTGTGGTGGGCTGGGTTTTGGCTCTGGTCCCTGGTAGGCCAAACTGAACTCCTGTGTCTGTGACCCATTTGGATTGAGCAGTCTCAGTGAGATTACTTCAGGAAGCCACCAGAGCAAATCCTGAAAGACAGGTTTCATTACATTTAACGCTGGATTTTCCTATACAGTTTTTAACTCATTATAATATAAAAAGTACAACGAATAACGATATTCGTTGATATACGTTCGGGTCGACCGAGCGCGTTGCACGTGCCGACCTGCCTCAGTTTACTAGAGCCGCCTGCTTAGTGACGATGACACTTATAAGAAATTACATTTCTTTGGTGATTTTTTGCTTTTTGAACATAAAACTGTATATTATATATCATGCCATGGGTCACAAGAATGTCAGTGGTAAGGTTCAACATATGAAAACACATGTGAGGATGACCATAGAGGCAGCTGAGCAAATTTCTTCAGGGAAGGAGGAGGCAGTACAAAATGTCCCTTCCTCAACAATTAGTAAGTTATGTAGACTGTGGGAAGAAATGCAAACTTTTGTTGAAACAACTCGCCCAGAGCAAGCTGTAGTAGGTCGTTGCCTTAACCTTTTCAATGACACTGATGCATCACTACAGACAAATGTTAAAACAAAGGGAAAAACAAGTGTTGCTAGAGAAAATTTTTTAGTGAGACAAACAAGCAGTGAACCACAACCAGGTCCTAATGGTATGCAGGCAAAACGTAGGAGAGAGAGTATCCCAGAGAAAACGTCACTGCCTGATGTGATAATGGAAGGGAACTTCCCTTCCAAACAGTAACACCTCTCCAACTTCGCCCTCATCACCATCTTTCAAACGTCAAGAGTTCTCCATAAAGGTAAGATAAACATATGTTCTGTACTGTATTGTAGTTAGAGAATTTTTTTTTATTCAATATAAAACGTATTTTTAAGTTAATATTTTTGGGGGTGTGGAATGGATTAATTCAATTCCCTTTATTTCTTATGAGAAAAATCACTTCAACTTAGGATATTTCGACTTACGATACGTCTCTGGGAACGGATTACCATCGGAAATCGAGGCCCCACTGTATTTGGAAATTGTGTCTTTTCCTGTGAATGTGTAAGATGGAATTACAATAGTGAGTGAGCAGTTTGTTCATAAGTATACCATCAACCAAAAACACCCTGTTTTCACCTAATTGAGCTTGTGGGGCTGAGCTTCAGCTCTTTGGTCCTGCTTCTCAACTGTCAGTCTTCTGGTGTACAGGTTCCTGAGCTGTTTCAGCTCTATCATATCAACATTTGAAACTGTGTTTGGAGTCAGCCTCCACCACATCACTTCCTAGTGCATTCCATTTACTAACTACTCTGACACCGAAAAAATTCTTTCTAATTCTGTCTGTGGGTCATTTGGGTACTCTGCTTCCGCCTGTCTCCCCTTGTGCAAGTACCATCCGTGCAATAAACTTTTAGGGCTATGATAATGAAAATATCATATATGATAATATGAAAATAATGTTCTTATCTACCCCCTGTCAATTCCTCTTGAGAATTTTGTGTGGGGTACCTGATAAACAATGTTTCTGTGGAAAAGAAATATGTTTTATTCACAAGTATAATCATAGTCATTTGCAAATATATCTGGAATGTATACTTTATATATCATTTTTTTCCAGCTACCAGAAGGCTTAGCATTTGGAGTTGAAGCAGAAGTGGCTGATCCACATATGTCTGCTGGAGCAATTGTTTTCCTGTTTATTGTCGTCTTCACTATCATTACCATCTACTTTGTTCATCTGATCATGGTTGTAAGTATACAGAATTTCATTATTAGGTTTGATTACTTATACTGCCTTCTGCACACATTTTGTGCATGTTTTAGTGACAATGAAATTGTTATATTTGGAATGGGACACTCACATGGGTGTACAGTATTCACGTGAAGAGGTGATGCAATTAGCTCTAGTCAGCTATTGACAGAAAAGGACAATTGTATTGATAGGATAACAAAAAATGGAAAGTTTGAGAAACAGTGGTTGTCATCATTGACTTTAAGAGGACTCCTCACTGAGGTACAAGTGGTGGCCAACAGTGACAGAGAATGTTTTCTGGATAGGCAGGAACCAGCAAGAATAATTAGGTTGGTAAATATCGAGTTCACATAAAATTGCCACCCATACTTCTGTGGAAATAAACATGACATTCACCTGGACTTTGTGTGGGGTCTCGAACTGTGGCCCCCACGCGTGTGATGCCGTAACTCTACTGACTGGGCTGTGAGCAGTCTTAAAGGAAAGTTTCCAGAAGCAGCATCCTGCTGCCAAACTTGCAATTACCCTAGTAGTCAGGGAAAGTTTGAAAATTCCAGTTTAGCAGCAGGATGCTGCTTCTGGAAACTTTCCTTTAAGACTGCTCATAGTCCAGTCAGTAGAGCTACAACCTCTCTTTCACATGAAACTATTAATGAATGAATGCTTCATGGGAAAACAAAAGGAATCAGTTCTATGGTTTTGCAAACTGTAAAGTGTACTTAAAATGATGTAAACAAATTTTTTGGCAGAGGTAAGTTGGTGGTGCGTGAGAACTGAAGAACCATTTCAACTTTTGGTGCATAATCGCAGCCGGAGCAAGAAACCTGAGCCAGCATGTGTGTGGACCCATGAGCCAGACTAGATCAAATATTCTCTAAGAGAGTTTGATGCGAGTAATGAGGGAGGCAGCCTACAAAAGTCGATACAGTATATGCCTTGTAGGTCAGAGGGAGGGGGGGGAGGGAGGGGATCAAATTATGATTAATGTAAACATTTCGTAAATTACGCTGGCTGTAATTTGTGTGATTTTTGCATCAAGTAGATCATGGCATATTCGGTAAAGAAATTTTATACCAAATTTTAAAATGCAATCTGAAAACTTTCTCTTGGTGGCTTAATTAAGCATGGATTAACAGGGATTAATGTTGGAGAACTCCAGATTTTAAAATCTATGGTAAACTAAAGCAAGAAAATTGGATGCTATGAGCATTGTTATTTTCCTGTAACTACAAGTAGTTTATCACACCTGCAAATTAATTTTCATTAAAAGCATGCAACTAACTTTATACATTTTTTATGATAGACAAATTGAAAAGATTTTGTCACTGTTTGACAATATGGTTAAATTTTGCTATTAAATGAATACAATTCCAATAATTTAAAAGATAAACTACTATATACAGTGGAACCTCGGTTTTCAAATGCCCTTGTTTAAGAATTTATCGGTTCTCGTGCTCGATTCCTAATTTCTTTGAAATATTTGACTCTATTTAAGGTATACCACGGTGCTAAAGTTTGTTGATACACTTATGAGCCGACCGAGCGAGTGGCACGCTTTAGTTTACCGTTGTCTCCTGCCTAGTGATGACCACGTTAGAATTCTTTGTGAAGTTTTTTTTCTTTTGTGCTTTTTTGGTTTCTGAACATAAAAGATCTTAGTATAAATCATGCCATGAGTTCCAAGAAAGTCAGTGGTAAAGTTCAACCTAAAGAAGTAGTTGTGAGGATGACGATAGAGGGGGGGGGGAGATATCATTCATAGTGAGATGATGTGATGTCTCGCTACAGACAAGTGTAAAATGTAGGTAAACAAGTGTCTTTAGACAGATTCTTAGTAAGACAAGCAGGCAGAGAGCCACAACCAGGTCCTAGTGGTATGCCTGCAAAACATGAGAGTGAGTGAGTACCCCACAAATGTCATCACTGCTGTTATAATGGAAGGGAACTCCCCTTCCATTCCTCCTCCCCCTTTCCTCACTGTCTTCCATACATCAACAAGAGTTCTCAATTAAGGTAAGATATACTTGTACATACTCTTAATACAAAATATTAGTAGTAGTATGTATAAAATGTATTTTTAAGTTAATATTTTTGGTGTGTGTGGAATGGATTAATTCAATTTACATCACTGTGTTTCTTATGGGAAAATTCGTTTCGAATTTACAGTTTTTGAACTGTCTTTGGGAACGGATTAAATACGAAAATGGAGGTATCACTGTAGCTGTGTTTATTAATCTTAGTACAATAGCAATATGTGTACCACTTAATTTGTAAAGGTATTTTGTGAATGAGGATATAGAGTATCTTGTGATTATATATATGGTGCATAATTATAACTCAATTCATTGGTTAATAGTGTCAATATAGAAAGTGTTGGTGTCTTTACTCTAAAGGATCATATGTTCCTTGGCTTACCACTCATTATAGTTTTGCTTTCTACTGTTAACTAATGCCATTTACTCCAATAATTTAATAACCAAAAGAAGCTTATTGCATTTAGTTTTTGTTTAAAAAATTTATCTAAAATCTTAAAACAAGTAACTTGTAGAGGCTAAATAGGGTATTAATGCAATGCCAAATGAGATATGGGTAGAGAGACCATTGTGTGCTACACCTAGAGTGTTATGTACTGTATTGTTTGTCTTTCTCTTTATACTTAATTTTGTTCCCATTCCAGAAAGCTTCTCGTGAGGCTCCCATGCTGCGGGCATTAAATCATGTTGAACATCAGAATCGTTTAATGGCTGAAGAAAATACATCCTTGCATGAACAGCTATGTAAAGCACGAGCTGAAGTGAGTAAAGTAGTTAAAATTGCCTAAATCTGCTGTGAGAATTTTTATATTTACTGTACTTATTTCTGTATTTAAAGAAATGTCAGATAATGAGAGTAACAAGTAAATGCTCCCTCAAACATTCAGTTTGTGTTTGTAGCAAGTCAACAAAAGTCAATAAAAATTTCAGACACTCAATAGCCACCAAGATAATTTTCCAAGATTTCTTTTTCTTTTGTGAAGTGGCTTTTTTTAAATTTTAGGTTTGCAATATTTTCTCCCTTTTCTTTGTATTCCTTTTATGTTTTTTGTTTTTAATTTACCTGCATGTTAATCTGTCATAATCTTTTGCATTGTTTTTATATTCAGTTGGAGGCTGTGTCATCAAGTGTCATGGGATCAGTTGACGATATTATAGAGCCAGACTCCCGACTTGAATTAATTAAGGTTAGATATTCTGAAGTCTTCTATTATTACTAATTATTTGTTAGTATAAAATATATTTTGTGGGGGGAGCCCCTTGTGACAACCTGAAGCTTTATCTCTGAGATGGTTCCCCAACTTCTAGGTCACATCAGCTGCAGAATTGTGTTTGGTCTATTAGGGACCACAGCCAGGACATGGCTCCCTCTCAGAGGTGTAGAGAGCAGGTGACACTCCTCCACCCCACTGGGAAATCATCCAGAAAGTTAGCAAACCAATACAGACCACTACTGGATTCAAAGAGACTGAAACCTCAATACTGCCAAAGAAGCTAAGAAGATAAGAAAGATAAGAAATATTGCCAGAACAACCGTGGACATCTTCAAGATAAAACTAGATTGTTTCCTCCAAGGAGTGCCGGACCAACCGGGCTGTGGTGGGTATGTGGGCCTGCGGGCCGCTCCAAGCAACAGCCTAGTGGACCAAACTCACAAGTCGAGCCTGGCCTCGGGCCGGGTATGGGGAGTAGAAGAACTCCCAGAACCCCATCAAGCAGGTATCAAGCTCTCCCAACAATGTAAACCAATGATTGAATCAATCAAAACAAACGTGAGCTTGTTTGCGTTACCTCCTCACCAACTGTCAGAGCTCCTGGTCCTTTCCGGTCTTCCACATCAGTTTTGTTGATGTATGTGAAGGTTTACTACAGGGCTTCTGGGTCATTATTAAATAGTGTGGGACCTGCTGCTTTTAAGCTGAGTGCCAGCCATCATTGGACTTTGTCGTGTGGGGACCATTTGCTTAGTCTTGTTCCTTCATTGTTATAATTTGAGTGTTTTCTGTCTGGTTTGTGCTGTATGGAAGTGGCTTATAGGGTTCCTGGAGCTCTTATGTGCTCAGGGTTACCTTCCCGAGTGATTGCTGGCACTGCCTCTGCACTGAATGAGTTCTTTTATCTGGTGTGTTCAGGTATTTGATTTTTTAAGACCACTGAAGACCAAAGGTGGGTGCCTTCCCTTGGGCAAGTCGGGAATCTTTCTGCCCTTCTGTCTAGGCCCCTTGTTGGGGGTGAGTATTTAGGCTGGTTGGGGCACACTGTTAATTAGCACTTGTTTGTATGACATAGTTTGGCACTTATGGCACGTGTTGACTAAGATGTGTTGGCCTACTTTTTGATATACAGCAAGTCTTTTCAGTGCCTGGGTGTTGTGCTTAGTTTGTCCCCTGGTCCCTAGGAATTCCCTGTGGGTTTTGGTGTGGTCTATGGAAATCCTCTCTCCGAATCTGTTCTTTCATGGAGTTTCAGGGCTATTTGTCGTCTTTACCATGGGGTGACAAACATTCTCGCTGCCTTCACCATGCTGCCTGGTAGGTTAGTAACACTAACGGCCCTGAGTCCTGTGGAGTTTCCTCTTCCCTCGTGGCTCTTCTCTCTGACCTTCACGATAACACTCAAGTTTATCAGGCAGCTTCCACATTGTGGGTTCCTCTGGCTACCTTCAGCAGTCTCAGTTGTGTGCCCGGTTGGATGTCCTAGAGTTGTCCCATCTTGTTTTTAGGGACTCAGAATTAAAGTGTTTGTGAATTCTACATTGGTTCTGCCTGTGCCTCCAATGCTTACCCCTTTGGGTGTGGGAGAGACTGCTTTTGTTCTCATCCTTTCCGTCCTCCCCCATGCTCCCAGTTCTGAATTGTTGAAGGGTTTCAGAGCCAGGCTGGGCTGTAGCTCGGGATGGGCTTGTCTGTCTTCAGGGGTGGCTCCTTCCACTTCAGGCATGGAGACAGTTGAGCTGTCCAGCCTTGCCAAGTTTTCTGGGTTTTCTTCTTTTCGGCCAACACTTTCCTCCGAAGCCTCTCCCTTGGACTCTGTTTTTCTGTTCCGAGCAGTAGGCATGGACTCTGGCTCTGCCCTTGAGCCTTTGTGTTTGGTTTTCGAGGCTGTGGGAGGGGGGGGGGGGAGTCGGATACGTGGCCTTGGGTTCCTGTGGGGATGAAGGACCTGGTCCTTTATCCAGGTGGGATGAAGTCCTGCCAACTGCTATACCCTAGCAAATTTCATATGCTAGGGTACAGATGTAAAAAATAAAATGGTGTAAATTTTTTATTTTGACATAGTTATTGTAATAAATCAAAAACTGAGGAAACAAGAGTATAAACATTTTAGGTATTGCTGAGCAGGACTTATTTAATAGCTGGAATGTTGATAGGAAATGCGCTAACATGTTGGAATATTAGTGTTAACTTGTAAAATTGCAATTGGTGCATTTAGCTGTGGAATAATTTTGTATATAAAAATGATCCTAAATAAGTCAATATATTTTACAATGTGTAATAAACATTATTTTTATAGTAACCTGTATTAGTAATTTGATAATTACTTGCCAGAGTGAATATGATAAAGAAAAAGCACAGCAAGAAGAAAGGATACTTCAGCTGGAACATGAGCTTGAGGAAGCAACATCAAATGGGTTGGAGATGCACAAGATGCTGTCAGAAATGTTGTCTGCACAAAGAGATACATCAGCTTTCCAGGTAAGAAACTATACACAATAATGATTATATCATTTATCATCATTATCCCTATTGTCTCACTGCTTAGATAGGGAGGGGCCCTTCCCAGGAAGGATTGAAAAGTGTTGTAGAAAAGAGGGCTTAATTAATATAATAGAAATAATGCAATAAATAAATGACTAGCCTATGAAAAACATAATGGATTTCCCTGCTTTGAAAACATTCT
>WNGS01164858.1:48136662-48147214 GCA_020271785.1 Procambarus virginalis
GGGGTCAAGGACTGAGTAAATGAAGGTTGTGTCGTCAGCAATAGAATTGGTCTAAGGTGTTGGGAGGCATTTGGAAGGTCATTAATGTAGATGAGAAAGAGGAGAGGGCCAAGTATACTGCCCTGAGGAACACCAATGTTGATGGGTAGGGTAGGAGAAATTGAATTGTTCACAGAAACATACTGGAGTCTGTCAGTAAGGTAAGATTTGAGGTATTGCAGGGAGAGTCCTCTGACTCCATAATGATGTAATTTAAGAAGAAGGTTTTGGTGGTTCACAGTGTCAAAAGCCTTACGCAGGTCCACAAATAACCCAACAGGGAACTCATTTTTATCAAGAGCTGCATGAATTAAGTTAATCATACTAATAAGTGCATCGTTAGTGCTTTTTTTAGGTCTGAAGCCATATTGGCAAGAGCTAAGTATATTGTGCTTGGCTAGATAAGAGTAAAGCTGCTTGTAGATTAGTTTTTCAAAATTTTTGATAAGTTAGGCAGGATTGAAATAGGTCTGTAGTTGTTAACATCAGTGAGATCACCACATTTGTGGACAGGGGTTACTCTCGCTTTTTTTAGAATATCTGGAAGGTTTGGAGTTCAAGTGACTTGTTGAAGAGCAATGTAATTGCAGGGGCTAAGGATCTGGAGGCTTTTTTGTAAATTAATGTCGGAATCTCCTCAAGGGCACTAGACTTGGTTTTAAGGGAAAGGATTATCTCATTGACATCAGTGGAATTAGTAGGCTTTAGGTACAGAGACTGTGGATAGTTACCTGTAAGGTAGTCCTTAACCTCAGTACTGGAAGAAGGAATATCATTTGCAAGGGATGACCCAATGGAAGAGAAGAACCTATTGAACTCAATAGCAGAATCAGATGCTGAAAGCTGACCATCGTTATTTGACAGGAGTGTTGGTTTGTTGTTTAAAATCTTCTTTGATCCCAAGATTTGTGAAATTGTGCTCCAAGTTTTTTTAATGTTGCTCTTTATTTGGGTAAATTTATCTTCGTAGTATTTAGTTTTGGCTCGTCTAATTATCTTAGATAGCAGTAAAGAGTAATTCTTTGAGAATTCTTTAGAGACGGTTCCTAGCCTATACTTCTTCTCAAGGTCATGTTTTTTATTAATGGATTTAAGTATTCCCTTTGTAAGCCAGGGATTGTTAAGCCTTTTGGTAGTGACTTGTTTTGTAAGCATAGGACAGTGGGTGTTATAAAGGCTTAGAGTTTTTTGAAGAAAAGATTGTACTGCTAGGTTGATGTCCCCTATGTTACCTAACTCTGACTCCCAGTTGACATTATCAGCAGCAGTTATAAAATTGCCTATAGCAGATTCATTGTGCAGCCTAAAACTTATCTCCCTTGACTCTAGAGGTGGTTTGTTAATGTTAGTTAAGAGAAATGTGGGGTAATGGTCTGTAGTACTGTCGGTGATTATACCTGAAGTAAGCGGAGAGGTTATGTTGGTCCAGATGTGATCTAGAGTCGTGGCAGTACTATCAGTGATTCTGGTAGGTCTAGTGATTAAGGGTATGAGGAAGCAGGAATTCATACAGTTGAGGAAGCTAACAGTAGTAGGGTGTTCAGGCTCGCAGAGGTCAATATTAAAGTCCCCTGCGATAATTAGATGGTTTTTGTTAAGTCTGTTATCGAGTATTAGATTTCTAAGGTTTGAATTGAATTCGGGCACATCAGTGTTAGGAATCCTATAGACTGCTCCCACAGACAGGATAGATTCGGTACCCTTTACTCTGAAACTGGCGAAGATATACTCCCCACAGCAGTCTCTAGTTCTAATTACTTTTAAGCATGTTAGTTCATGATGGTAGTAAAGAGCAGTACCACCACCTCTCTGAGTTTGACGACAGTTGTGAATTGCCAAGTAGTTAGGCATGTTAAAGAGTTGAGTAGTATCCTCTTTCAACCATGTTTCAGTAAGTACAATAAAAGTGAATTTGTTGTCAATAGTTTCAATTAAGGCACTAACATCATCGAAGTGTTTACCTAGGGATCTAACATTTAAGTTGATTACAGAGATATTGTGATTATGTGATAATACATTGTTTACATCATTTGCTGTAAAATATCTGCAGTTCAGATCATTAAAGTGATGATTGTCATAGATAGTGGATAAGAGGTTTAGTTCAGGGTCTAAACTTGCCTGCATAATAAGGATGGTTGCAGGAATACAAGGCAGGAATGGCAAATTACAAAAAAGAATTAAGACATAAAAGGGGAAAATATATATAAAACAAGTCTATACAACACACAAACAAAATGAACAAAAAAAGAACAAAAAATGAGGTAGCTTACAGGTACTCTCAGGTACACTAGCTGTAAGTAAATAATTTCCATAAATGAGACACAGGCAAAGCCAGTGGTACAATGGAGTAAGAGAGGATGGCGAGGCTAGGCAACCTTAGTAATAAATGAAATCAGAGAAAAGTTGAGTAATAAACATAGGTAATTTAAGCTAAGGATTATTTACTAAAAGTAGTAGTTATGACATATGATATCTAATGATGATATCTAATGAAGATCTCACCGACCTAACAAATTCACAAAGACCTGAAAGTTGTAGCATTAAATATTATGATAGATATCGTGAGGAAACATTCACATATGGGACTAATAGAACAAGAACCCGGCAATGTGATGTTATAGTGGCCAGAATTCGCCTGGGATATAGACGTATCTGGCAGCTTTCTCAAAACTCAATGTCGAGTACCTAAATAAACATTTGATTTGACATTTGATTTGAGTACACAATGTGTCAACTTTGTGAAGAGAAAACATGCACTCTCTTGAACATTATATTGTAGAATGCCCCATATTGTCTGACTTTCGCCCTCCTGGGCTGAGGTATGCTGAACTGTGTAATTACTATATGAGTACTGGAACACTTGATGATATATTGGACTTGTATCCAAGATTGACCATGTAATGTATCATTTATACAATGTATGTATGTGATGTAACTATATAACCTGAGCTTGTAAAAGCACCTTATCACGTTCAGTGGAAAGGTGGAAATCGATCCTATGTAAAATCTCTTTATGTATGTACCTTTCCTGAATAAACATATTTATTTATTTATTTATTTTTTATTTCAGTGATTAAGTGCTTAATTGCACACTAGTTTCTCTGTCAGCTATCTCACCCTGTCAGAGTAAAAGAGACAAATGTATGTGAATGCATGTGTGTGTATATATATGCATGTATATATGTATATGTATGTATATATGTGTGTGTATGGATATGTATGTGTATAAAGTACATATGGAAGCTGATCAGAATTGCATTTCACCTTTGTAAATGCACATTCATGACACTTCGAACACTTTATGTAGGGCATACGTAAATCTGTGTATCTATGTATTTAGGTATGTAGGTTAGCTTAGCATTTTAAAAGTAACAAACGTTCCGAACCATAATGGAAACAGACCCAACTATGGGATGGGTTAACCCAAGTATCGCGTTCCAAAAGGGTCGTTCATGTTGGAAAAGACGAACGCCGAAAGAATATTGTTGAAAACATCTTGATGTCTTATTAAACCAAAATTATTTATTAATCAGAAAAAGACAAAAACGCGATCTCTCTGTAAAACGTCTACCAGACAAATATTTTAAGTAAAACCGAAGATATTTGTAGTTGTATAAAAGGGGCAGTTTTCATCGCTCGTCGAGCTCGAAAACCGCAGCATTCATTTAATTTATTTATATTTATTTATTTATATACAAGAAGGTACATTGGGTTTGTGTGAATACATTGAATAGGACAGTATTACAATCTTGTAAAGCCACTAGTACGCACAGCGTTTCGGGCAGGTCCTTAATCTAACAGATAATTTTAAGTAGGTAAGTTCTATCAGAATTGAAATTCTATCAGAATTTCATCTCAGAACCATGCCTATTTCACGCAGATTCCTTAATAAACTTAAGAGTTTTTATATGTCACAAGAAAGATAGAAATATAAGCTTCATTCTAAATACCTTACCATGGGCATATTTAAATTTAAAGCGAAGATAGGTGTACTTTTATAATAGCCGAGCTCCGACCCCGGACAGATCGATCGACCGAGCAACTCTCTCTCAGAACAATGTATATTTCACGTGAATTCGTTAATAAATATATATGTCTTATATGTCTCAAGAAAGGCAGACATATAAGCTTCACTTTAAACACTTTACCATAGACATATTTAAAGTTCTAATGAAGATACATGTATCTTAAAAATTACGGAGCTCCGACCCCGTACAGACTGAACGACAGAGCAACTCTCTCTCAGATCAATGTTTATTTCACGTAAATTCGTTAATAAACACAAATGTTATACATGTCTTAAGCAAGATAGAAATATGAGCTTCATTTTATATACATTACAATAGACATATTTATAGCTCAAGTGAAGATAAATATGTTTTTATAATAGCGCTCAGTAGCTTGTCGGGCATGGAGTACAGACGCCTACGCACTTGCCGATATATTGTATAATTAACAAAGATACGCCAATAAAACCTAAAGTCTTATATGCCTCCAGAAAGACCGAGATATGAACATTATTATGATTGCACCAAATAAAATATATCATGTTCGAGGACAAAGATATATCAATTTTAAATTAAGTTTCGACTCTTGCTCGGGCGAGAGAGATGGGGCGACTCTCGCCCCATCTATTGGAGATTCTGTCCACTTAAGACCCAAAGCTACTCAAACCCTCCTAGCATTTTTTAAGTAATGAAGTAATATGGTATATTTACTCACTATAATGTGGGTGCTGAATGCAGAACATGAGAAAACATATATTTACTCTAAACCAATATAATTTCATTATGAAATAAGTAGCATCAAAGGAAGTCGACGGTCCAAGCGTCAATGTTGTGGAGCGACTTATACAAGATATATCGTTGTTTGGAAAGTGTTTGTTGGCATATCCAGTTGTCGCACTTCTCTGCACAAATTATCACAAATTTAAATTATAATGTTAACAAGTAGAATACGTATTTTTAATAAAATCTAACATAACTAGCCAGAAAACATTTAACATTTATTAAAAAATATATGTTTGGAAGTTAAATCGACTTCATAGGACAATAGTTTGTTATATATACTCGTTATTCGTTGACATGCGTTCGCTACTTAAACTACCATGTACTGTACTTATGTAAAATCCCCCATGTCTCTTCGCTCATCTCACCGAACCCTACAGGCTCTGTGATATATTGTTTAATTAATTAAGATTCACAAATAAAGCTTATAATTGTATATGTTATCAAAAAGGCAGAGCTTAGTTTAGTTCATTTATTATGCACCCCATACCCATCCTACGGGCGATAGTGGAGTGTTACAGAGGCACATATAATGGGCTCAGGGAATGAGCCCCACAATTCATATAGCCAAGCAAGTTATATTCTGATCGGAGAGAAAAACAAATCAGTAGTGGGGGGACCTTAATTTATTAACTGAAGTTTTACAGAGCAACTGCTGTACCACAATATAAAAGAAGTCTTGTAACATGACTGAGTAGAATGCCAGTACTGCAAAGATGCAACTAAGGGAATAAGTCATAGGACATTAACCAACGCTAGAGCCAGCTAGCCGAAGCAATGTTGCAGTACTCGCAATCAGCTTAAAATATAATTAAAAACAACGCCAGAGATAATTGAGTGGCACAGCCAGTACAGTATGTATAGAATATATTCTGTGTACACCGAGGGCATAGAAAAGAATAGTTAATAATTTCCAGGGGTAATGATATGCTAGTGCCTAGTACATGTAAAGTTTGCAACCCCCAACTTGCACTACAAGTGAGCACTTGACATATGGTAAGTAGCTGCGGGCAGCCCTAGACTTGGGGATCCGGTGCAGCACCCCCAAAATTCTAAATTAGAGAGTAAGCAAAGGAGAAACGTGAGGAGCTCAAAGAGCATAGATGTTCTGCAGTCAAGGGAGGAGGGCGGGTGTTTCGTGTGGGGCGTACCGGAGCTGTGAAGAAGTGAGGGAGAAACTCCTCGTGCATTTGCTTAAATGTGCGCCCCCCCCCACTGTGCGCGCAGCTCTCACTGAGTGCTGCGTAAATGTTTTTGCTCACTCCCAGAATTCCCCCGCTTAATTTAAATTAAGCAGTGGCCATTTCTGATCGGAGAGAAAAACAAATCAGTAGTGGGGGGACCTTAATTTATTAACTGAAGTTTTACAGAGCAACTGCTGTACCACAATATAAAAGAAGTTGTGTAACATGACTGAGTAGAATGCCAGTACTGCAAAGATGCAACTAAGGGGATAAGTCATAGGACATTAACCATGCCTAGAGCCAGCAAGCCGAAGCAATGTTGCAGTACTCGTAATCAGCTTAAAATATAATTAAAAATAATGCCAGAGATAATTGAGTGGCACAGCCAGTACAGTATGTATAAAATATATTCTGTGAACACCGAGGGCATAGAAAAGAATAGTTAATAATTTCCAGGGGTAATGATTGTCACATCAACAATGGGCTCGAGACCGACGACAAGTACAGTTTTTAATTTAAGCAACTGACATATATGGAGGGCTATAGTGTCACAATTGATATGTTTATCCTACACATAACCCCCTCTCCCCCCATCCAATGGGCAGCGGTGGATAGGTTACAATCAAGTCTTTTTTGCGTTTTATTCAGAGATTAGATCTTATTGGGTGAGGAAAGATATTCATATTTTAAAGAAGGCTTCTTGGCTGATGCTCACCATTGATGGAAAATATACAACCTTTTGAAAAACAATGTTAGTTTGATCTAGATATTGTAATTAACGAAAGTATTTATGTCATCACAAAGGTAGAAATATAGGCTACATTTAAAATCCTTTGTCATAAATATAACTGAAGTGAAAATGAAGATATATGCATTTTGATAGTTACTTGCTGGCTAGCTCTGAGAGTGTGAAGCCCTGCACACCAGCCAATAAATTGTATAATTAGTTTCCATATATTTTAATTAATCTTAAAAATCTATATGTCAGAAGAAAGGAAGATGTAGCCGTTAATGTGACAACATTTAAAAATAAATATCTCTTAAGTTAAATAAATAATACCACCTTATCGCCGGTGTCCGGACACATGAAAACTACCTAGATATCACTATCCAGCCAGGCGGGGATCACAGGCTGCACAATACTGATAAATTATGTAATGCACTACTTGTGGTCGATCTCGAACCCAATTATGATGTGACGACTTATAGTGAATTTTGTAACTAGCTCATCAAGATTGTATCTTGCTTAGCTAAATGAATTGTGGGGTTCGGTCCATTCATTTTCTTTCTTTATTATGCACCCCATAATACCCATCCCGTGGGCGGTGGTGTAAAGGATTACAGAAGCACATATAATCGGTTCAGGAACTGAACCCTTTAGTTCGTTTAGCGTAGCAAATAACAATCTTTTGACGCTAGTTACAAAATTATTAATGTACACATACATATGCATACATGTACATATACATACGTATATGACTATATATATATATATATATATATATATATATATATATATATATATATATATATATATATATATATGTATATATATATATATATATATATATATATATATATATATATATATATATATATGTTATTAAATATGACCGAAAAAGTAAGATTAATAATTCTAACACGAATTTTCTCAATTTTCCTTATGTTTGTTTTTACTGATGACGGTAAATGAAAAATCAATTCTCCAAAATTCATTCTTTATTTCTTAGTCTGACGCGACACTTGAACGCGTTTCGTAATAACTAATTACATTTTCAAAGACTTTTAGTTTTCACACACAACTATAACCTGAAAGCACTAAACAGTTCTTTACTATGCTATGATTTAAACAGCTTTCATCTTTCATTTTATACCCGCGTTTTGGGTGAGGTGATATGTTACAACAGTTTAAATGAGGTGAACAAAACTTTCAACAAAGGACAGAACACGAAAACAATGGATATTAATGGATATTAACTGGGTAAATTGAAGGTATGAATGGAAGTAAACTGCGGAAGGGCCCATATTTCTTGATGCTTCTATATTGGAGCGGGGTCTTGAAGTGGGTAGAATATAGTTGTGCATTAATTGACTGTTGATTGCTGGTGTTGACTTCTTGATGTGTAGTGCCTCGCAGATGTCAAGCCGCCTGCTATCGCTGTACCTATCGATGATTTCTGTGTTATTTGTTAAGATTTCTCTGGTGATGGTTTGTTGTGGGAAGAGAGTATATGTTCCTTAATGGAGCCCTGTTGCTTATGCATCGTTAAACGCCTGGAAAGAGATGTTGTTGTCTTGCCTATATACTGAGTTTTTGGGGCTTACAGTCCCCAAGTGGACATTTAAAGGCATAGACGACGTTTGTCTCTTTTAGGGCGTTCTGCTCCGTGTCTGGAGAGTTTTTCATTAGTAGGCTGGCTGTTTTTTTGTTTTATAGTAAATCGTTAGTTGTATCTTCTGATTTTGTCTGTAGGGAAATTTCTATTAACAATATCTTTCAGGACCCTTTCCTCCGTTTTATGAGCGTGGAGAAGAAGTTCCTGTAAAATAGTCTAATAGGGGGTATAGGTGTTGTATTAGTTGTTTCTTCAGAGGTTGCATGGCGTTTACTTTCCTTCTTATGATGTCTTCAATGAAACATTGGAGAAGCCGTTGTTGACTAGGACCTGCCTTACCCTACAGAGTTCTTCGTCGACTTGCTTCCATTCTGAGCTGTGCTGAGAGCACGGTCGAAATAAGCGTTAACAACACTCCTCTTGTCCTATCTGGGCAGTCCACTGTTGGCATTTAGGCACATTCCTATGTTTGTTTCATTAGTGTAGACTGCAGTGTGGAAACCTTCGCTCTTTTCCATGGACTGTTACATCCTAGGAACAAGGGCAGCTCCCATCCTTCTCCATCTCGTAAGTGAAACGTAAACACAGAATTCTGCTCAAAACGCTTCTTCTTTCAGCTCCTGCAGATGTCTGACATCAGGTACCTGTGTAAAAATGTCGTCAACTACCTGCAGTATATGGCCGGTTTTCAAGTTTAGGTGACTAAGACTCTTTTTCCTCGATAGTACCCATGTAGAAGTTTGCAAACAGGACGCCTAGGGGAGAACCCATGGCGACCCCATCTACTGCTTTTACATGTGCCCATCCGGGCTCAAGAAGGGGTTCCTCCTTAGTACAAGCTTGGTAGTTTCCTCAGGATATTTTTCTGGCATGTCAAGAGGAGTACAGGGCGGGTCTCGAGACACTCGGTCCACTATCATCCCGATTGTTTCATCCACAGGTACGTTGGTGTGAACAGTGATTCTACGTCCACGAGGCTCTTATTACCCTGTAGCCCGTGTTCCCCGAGTAAGTCAACAAATTCCTTCGGGGATTGCAGGCTGAGTTGCACGGACATAAGGAGTCAGTAAGCCGTTGAGTCTCGTTTCGCCATTCTGTACGTGGGTGTGGGTATCTGGCTCGATGATTGGCCGAAGTGGGTTCCCAGGCTTATGCGTCTTGACGGTTTCCAAACGCATATCCAGGTTTTATGTTCTCACAAAACTTTGCAGTGGAGTCCGGATTTCTTGGCATTCACAGTTTCATCAACTTGTTGTACCCTTTGTTTTTCAATTCGGCTGTAGTAGTCCTTCGTTTACCCTTTGGAGTAGTTTAGTTTGGTCCGAGAGTAAATGCCTGGTCTTCTTCATTCGCCAGATATTCGTCTTTTCTTAAGGATGACGTATATTGGCGACTTGTGTCGCCCGTCTCCTGACAACTATCTCCTTGTTCTCACGCAAGGCTACTTGGCTGCCGCTTTTGAGCTCGGTCGGTCAGTATGGTAGCTTCTGTGTTTGCCTCGATTCTTTCCTCCTTCTGCACATAGTTCGCTTGTAAGGGTCTTTGGTGGTGACCTTCTTTGTGTTCGAGGGTCTAGATATGTCGTCCAACCAGGAACGAACATAGGTGTCCTGTTGGACAGACATATTTGACTCGAAGCACAAAGAAAGAATGGTCACCACCAAGGCACCGTACAAGCAGAACTTATTTCAGCAGAAGGAGGAAAGAATCGAAGGCAACTACAGAAGATACATACTGACCCCCGAGCTCCAAAGCGGCCAGCAGGAAGCCTTTCGGGAGAACAAGGGAGAGATAGGTGTGGAGAGGCGACAAGTCGCCAAAATACGGGTCATCCTTAAGACGAATATCCTGGGCGAAATGAACAGCATACTCTCTGAGTCAAACTAAATTCACAAGGGTAACGAAGGACCCTACAGCCGAATGAAAACAAAGGTCAACAAGTTGATTGAAACTGTGAAGTGCCAAGAAATCGGGACTCCAACTGCCAAAGATGTATTGGAGAATATAAACCGTGGATATGCGTATGGAAACGGTCAAGACGCAGAAGCCTGGAACCCAACTTCGGCCCAATTATCAGCCAGATACCCACACCCCGTACAGACTGGGCGACGAAACGACACAACGGCTTACTAGACTCCTTATGTCCCTGCTCTTTCAGTCTGAATCCCAATGGAATTTAGTTGACTTACTGCGGGGACACGGGCTA
>WNGS01164858.1:48159593-48217194 GCA_020271785.1 Procambarus virginalis
CCCACAGACCCAGACACTGCTAACACATGTCTTACCGGCAGCTATCCTAACTCTCGTCTCCTTTTACCAGTCAGCCCTACAAATGTTGTGTCCATCATTCACTCACTAAAAACCAAAGCTGGGAACATTAGTGAAATACCATCCATGGTATACAAGAGTGTCCCCCATGCCCTTGTACTACCCATAGCTCTGCTCCTCAACAAATCTCTAGAGTGTCATACTTTCCCTGATACTGTTACGGGTTATTTATGCCCGTGCCACCTCGTGGGTGGCTTGATCTTTATCAATCAATCTGATACTGTATCCTTAGAAAAACATAAGTAATGCCAGTTCATAAAGGAGGCGATATGGCAGACGTAAACAATTGCAGACCGATATCTAATCTACCTGTATTATCAAAAATATTTGAAAAAATTTATTTATGAATGGCTCTACTCCTACCTCATAAAATTCAACATATTAAGTCCCTATTGGTTTGGCTTCCGCTCCCAAAAGAGTACCAATGATGCAATTATTAGTCTGCTTGATATAATCTACTTAGCCTTTGACAAAAATGAGTTTCCAATTGGGCACATCATTGACCTGAGAAAGGCCTTTGATACTGTAAACTATAACTACTGTACCTCTTAAACTTCACCATTATGGAATTCCGAGGCCATGTCCTGAACTATATTCAATCCTATCTTGGTGACAGACACCAATACAGTATGTAGCCATCAATGATACAACCTTCCCCACTCTAGTGCCACAAGGCAGCATCCTAAGACCTCTCCTATTTCTTATATTCATCAGTGATTTGCCTAATGTCTCTAATGTTCTTAAACCTATACTGTTAGCTGACGATACTACCTCCATCTTCTCAGACCCCAACCCACATACGCCAAATAATGTTTTAAATAATGAATTTAAAAAAGTCCACTCATAGATATCGACCAACAAACTCACACTAAACATAGAAAAGACCTACTACATCTTATTTGGAAGCCAATCAATAAATGCAATTTAACTTCAGATAATGTTAACATCAGCAATAAAACTGATGGAGAGTTTCTTGGCCTATACATAGACAAGAGACTCAACTTCAGCACCCACATACAACACACAACAAAAAAGTCTAAAAAAAACGGTCGGTATACTTCCTAAAATCAGATACAGTATGTTCCAAACTCTGCTCTCCTCTCACTATACTATGCACTAATCTATCCCTATCTTTCATATGAGTATCTGTGCATGGGGGTTCAACCACTGCAAACTACCTCAAGCCCATCATCACCCAGCAAAAATCTGCTATCAGAACAATAACAAACTCTGCTGTCCGACAACACACAGCCTCTCTGTTTAAATCTCTAAATATGCTAAACATAAACTCACTCCACACATTCTCTTGTACCATTTACATGTACAACACCTTGTTCCTAAATGCAAATCTTAATCTGAAACTCTTTCTTGACAGATGTAATATAATCTATAATCACAACACCAGAAAAAAAATCTTTGATATCCCCAGAGTCGAACTAAATCTGTGTAAACACACTATGCAAATAAAGGGACCCAGTCTATGGAACTCACTCCCTAACAAATTAAAAAACTGTCCAACCTACGCCTTATTCAAAAGTAAAACCAAAAATACCTAATTTCATCTTCATAGTTTGCTACCTAGTGCTTCAAACCCACACCGTACCTTGTGCTATCCACTCTCCCAGTGTATGTGCCTAAGCCATACAACCACACCATTGTAATCACTACTATCAACTTATATCATGGTGGTTATGTTGAATGCAAATTTTACTTCAATATACATATTAAGGCAATATTTACATCAATAACTTTTTTAAATGTATGGAAAATTTAAATTTTATCCTGTGCTACTTCTCAAGAAGATGAGTATGGTGTGTACAAAAAACTATAAAGTATGGGGGTGCACAATAAATTAGCTAATGCTGTTGTCAACAATACAAAATTATGCTGACAAAAGACTGATCTTTGAGTCACTGAAGTTAAATTATGCTGGAAACAATATTCTGTACCCTGATGTCCATGTTTTAGTTTAGTTCATTTATTATGCACCCCATACCCATCTTGTGGGCGGTAGTGGAAAGGGTTACAGAGGCACATACTGGGCTCAGGGACTGAACCCCACAATTCATTTAGCTAAGCAAGTTACAATCTTGATGAGCTAGTTACAAAATTCAATATAAGTCGTCACATCAACAATGGGTTCGAGATCGACCTCAAGTACAGGTTCTAAATTAAGCAACTGACATGTGAAGAGCTAGTGTCAAAATTTATATGTTTGTCCTGCACACCGCCCCCCATCCAGTGGGCAGCGGTGAATAGGTTACAATCACTCAGTTACTACCTACAGTTAGCAAACTGGGGATATTTGGCTAAAATTTCTGGTAGCAGATCATTTTGAATTTGCATGTAAGTTTACACCTGACCGCCTCAACCTTACCCAACCCATATTGTGTGTTAATAATGGACAAAGCCTATTGTGTAATGTGTGTAAGGAACATTTACAAATTAAATAATAATATTTTTTTCAAATTTGATATAGAGAATATAATTTGCCATCTTTATGTAAGATGCATTACATTATTTACATGATTTGTAGTGTATTACATACAAAAACTTCCAGAGTCTTCCTTTAATCCGATTTCATTAAAATTTCATTCCAGGTTTGCGCTACAAGTCTGTCTGGGCTTGGGAGAGGTCATGGTTAGCTGGTCAGCGAGCCTTTCATCACCGACTTTCAACATCATGTGGCCTCTGTAGAGCTCACTCCGAGACAAAGAGTAGTGGAGTATTCTCTCCACTAAATCCTGATGGTGACAGAGACCATTATTCACAGACAAAAGTATCGTATATAAGAACAGCTCTGGGTTTAGGGGCTGGATTATTCATTGGTGCTACAATTAAGGGTGTGTATGAAAAAGCAAAAATTTCTGAACTAAAACAAGGAGTCCCATCTGTGTGTGCAGCAAGTCCGTTTTCTTTCATTGCGGCACCAGAAACCGAGGACAGTGTTAATCAACCACCACCGTCTGTTAGCAAGAGACAAATTTACAACTTCATAGCAGATGCTGTTGAAAAAGTGTCAGACAAAGTTGTTTACATTGATATTAAAGACAATAGAAGGTATGTTATAATACTGTAATAAAAATTATGTAGTATTTCACACAATTTCTTGAAATTTACTTGTATGTTCATTGAGGTTGTTCATAACCATATAGGTAATGTTAATTTATGTTGGTAGTCAAATGTTTTTGATTCCTGTTATTTAGGATTCTTATCTGAATCTACATCCATAGTATCATTGCATATGTTATACAATCATTCACTTCCCCACTCCCCCAGAAAGAAAACAAACAAACAAACAAACAATACTTATCAATTATTATGAGCAGGGGGCAACTAGCCACTCATTAGTGCCACCCTCCCCCTCTAGGGGAGGGGTAGCTGACCCGAGTGAGCTGAAACCCACCAATCCAGTAATTACCTAAGTAATTGACTGATGGTGCTGGCGGCCGAACATCACCTCGGGCCGCGATTTCTTTAATAGGATTTTTGCCTCGAGGCGTTCCTGCACTGGTGGTGTGTGTTGGCCGCCACAAGTACAGTACAGTACAGTACAAGCTACACAAGTGCTGCTCCGGTTCAGGATACCGGAGCTGCATGTGTCTAGGGACAACTTCCTTAGGTGCTCCGTGAGTACTGCCCTTGCCTAGTCAGGGTTATCTTCCCTGGGGCATATGGGAATCACTCCTCATTAGGGGGCTTCCTTGCTTGTGGTTGTCCTCGCCCTTGGGGTGTGTCAGGGGTCTTGCCATTTCAGCTGTGCCCCAGAGAGGGAAGTGTTTGTTTGCTGATGGGGTGCAGTGCGGCTTGCACAGCCTGCATAAGCTATCACACTTATGTGATATGTGCACCTGAGCTCAGCATTCCACTTCAACTGATTTTTCAGGCATCCCTGTGTACAGGAGTTGTAGCTGATGTGTGGAAAAAGGCTAACATAGTTCCAATCTACAAAAGTGGAAACAGGGAAGACCCCCTTAATTATAGACCTGTATCATTGACAAGTGTAATAGTCAAAATATTGGAAAAAATAATTAAAACTAAATAGGTAGAACACCTGGAGGAAAACGATATAATATCAGACAGACAGTATGGTTTTCGATCCGGAAGATCCTGTGTAACGAATTTACTCAGTTTCTATGATCGAGCCATAGAGATTTTACAGGAGAGATGGTTGGGTTGACTGCATCTATCTGGACCTAAAAAAGGCATTTGACAGAATTCCCCATAAGAGGTTGTTCTGGAAACTGGAACATATTGGAGGAGTGACAGGTAAGCTACTAACATGGATGAAAAATTTCCTAACTGACAGAAAAATGAGGGCCGTAATCAGAGGCAAGATATTGGATTGGAGGAATGTTACGAGTGGAGTACCACAGGGTTCAGTTCTTGCACCGGTAATGTTCATTGTCTACATAAACGATCTACCAGTGGGAATACAGAATTACATGAACATGTTTGCTAATGACGCTAAGATAATAGGGAAGATAAGAAACCTAGATGATTGTCATGCCCTTCAAGAAGACCTGGACAAAATAAGTATATGGAGCACCACTTGGTAAATGGAATTTAATGTGAATAAATGCCATGTTATGGAATGTGGAATTGGAGAACATAGACCCCACACAACCTATAAATTTTGTGAGAAATCTCTAAAGAATTCTGACAAAGAAAGGGATCTAGGGTGGTTCTAGATAGAAAACTGTTACCTGAGGACCACATTAAAAACATTGTGCGAGGAGCCTATGCTGCACTTTCCTCAGAATTGCTTTTAAATACATGGATGGAGAAATACTAAAGAAATTGTTCACGACTTTTATTAGACCAAAGCTGGAATATGCAGCGGTTGTATGGTGCCCATATCTTAAGAAGCACATCAACAAACTGGAAAAGGTGCAACGATATGCCACTAAGTGGCTCCCAAAACTGAAGGACAAGAACTACGAGGAGAGGTTAGAGGCATTAAATATGCAAAAACTAGAAGATAGAAGAAAAAGAGGCGATATGATCACTACGTTCCAAATAGTAACAGGAATCGATAAAATTGATAGGGAAGAGTTCCTGAGACCCGGAACTTCAAGAACAAGAGGTCATAGATATAAAAGTAACGAAACAAAGCTGCCGGAGAAATATACGAAAATTCACTTTTGTAAACAGAGTTGTAGACGGTTGGAACAAGTTAAGTGAGAAGGTGGTGGAGGCCAAAACCGTGAGTAATTTCAAAGTGCTATATGACAAAGAGTACTCTGAAGACGGGACACCACGAGTGTAGCTCTCATCCTGTAACTACTCTTAGGTAATTACACTGTAGGCAACGTTTCTCTCAGCTGCCAATTTGCTAGTTGTGGGGTTTGGGGTGCTTTGTGTATTTCACTTCCAGCATTTAAGCCTGTTCTTGCAGTGGAGAGCTGCTTAGCTTCTCATAAGTCTTGACCTAGGGTGTGGTGGTAGTCCTCATTTGTTGCCCCCAATGTTTCACGGCTGCTACTTGCAGTCGGTTTACCTGCTTACAACAGGGTGTACCGGTTTAGCTGGCCCCAGTGCCTGGCTTCCTGTATGACTCATTCACCCTGCAGACCGTGGAAAACCTGTGGGCTTGTTTGTACTGTGCATACTTCTTCCGAGCCAACTCTTGCTTTGTGCGAATTTGAGGGTTGTTCGTCGCCCCTGCCTCTGGGTGAAGATCTTCCATGCTCCTTCTGCCATGTTTCCTGTTGGGTCAGGGACACCTGTGGGACTTGTTCCCCACTTGTGCTCCAATTAACTCATCCCTTATATGATGATCAGGTAGCAGCCACATTGCATGATCGGTTCTCTTTATTGCAACAGGCCAGGTTGGTTGCAGGGAGGGGGGAGTCCCACCCAATTCAAATTCATAAAGGGAGATACGATAACCCCTTACCCTGCAGAAGCAGACCATGCTCAGAAGGCACAAGGGCCCAAGCAGGGTCAAAAGGAGCCCAAGAGCTTCACTGGGACTATCCTCGAGCCCCAGGAACCATTGATTCTGCAATGGCAGAGCCCTCATCCACACCCACCTCCTGATAAAAAAAGGCGGAGTCCAGGGGAAAGGCCTCGAACAAGGAAGTTGGCTGGGAAAACGCGGAAGCCTCGGTGGGAAAGAGAGGTTCAACTACCTCCGCACCAGCAAGAGTGCTGGGAAGACGGGACACCACGAGCGTAGCTCTCATCCTGTAACTACACTTAGGTAATTACACTTAGGTAATTACTCGCACCTGAAGGAGCAACCCCCAGAGCCACCCAAGCCTCATCCCAAGCTAAACCCATCCTCAATTCTGAAACCCTCAGATACTTCAGAGCCGGATGCAGGGGGGAGAAGAAGAGTGAGCCAGACCAACTGGGGAAGGAAAAAGAGGTGCGGATGTAACCAAGGTTAAAATGACCAACACCTCCAAGTCCCTAAAACTCAAACGGGGCAGCTCCAGGCCAGTCAGCCAGGCACGTATCCTAGAGCAATGCAGGACCAAAAATCGGTGATACAAAGCACTTGCTGCTTGAAACTTCTAGACGTCCACAGAAGAATGGGTGACCGTGAGCACATGGGGGGAACAAGTCCCACATGACATGTTGGGTTGCAGGTGTCACTGACCTAACAAGCAGCATGGTGGAGGCAGAAAGGATGACCGTCATCCTTAAGTAGGGGAGTCTTGAACATTTTCAAGACTTCAGCTTATCACTGGAGGTCCCAGGCGTCCATCTCGTACTCAACCCACCGCGTGCTCGTTTTGAATCTTATGAAATCTTAAAATTGCATTTTCTCGGCTTGCGCAATGCCTACCTCGAGTAATGTCGGGTGGTGCAGTGCAGTGGTTAACAGGTGTGCACCCCAGGGGCTAGAGAATAGATACCTAAACAAAAGTGTGTTTAAAAGTGTATGTACAATAGTGATGAAATAGGAATGTTTATGTATAGCAATTGGATGACTGATTTTAGTGTCATTGGCTCGTTTGCTGTTGAAGTAGGAATGATGCGTTTTAATGTCATCAGTATGCAAAACTGTTAAGTGTACACTATTGTATTTTTAATTCTCCTGAACTTGCTCCTTCTGATTGTTTCTCATTTCAATAAATATAAATCATATTCTTTTACAGGAGATATACTGGCACACGAATTCAAACAATATCCAATGGATCTGGATTTATTGTGTCAGAAGATGGGCTTATTCTTACGAATGCACATGTTGTCTCCAACAGGCCAAGATCAAGCATTGTTGTGGTAAGGATGTCAAGATACTACTCAATTCTAGATTTTTCTTTTAAATGAGGCTATAACTTTTTAAAATAAAAATACAGTACTGTATTTATTTTGAACAAAAGGTTAGAAAAAGAAAATAATTGTGAAACAGTACCAAGCTAAATTTTGTTTCTGGGGGTAGCCCCTTGTGGTACTCTGGAGCTATAATTTCTGATGTGTGTATTGCCTAACAGTAAGGACAGCATCAGTCGTGAAGTTTTCAGGCTTACCGGGGACCACGAACCAGAACCTTGTCCCCTCCCAGAGATGCAGGGAGCAGTGGCATCCATTTTGCATATGCCACCATGAGGGAAGGCACCCAGAAAGTCGGTGAGACAAAACAGATCACAGCTAGCTACAAGCTATACCAGCAGACTCAAAAATGGTCATAGAACTCCCACAAAGTAGATAAAAAAATAACCAAAAAAATATTTTGTTCCAGCTCGCGCTCATTTACCCCACCCAAATTTTCATTAAACATCATATTATCTGTGACCTATTGAAAGACCCAATTTACATCAGACTGGAGGTTTGTCATGTCCTCTATATTGTCTACTAGCATAAAAATCCTAGTGTCATCTGCAAATGATGATACAGTACTGTAGTTTGTATCCTTGTCTATGTCTAATGTGAGAATGAGATAAAGTGCTGGAGCAAGTACTTCCTAACAGGTCCCCCTACCTTGGCCAAGGTTTTCACAGTAGACCTGTGCTTTTCACTGAGCCCACTTTTCACAGTAGATGATCTAGATTTTACTGTATTGACTATTACACTTGTGTAATTACCTAAGTGATTACCTGAGTGTAGTTACAGGATGAGAGCTACGCTCGTGGTGTCCCATCTTCCCAGCACTCTGTCATATAACGCTTTGAAATTACTGACGGTTTTGGCCTCCACCACCTTCTCACCTAACTTGTTCCAGCCATCTACCACTCTGTTTACAAAAGTGAATTTTCTTATATTTCTCCGGCAGCTTTGTTTCGTTAGTTTAAATCTATGACCTCTTGTTCTTGAAGTTCCGGGTCTCAGGAACTCTGCCCTATCAATTTTATCGATTCCTGTTACTATTTTGAACGTAGTGATCATATCGCCTCTTTTTCTTCTATCTTCTAGTTTTTGCATATTTAATGCCTCTAACCTCTCCTCGTAGCTCTTGTCCTTCAGTTCTGGGAGCCACTTAGTAGCATGTCTTTGCACCTTTTCCAGTTTGTTGATGTGCTTCTTAAGATATGGGCACCACACAACCGCTGCATATTCTAGCTTTGGCCTAACAAAAGTCGTGAACAATTTCTTTAATATATCGCCATCTATGTATTTAAAAGCAATTCTGAAGTTTGAAAGCGTGGCATAGGCTCCTCGCACAATATTCTTTATGTGGTCCTCAGGTGATAGTTTTCTATCTAGAACCACCCCTAGATCTCTTTCTTTATCAGAATTCTGTAAAGATTTCTCACATAATATATAGGTTGTATGGGGTCTGTGTTCTCCTATTCCACATTCCATAACTTGTCATTTATTAACATTAAATTCCATTTGCCAAGTGGTGCTCCATATACTTATTTTGTCCAGGTCATCTTGAAGGGCATGACAATCATCTAAGTTTCTTATCCTTCCTATTATCTTAGCATCATCAGCAAACATGTTCATATAATTCTGTATACCAACTGGTAGATCATTTATGTAGACAATAAACATCACTGGTGCAAGAACTGAACCTTGTGGTACTCCACTTGTGACATTTCTCCAATCCGACACATTGCCTCTGATCATAGCCCTCATTTTTCTATCAGAAAATTTTTCATCCATGTTAGAAGCGTACCTGTCACTCCTCCAATATTTTCCAGTTTCCAGAACAACCTCTTATGTGGAACTCTGTCGAAAGCCTTTTTTAGGTCCAGATAGATGCAGTCAACCCAACCATCTCTTTCCTGTAATATCTCTGTTGCTCAATCATAGAAACTGAGTAAATTCGACACAAGATCTTCCAGATCGAAAACCATACTGTCTGTCTGATATTATATCATTTCTCTCCAGGTGTTCTACCCATTTAGATTTAATTATTTTTTCCAATATTTTGACTATTACACTTGTCAATGATACCGGTCTATAATTAAGGGGGTCTTCCCTGTTCCACTTTTGTAGATTGGAACTATGTTAGCCTTTTTCCACATATCAGCTACAACTCCTGTAAACAGGGATGCCTGAAAAATCAGTTGAAGAGGAATGCTGAGCTCTGGTGCACATTCTCTCAGAACCCATGGTGAAACTCCATCTGGACCAACTGCTTTGTTCTTATTTAGCTCCTTGAGCATTTTTTCCACTTCGTCTCTAGACACCTCTATGTGCTCTATGTTGTTCTCTGGAATTCTTATTGTACCTGGTTCCCTGAAGATTTCATTTTGTACAAACACACTTTGGAACTTTTCGTTTAATGTTTCACACATTTCCTTTTCATTTTCCGTGAATCTATTTCCCATTTTCAACCTCTAAATATTATCCTTTACCTGCAATTTGTTGTTTATGAATTTATAGAATAGACCTGGTTCTGTTTTACATTTGTCTGCAATCCCTTTTTCAAAATTTCTTTCTGCCTCTCTCCTCACTGCCGTGTAGTTGTTTCTCGCATCTTTGTATCGCTGGTATGTTTGGGGGTTGGCCTCTTCCTGTATTGATTCCATTTTTGTGTCTTTTGGTCTCTGACCCTCTCGCACTTTCTGTTGAACCAATCCTGTTTCCTAGTTCTGCTTCTCTGTTTTGGTATAAATTTTTTTGTCTTTCCCCTGTTGTGATTTCGTCTGGTCCCCCCCCCCCACCCTTCCTCCCTGCATCCGGATCCTTTCCATCTGTGGTTCGGTGTCGGGACAGGGATTCGACGGTCTTGAGACTCGGGCGGTCTCAGGGGTTTCACCTTCTGGGGTAGTGACGGAGGCATTCGAGCCTGTTCCTCCAGCCGGGTTGTATGAGTCTGTCAGTGGGCTCCCTTCTTTAGTACTTTTCCGGCTGCCCCGGCTTTTTCTTGTGAAGCTGGGGCTTTGGCGGGACGGCTCGGCCCCGAGGCTTGCGGTGGAGGTTTCCGGGGTTGGGGAGGGACTGAATTGAGGGTCCTCGGACCTCGTTGGACCCCAACTGGGGTTTTCTACCCTCAGTGCAGGGCTTGCGGTTACGGGGAGGGGGGGTTTTCCTTCCAGCCTCTGCGTACAAGTTATTGGGTGTCGGCCCTTCCCCAGGTTCGGATCCTTGTTCTTTCGGGTCCGTTCGGTTCCGTCCTCTCAGTGGGTACTTTTCTCTGGAACGGGACTTCTCTGCCAAGTCGGGGTCATATTCCCCTATTATCGGGGTTCTGCATGACTTTTGGTCTCGGGTGCGACTTTGCCTTTATGAGCCTTCGTGATTTTGTTTGCTTTTGTGAGATCTCAGGGGTTCAGGAAGGTCTTCGATTCTTCCCGCATTCTTGGAACATCTGTAGTCTTCTGGTGAGGCTTCCCTCCAGTCCTTTTTGGACTAGATGGTCCTCTTCCGTGCTTCTTCTCGGTTTTTGATACTGTCTCATTCTTTTGTCATTATATCTTCTCTCCGTGCTCTGTCTAGGCACTGCTAATATTTTGCAATACTCCTTGTTGGCGCCCTCCCCTCTGGGCTGGGTTGTGCGGTTCAGACCTCATGCGACCTGTGCAGGCGCCGTGGGAGTTTTTGTTCTGGACGGTGTACACAAGTGCTGGTGTTCCGCATCCATTTTCTCTCGGGTGCTTTGCCTCTCTCGCTCCTCTTGTCTCTCAAGTCCATACCCCGTAGATGCTGGGAATGTTCTGGATTGCCACTATGGGGAGGTCACTGGGTTTTCCCCTGCATATGGGTGTGGGATGCCTCGTTCACCTCTACCCTACTCTTCTCCTGCAGGTGCGGCTCTGGTCTTCTTCCTTGGGCGTTGCTCCCAGCATTTTCTCGGCTACGTTGTGTCGTGACACGTTTGTGCCTACATTCTGCAGGTGAGTTTCTGCGGTCTGGCGTCTTTTTGGCCATGTGCTTGTTCGTGATTTTTGGATACGGATATCAGAAAATAAGAACAAAGGTGACTGCAGAGGGCCTATTGGCCCATAGGAGGCAGCTACTATTATACCCATCCGGTCCCACTCATATGCATGTCAAACTCATGCTTGAGTCATTCGAGGGCCCCACCTTCACCATGTTATTGACCATTTTTCGTGGTCTTATCTTGGTCACTCATTCCTTGCCCGTCTTGCAGTGCCTGGCTTAGCCCTTCCATGTACATTGGCTTCTCTGGACTCGCCTAGTTGCCCTTACATAGTTGTGCTTGCGGGGGTTGAGCTCTGGCTCTTTGATCTCGCCTCTTGGCTGTCAATCACCTGACATAGACATGGCCTCTTGTGTCCTTGGTCCTGTCCCTTCGTTCCCGTTGCTGCCTGTCTTCCTCGTTCCTCATCTTCCATCTATGCTCGTGTCCCTCGTTGCTGGTGCTGGGGCTATTTTTCTAGTCTGTATGGCTTGTTATCCTGTATCCGCTTTAGGTCGCTTGACCTGCGGGGTAAAATGTTAGGGGTAGTTGGATTGTTTTGCATGTCGGTTACTCATCGGGGCTTGACGTCTGCGAGAAGCCCTGTACTAGTTGGTTTACATTTGTTTGTGTTGTGCTAACTAAGTGTCAAGCGATGTAATGGTTCTGATGTTACCTCGCCCCTCTCGATACACATTGTTGTGTGGTTTAGTATGTGCTTCTTGCCACCCACTGCTGCCTTGCAGTTTCCTTGCAGTGTTTCCGGGGCTTTGCGTCCCCGTGGCCCCGTCGTTGACCAGGCCTCTTCGTTGCTGAACTGGTTCAGCCACGCTGTTTGACGTGGCTGCGTGCAGCCTGGGGTATTACTTACAGCTTGGTTGAACAGGTATCCTTTGGAGGTGCTGCTCCAGTTCTCTCTTGGTCACTGAGGCATTAGCCTGTTTTGCCCCTTGTGTGTCGTGGGGGCGTGTTGAACGGTCTCGGGCCTCTGATATTGCTGGGGTTCTCTCTGAGTAGAGAGGCTGGGATGGATTTTGTCCATGTTCAGTTCCCTGCTTTTGCACCGCCCATATGTTTGTTTCTTTCCCGGCTTGCCAAGGTTGGGTTCCTGGTTTCCTGGCTTACCCTGCCAGTTGGTATTTTCCGGATCTCGCAATGTCACTTCTCACGAGTCTCACGTCGGAACCACAGTGTCTCCGATCTTCTGGCGAGCTCACAGGCATTGGGAAGTTTTCTGTACGGCAGACGTTCCTTCTCATTCCTTGCTGGCTTGGGTTCCGGCCCTGCTTGCTCGGTGGTCGCACCCAAGGTTTTCCCCAGGGCTCCTCCTCTTCCTATGCTCGATCGGTCCATGGTGGGGCTGGTTCGGTTCTGCCTCGAGTATCTCGCCATCTGTTGGTGGTCAGGTGGCTTCGTTGATGGTGTCCCACCTGCATGCTTCGTCTTGGCGGCGGTGTGCAGTTTTCATTGGCGGTCCTTCCTTTTTCTTTCTGTCCCTTCGTCGGTTTGCTAAGTTTTCTTGGTGTGGCCTGGTCTTTCTCTTGTGAAGGTTTAGGGCCGTCATCTTGCCACATACTGTCGCCTTGTTTCGTGCGGCGCTGGCGGAGCCGCTCCGGGTTGCTTTGGTTTTGGGAGTTGCTTTGGCACCATTTTGCGAGCCGTCTTTGGCGTTGTTCACCTCCGGCCTGCTGTTGCACCACTTGAGCCATCCTGGTTCTTGGCTTGTATGCTTTTTTCTCTTCTTCTCGGTTTGTGGTGGCCCTTTCGGTTCCGAGTTGTTTTCCGAGGATCTTTTCTTGTTGGCGTTGGCCTCTGGATGTCAGGTTGGAGTACTGCATGCCCTCCTCCGGCGCCTGGGTTTCCGCTCTTTTGGTTCTCCTGATAGGTTTGTTCGCTTGCGGCCGTCTCCTTCTTTTCTGGTGAAGACTGGCACAGCTGCTTTCTGGAGGGGTCCTTGGGTTGTTTGATGTTTTTTTGATCTGGCTGGGGGTGCATTGTGTTTTGTGTTCAGTTGTGGCACTATGCCATGCTTGGCGTGCCACGGCTGCCGTGACCAGGGTCGCGCTTGGGGTTGTTCTGAGTTCCCCTCTTTCCTGTTCCAAGGTGTGGTTCTCTTGGGTCGTCCACGGGGTGGTTCGGTCCTGCCGGCCTGCTGTCTGTCCCCCATGCCCACGTCATTCGTTGGTGGGCTCTGCGTTCCTTCGTTGATGTTCCAGGGCCTTTTTGGGCCTGTGTGGCCTTGGGTTGGCAGTTGCTATTTTGTCTCCACTTCTCTTTGGGGGTGTGCGTCTTCCACCTCCCAGGTTAGGTCCCTCTTGTTTTCACCTTTGGGTAGATAGTTCTGGGGGGCTGACGGTACTTCCCCCAGAAAACCAGCGTTGAATGTAATGAAACACCATTTTCTGGGTGAGACCCGAAGGCTCCCCAACATCCCTCCCTCCCTCCAGTCGGCGGGTTTTTTGCGTGTTTTGACATCCAGCCTTAGAACTGACGGGTGGATAGCCAGCGTGAGGGTCTGGGGCTCCCCATTCCCCTTCCCGGGGAGGGGGGGGGGAGCTGCACAGACAACTGCGCGGCGACGTGTGACGTCATGCTCGTTTGCTTGTTTCTTTTGGGAAGTTCTATCCACTTGTTCGGCTTTTGGAAGCAGTTTTCACCAGATTATGGTTTGTTTTGGGATGCTTACCTTTCTGGGTGCCTGACTTGGTCGATGGCAGACATAGAATGCTTCCAACCACACGGGGGTTTCTATAGGCCATTGCTCCCCATGCCTCTCTGAGGGGGGCCAGGGTCTGGCTCGTGGTCCCCGGTAGACCCACAGAACTCAATACTCTTGACTGATGCCAAAGTCTGACATTAGCGTATCAGCCTGGATAAGCTCCGGGGAGCGTCCGGGTCTCACCCAGAAAATGGCATTTCATTACATTCAACGCTTTTTTTTTCCTGTTGGCATTGGTCCGATTTTTTTTTTGGCCTCTAGGGGTCAGTTCGGGATCTTCATGCTCTCCTCCTGTTCAGGGTTTTTTCTGCTCTGCTGATCCTGATGGTAGGTTTGTTCATTTTTGCAGCCGTTTCCTTCTTTCCTGGTGTTTACTGGATCTGCTGCTTTCCAGAGGGGTCCTTGGGTTGTTGATGCTTGGTGGGTCTGGCCGGGGGTGCATCATGTGTTGTTCGGTTGCGGCTTTCTGCTGTTATCTGCACGTTATGGACTCGGTGGCCGTGGATGCGCTTTGGGTTGCCCGGGTTCCCCCTCCTTCCTGTTCCAGGGTTCGGGTCTCCAGGGTCGTCCATAGGGTCCTTCGGTTTTTCCAATTGGTCTTGATTTTGAATTTTGGGCGCGTGGCATTCGCCTCCTGGATCCTTCCCTCTTTTTCCTTATCTTAGGTGAAGTAGCTCTGGGGAACCAACGCGGCTCCCCCCAGAAAACCAGCGTTGAATGTAATGAAACACCATTTTCTGGGTGAGACCCGGGGGCTCCCCGTCACCCTTCCTCCCTCCAGTTTGGTGGTGTTTTTCAGTACAGTATTTTGACATCCAGCCTAAGAACTGAAGGGTGGATCGCCGGTGCGAGGGTCTGGAGCTCCCCCCTTCCCCCCTCCCAGGAAGGGGAGGGGGTTGCGTAGATAAGGCGCCTCAACGTGATGATGTCATGCTCGTTTGCTAATTTTTGTTTGGGGAGTTCTGTCCACTCGTTCGGCTTTTGGTAGCAATATTTTAACCAGAATAGGGGTTTGTTTTGGGGTGCCTATCTTTCTAGGTGTTAGACCCAGTCGATGGCAGACATAGAATGCTCCCAACCACATGGGGGTTTCTATAGGCCATTACTCCTAGTGCCTCTCTGAGGGGGCCAGGTTCTAGCTCGGTCCCCGGTATGCAAGAACTCCACACACATTGACTGATGCCAGGGACAGTGGAACCTCGAGTGACGAGTGCCCCAATTTACAAGCATTTTGAATAATGAGCACGCCGATCGACGATACTTTGTCTCGATTGGCGAGCGTTCGTTTGATTAACGAGAAAACCACATGATGCGTTCTCACCGGTTCTCACAAATTCTCGGACACCTCCAACGATGCAAATAACTGTTTTCTTTTTTTTTTAAAGATACTAATGATGCTGGAATGTAAAGGGGGTGACTGCTGCAATGTTGCAAAGCATTGATTTTTGTTTTTTAGACAAAATTAGAAAATAAAATAAAAAATATTTGAAAAATGAACAAATGTCAAAAATGTTCTTTCAGTGAATGTCAGGTAGGCTGCTACATTTTCTAAAAAAATGAAAAGTAAAAAAAATGAAAGAATTTGAAAAAAATGGCATAAAAGTTCATTCAGTAATTGTCAGGTAGGCTGCTCCATTTTCGAAAAAAAATTTAAACAAAAAGAAAATATTGACAGAATTTGAAACAAGACAAATGTCATAAAGGATCGTTCAGTATATGTCAAGTTGGCTGCTCCATTATTAATAACAAATATGACAAATACAAAACAAATTGAACAAAGTTGAAAACAGGAAAAATGTCATAATGGAGCAGCCTACCTGACAACACTGAACGAACCTTTATGACATTTCTCCTTTTTTCAAATTTGTTAAAAAAAATTTTTAATTTTTCTTTTTTATACAAAATTGGAGCAGTCTACCTGACATACACTGAACAAACCTTTTTCCATAAAAAAATGAAAAATAAAAAAAAATTGTACAAGTCTGAAAAAAGACAAAATGTCATGAAGGTTTGTTCAGTGTATGTCAAGTAGGCTGCTCCATTATTTAAAAAATCGAATATCATATTGATTTTTTCAGTGGTAAAACGGATTAATTTTATTTCCATTATTTTAAATGGGGAAATTCGTTTTGAAAGACGAGCATTTCACATGACGAGCTAGATGCCAGAATGGATTAAATTCGTTAATCAGGGTTCCACTGTACAGTATATTCATATCAGCCTGGATAGCTCTGGGGAGCCTCTGGGTCTCACCCAGAAAATGGCATTTCATTACATCCAACACTGTTTTTTTTATAATTCCATGTCACATCTAAATCTAATTACAGTACTATATTTTTACAGGTACGGCTGCAGAACGGCTCTGAATATGAGGGCATTGTGGAAAATATTGATGCTCTCTCAGATTTAGCTTTGATTAGAATCAAGTGTGTAAGTATTGCTCATGGATTTTCTAATTAATGCTGGTACAATATATGCATTTGTTGCAAGATGCATTAGTTTGGTGGATACAAAATTCACTGTGAAGCATAAGAATTTGGTGAGATTATGGATTTCCACATGAGGGTGCATTGAGAGACTTCATTTCTCAAGCTATATTTTTGTTCTATTCCTATTTTGTATATGTATCAAAGTTGTAGCATTAAGATAAAGATTTATAAAATTTACTGGGCTGTCATTTGAAATAAGTAAATAATATTTTCTGGGAGGGTTCCTATGGTGGCTTCTTGGTGCTTACTGTTTGGCAAGCTCCACTCAATTCAATCCACACGAGACCCTCGAGAGATATAAATGCACCTACCATGGATCAGAGGCCAAAACCTGGTTCTTTCTAAAGAGGTGGTAGGAGCCAGGAATTGTAGATCACTCTGAAAGGAGGGCAAACCAAAACAGACTACAGCAATGCCAACGGATCATAGAAAGCAGGATGGCGAAGCCTCGAGATTCAAGAAGCACTCTGTGGTGAAGCAGTTCTCACTTTAGTTATGCCTGCACACCACCAGGGAGTTGTGCACTTTCCTCCTTCAACCACCAACCTTAACCATCATCTTGCCTGGCACTTTAACCCTTAAATGGCGCATAGCTATATACCGTTTGACACCCACAGGCGCATACAAAAAAAAAAAAATTATTTTTCTTCCTAATCTGTTAATTTGTGTTCACTGATCACGGGAAAAATAATAAAAAAATCGTAAGTTGAATATATTGGCCGCTATAGGGCGGGGAAGTCTGGCACAAAACAGGCGCTCACTCAGCATGCGTCCCAGGCGGTCTGTTGATCGCCAGCTGTCAGGCCGGAGTTGCCACAAAGAGATAATTGCCTAATTATTTCAATGTCTCCGATTGATTTTTCGTAGTTTTTTTGCTGTAATATTATTCAATAGTGTGTAGTGTGATATATTTATATAATGAAATAAGTGAATCATCGCTGTACTCAAAAATATGGTGTGCATATTGTTGATTCAATTATTATGCTCATCAAGCAGTGAACAAATACTTTGTTGGTTATTACACTATATACACAGGTTATATATAAGTATCTGCATGTTTTGTTCACCATAACGAACCACTAAGTTGCTATTATGAGTCAAAATGTAACGAGGAGTGACCGCCACACACCAGCCAGCCACTCGCTGCCACTCACTCCCTCAACACCTCACTCGCCCACATTCTCCTCCCACCATATTATTTTGCTTTTATTCACTATATACAGACGTTATATATAAGTATCTACATTCGTGTTCACCATAATGAACCACTAAGTTGGCATGCTCAGTGGCAGTGGCAGCCAGTGGCAGCCTGCCACTGGCTGCTACTTCCTCCGTCCCTCAACTCACCTGACTCACCCACATTCTCCTCCCACAATACTGTTTTTGCTTTTATTCACTATATTCAGATGCTATATATAAGTATCTGCATGTTTTGTTCACCACAGCTGTACAACTAAGTTGATATAGTTAGTTCAGGCACTAAGAGACTTCGCTACACATAGTCAGCTGGCGGCTGCCTCCCTCACACTTTCAAGGTCAGATGCACTAAAATTTAACCCCCAACAATACTGTTTGTGGTGTTATTACCCTATATACAGACATTATATATATAAGTATCTACATGTTTTCTTCACTATAACTGTTCAACTAAGCCGGCATAATGCCCAAAGAGCATAGTGGCCACCCCTACCAACATGACAAATCATGCAGATGTTGCCACACCCATCACCAAAATGTCTTCTCCCCCACACTCCTTTTGCTGTTATTACACTGTATATACACGTTATATATAAGTATCTACATTCGTGTTCACCATAACGAACCACTAAGTTGGTAAGCTGAGTGACAGTGGCAGTGGCAGCCCACCACTGGCTGCCACTCCCTCCTTCCCTCACCTCACCTGACTCGCCACCATTCTCCCCCACCATACTGTTTTTGCTTTTATATACAGACGTTATATATAAGTATCTGCATGTTTTGTTTACCATAGCGAACAACTAAGCTGGTATAGTGAGTCCAGACAGTAAAAGGTGGTCACACAGAGTCAGCAGACAATGCTACCTCCCTCCCCACCAAGATTACTCCTCCCACTACAGCGCTAATTATCACAACAATCCTGCAATTATCAGAATCCTGGTCATTCTTATCACAGTCTTCTGTAATAATATCATCGCTAAATAATAGCATGCAAATGTATATTATGGCATTTTTAGGCGATGCTGTGGTCACAAGCTGAACAGCAGTGCTGTGAGTTCATGCTGCATGCGTCAGGCTTGGTGGCTTACTCAATACTGAGGCCCCTCACACCCGGGAATTTGGCCCACGATTTTTTTTTTTAAATGGCGTCTGTTTACAAGAGCCCTAATGAAGGTGTGGTGAACCCCGTATATCTGCGGGCCGTTTAAATCTTGCATAGTACTCCAATACATCATATGATCTGGAGCGCAAGTTACTGCAAGTCACTGAACACATCATATGATGTGTTGCACAGTTAAAGGATTAAGGGCGAAGAGGTAGAATGGCCTATTGACATAGCTTGAGTGCATGAGGGAATTGTGTAAAATCCTGGTTTGTCTCGGAGAGGCTGCAGGATCCAAGTAAATTCAGTAGAATTTCTGGTTGCAATTTTTATACCATGTCGTAGCTCAGTCGATTAAGGCAGCGTCTGGGATGCTCTCTGACGTAGGTTCGAATCCTCGTCACGGCCCTTGCGGATTTGTTCAACCAAAACTTCGTCCAACCAACTTCTACTAGATAGCTCCATTTGCCTCCTCGTTGGGGAGAGGAGGGATCCGGCCCGGGTCAGCTGGGCCGACACCAGTTAGTTCTTGACTGATGTACAGTAATGTGCCGAATGGTCAGTGTCACTCTGGCTCCGGTTTCCCATTTTCTTTGGTGTTTTCACCCTTGAGGCAGTGTTCCTACATGGAGGTGTGCGTGAGCCAGGAGTTTCCGTGTACTGGAACTGCATGTGCTCAGGGTTATCTTCCTTGTGTGCTCTGTAAGTACAGTTCTACCCTTACACGATCAGGGTTGCCTTCCTTAGTGCATAGAGCTGGGGATCTTGGAGCTTTCCATCTTGCCTTGGGTTTGGGAAGGTTTTTGGCTGGTGGGGCACTCTGCAGCTCAGGGGCTGCCTGCCCTGTATTGAGAACAGGTAGCTAATTGATGGTCCTGTGGTCTTCTCAGTGACAGTATGTATAAGTTTTTCTGGGGGGGAGCCTCTAGGGCTCCCCGGAGCTATCCATGGCTGATATGGATACCCTAACTATTTTGCATCAGTTGATGTAGGTGGAGTTCTAGGCCTACCGGGGACCACAAGCCAGAACCTGGCCCCCTCACAGAGGCACGGGTAGCATGCCCCATAGAAATGCACATGTGATATGGAGCATTCTATATCTGCCATCGCCCGGCTCCAACAGAAGCCGAACCTGGGACAGAGTGGTCATCCTAAACGAGGGGCAAGAAACCCGAGGGTTCAGACGGGACAAGTCCAGAATGAACCTCAGGTCCACACAGTCCCGTTTCAGAACTGGCAACAGGCGGAAAACCCACCTGAGAGACATCGTCGTTTTGACCACGCCCAAGCGCATCCACTCCAAGATGACCCGACAGAGTGCAGGAGAGGAAGCCTGCCCCATCAGCCCTGAACCCCCCAAAGGAGGAGCCACCCAACACCACCGCAGGCCAAGAGATACGACTCGAAAAGCCCACAAATCGTGAGACCAGGTGTGAACGAACAGAGCAAGCCTAACCCCCACCGCCTCGTCAATGGGGCTAACCGCAAAAGCGCCGCTGCCCCTTACGAGAACCCGACCTGAGTGCAGAGCGAATGCTGCGCCGACCAGGCACAGGCGGGACCGCAGCGGCACCAGTACCGAACCGAACACCTGTGGCCTACCCAGATGAACGGAACCGTGAGCCCTGGCACGACCCCGCCGGGAAGGAACCCCTGGTTCCCCCGGAGCACCAACAACTCAGAATGGTCCAGGACGGACCGAAACGTCGTCGTCCCTTCACTTTCTAGTGTGTGGTCTGGTCAACATACTTCAGCCACTTATTGTGACTCATCGCCTGCACGTCATGCTTGTTTGCTCGTTTTTTCTTTTGGGGAGTTTGTCCATCGTTTGCCGATTTTCGTTGTTAACCAGAATAGGGGTTTGTTTTGTGGCGCTTATCTTTCTGGGTGCCTGTCCTGGTCGATGGCAGATATAGAATGCTCCAAATCACATGTGCATTTCTATGGGCCATTGCTCCCCGTGCCTCTGTGAGGAGGCCAAGTTCTAGCTCGTGGTCCCCGGTAGGCCTAGAACTCCACCCACATCGACTGATGCAAAATAGTTAGGGTATCCATGGGATAGCCACATCCGGGAGCCTTCGGGACTCGCCCAGAAAATGGTGTTTCATTACATTCAACGCTGGTTTTTTGGCAGTCTTTTCATCATTTTCTCTCTCTCATCTCAGTCTCTCCCCTCATCATTTTCCTTCCATTTCTGACTGGGTTGTTTTGTCCTATCTTTCTTGGCTTTTTCCACATTCGACATTTCATGCCCAATACTGTCGCTTCTTATTGTGCGGTGCTGGTAGAGCCGCTTCTGCTAGCGTTTGGTATTGACGTTTCTTAGGCCCCGTTCTGCAAGCTTTCTCATGCTTTGTTCACCTCCAGCCTGCTCATGCGCAGCCTGCCTGGCCTTTGGACCGAGTTCTTTCTTTTCTCAATTCTGCTTAGTGTCCGGTGGGCCCTTTGGTCCGGGATTGCTTTTGAAGGCTTTGGTTTTGGTCGCCTTTGCCTCTGGTTGTCGGGTAGGTGAGTTTCATGCTCTGCTCTGGTTTTCTTTTGTTCCTGGTGATCTTTTTGTTTGGTTGGAGCCTCCTCCTTCTTTTCTGGTGAAGAATGTGACAGCGAGCTTCTGGAGGGGGTTCTTTGGTTGCAGGTAGCTCGCTGCTACCTGTGAGACACTGGTTCTGTTTCGGCGGATTCGTTGTGTGTTGATCCAATTTTCCTGGTTCTCTGTTCTAGGACTTGTGTATCTCAGGTTGTCTGCAGTGTCATCAAAGCCAGCCAGCCTGCGGTCTAGCCTAATGCTTATGATGTTCAGGATACCACTTGTCACCCATTTTTGGCAACATGTCTTGGGCTGATAACTGGGCACAGAGATTTTAGGGGTCTAACAAGATCTTGGCTGTCAGGTCTCTAATTTCCGTCACTGGTCCTCAGTGGCCTTGTATTGTCTTGGGGCATCTGTCAAAGCGGTCAGTCTCACCTTTGACTTGATACCTGCAATGCTTTCACCTCCCTGGTAATTTTGTTGTTCTCTGTGGGTATTTAGCTTTAAAGAGCCGGTGGGACTTTTCTCATAACACCAGCATTGAATGGCATGAAGCACCAGTTTCTGAGTGAGCCCCAGAGGCTTCCTGACACTCTTCCTCCCTCCCTCTCTGGTCAGCGGCTTTTTCATCAGTCTACAACTGACCAATGTCAGCCTGGCTGACCTGGGCTGGCTCCCTTTCTTCCTTCCTCGTACAGCTAACGGGAGGCTGGTTTGACGAAGTTTTGATTGTTCTATAGTTTGGGGAGCTCTTTTGACATTTTGAGGCCTACAGTCTCATTTTTTAACCTTGCAGTGGTCTGTTTTGGTATGCCTACCTTTCTGTGTGCCATCACTGGATGATGGCAAAGAGGGTAAACTTTAAATGTAAAGTGCTGATGAGCCATCTCTCCCTGCACCTCTCTGAGGGAACCAGGTTCTAGCTCGTGGTCTCAAGTAGGCCAAAAAAAAATTCCGCAACTGAAGACACTGATGGCTTAAGCAGACATGACTATCCCTACGAGGAAGGAATAATGTAAACAGGGAGATTGAAGAAATGGAATTGGAACTGAAAGCCATACAAGAGATAAAGAAAAATCCAAAATATTTCTTCACATATTCAAAATGAAAAGCAAAAACACTTGGTATTGGACCTATTCTTACAAGTGTGAAGGTTCATGCACAGAGGATTACAAAGAAATTAGTGAAATCTTATAAAAGCAGAATGAGGACATGTTTAGCACCTCAATAAAAAGCATGAAAGTGGAAGATCCAGACAGCTTCTTTATGCACAATGTCCAAACCCCTGAAAATATAACTGATATCAACACGAATGCTGTAAACAAATCCACAAGGGCCATGATGAGGGTTCAAACTTACGCTCGGAATGATCCCAGACGCTGTCTTAGTCGACTAGGCCACGACGTGGTAAAAGAATTGCAACCGGGAATTCCACTGACTTCACACGGATCCTGTAGCCTCTCCGAGACACAAACCAGGGTTTTACACAATTTTACAATTCATCAGAGCCTTGGTGGATTTGTTCATTTCATGCATCACGCTATTGTGATTTCTGTGTGTGTTGAAGTGAGGGTGAAGAGGTGGACCAACAGCTTGTTGGCAGAGCCTGAGTGCATGGGGGGAATTGTGTAAAACCCCGGTTTGTGTCTTGGAGAGGCTTCAGGATCTGTGTGAAGTCAGTGGAATTCTCGGTTGCAACTCTTTTACCATGTCGTGGCCTAGTAATTAATTACCTAAGTGTAATTACCTAACTGTAGTTACAGGATGAGAGCTACGCTCGTGGTGTCCCATCTTCCCAGCACTCTTTGTCATATAACGCTTTGAAACTACTGACGGTCTTGGCCTCCACCACCTTCTCACTTAACTTGTTCCAACCGTCTACCACTCTGTTTGCAAAAGTGAATTTTCTTATATTTCTTCGGCGTCTGTGTTTAGCTAGTTTAAATCTATGACCTCTTGTTCTTGAAGTTCCTGGTCTCGGGAAATCTTCCCTGTCGATTTTTATCAATTTCTGTTATTATTTTGTATGTAGTGATCATATCACCTCTTTTTCTTCTGTCTTCTAGTTTTGGCATATTTAATGCCTCTAACCTCTCCTCGTAGCTCTTGCCCTTGTTACTATTTTAACAAGGGCAAAGGATATATATATATGAACACAAAGCCTTAGTCGACTAAGGCAGCGTCTGGGATCATCCCGGGTGTAAGTTCGAACCCTCATCACAGCCCTTGTGGATTTGTTCATTTGATGCGTCATGCTATTGTGATTTCTGTGTGTAACAAAAATGCTGTAGATTTTGAAAGAGAAATTGACAACGTTCCCATGCACTCAGCCCCGGGTCCAGACTTGTGGAAATCAATATTTATAAAGAAATGTGAAGTGCCAGTAGCACAGGTACTTAGTATAGTGTGGAGGAAGAACTTGGAACTGGGAAATACCAAATTCACATAAATCAGCAGATATAGCTCCTTTTCACAAGGGAGGAAGCAAAGCATTGGCAAAGAATTATTGACCAGTTGCACTAACGTCGCATATAGTGTAATAAAAGTATTTGAGAGAGTGATCAGGAGTCAGGTCTCCAGTTTCATGGAGACAATGACCTCCACAACCCAAGCCAACATGTATTTAGAGTGGGAAGATCATGTCTCTTGCAGCTACTTTAGAAGTCTTTAGAAGAAACGCATAATGCAGATGCGGTATACATGGCCTCTGGGGTCAGGTCGATGAGTTTCATGCTCTACTCTGGCGCAGAGGTTTCTGCTCGTTCGGTCCTGGTGGACATTTTTGTTCGGTTGTAGCTGTCTCCTTTTTTTCTGGCGAGGACCGAGACGGCGGGATTCCGGAGGGGCCCATGGGTTATTGATGCTCGGTTGGTCAGGTTGGGGGGTGCATCTTGTGTTGTGTCCAGTTGCGACTCTGTGCTGTTACCTGCACACCTCGGTTTCTGTGGCCGTGGCCGCACTTTGGGTTGATCTGCTTTCCTTTAGTCCCTGGTTCGGGGATTAGGTCTCTTGGGTTCTCCGCAGGGTTCCTACGTCTCACCAGCCTGTGGTGTTCCCTTGTGCCCTTGCTGTTCGTCAGTATGCTGCCATGACTACAGTGTTTGGGGTCTTGTCTTGCACTGCCATTTTGGCACTGGGCTCTGGAGGTGGAAGTGGGTCCTGGCCGCCTGTTCTGTGGTGCACGTTCCTGGTCACAGTTGTTTGTGTGTGGCTTTGGGTAGCAGGTTGCAGCCTGTTGTCGCGTCTTCGAGTTGATGCACATGGTGCGGCCGTCTCCCGGGTATGTACTTCATTTGCTTATTTTTGGTTATGTAGCTCCGGGGAGACAAAGGAGCTCCCCACACAGAACCAGTGTTAAATGTAATGAAACGCCGTTTTCTGGGTGAGCCCTGGAGGCTCCCTGTCACCCTTCCTTCTTCCGGTTGGTGGTTTTTGTTTTCTTTTTTGGCTTAGACTCCGAAGTGGGGGTTGGAGCAGCCGGCACAGGGGACTGCGCGAATGAGCGGCGCGGCATCGGTGTGGCGGTATGTGATGTTAGCTTGTTTCTTGGATTGGGGAGTTCTGCCTCCCTGTTCGGTCTTTGGTTGCAATTTTCTTACTAAGTAGGGTTTGTTTTGTAATGCCTACCTTTCTGGGTACATGACCCCAAACGATGACAGACAAGGAATATCTGCAACTACTGTACATGGGCGTTTTCCAGAGGCCATTGCTCCCTTGCCTCTCTGAGAGGGGCCAGGTTCTAGCTGAGGGTCTCCGGTAGGCGGTACTTCTTTGACTAATGCCCCAGACAAATATATCACATATTAGCCTGATAGCTCCAGGAAGCCTCTGGGGCTCACCCAGAAAATTGTGTTTCATTACATTCAACGCCGTTTTTTTTTTAGTTTGAGTGAGTTTACGATTCCCTGCTCCTTGTGCCTTTTTCGAAGATGGGGGCTAGGTTTTGATCTTTGGTTCCCTTTATGCTTATATGTGTCTTGCAAGGACCTTGTGGTTATTGAATTGCGTGGAGCTTGCCAGGCAGCAAGCATTAAGGAGCCATCAAAGACCCATCAGAAAGAGGTACTGTACTGTATTTCATTACAGTATATTAAACACATTATATTTAACTTTGAAGTGTTTATTATATTTAACTTTGAAGTGTTTTAATATATGGTTTGTATTTTTCTTTTAGAACAATCTCACTCCAATAGCAATGGGAACATCAAGTAATGTGAGACCAGGGGAATTTGTTGCAGCTTTAGGATCTCCATTGTCTCTGTCCAATACTATTACTGCCGGAGTGGTTTCTTCTGTTGGTCGTGGCAGTAAAGAGCTTGGTTTGAGAGGAAAAGATATACAGTATATACAAACAGATGCTGCTATTACGGTGAGTAATGTTAGACATTACAGTTCTATAATTAATTCTCTTGGCCTGGAAACTGTATTTTATTAACCATATGACACATAGGAAAGTAATTATGAATTAAATCAGGAAAATATTAAATTGGGAATGAAGTAGCAGGTGTTAGATTAACTTTTGTGTACAGATATGTAGTAGTGAAGTTACTACTTAACCCTTCAACTGCGCATCGCATCATATGATGCTTTGACCGACTTGCAGTAAATTGCGCATCGCATCATGTGATGCTTTGGAGTACTACGAAAGATTTAAAATCGTGGGCCAAACTCCCGGGTGTTAGGAGCCTCAGTATTGAGTAAGCTACCAAGCCTGACGCATGCAGCATGAACTCCCAGCATTGCTGTTCAGCTTGTGACCACAGCATCGCCTAAAAATGCCATAATATACTTGTTCATGCTATTATGTAGCGATAATTTTATTACAGAAGACCCCTGACTGTGATAAAACTGACCAGGGTTCTGATAATAGCAGATTGTGGTGATAATTAGCGCTGTGCTCCATGGAGGGAGGAGTAATGCTGTGGGAGGGAGGGTGGTGGCGTTGTTTTCTGACTGTGTGGCCACCTTTTATTGACTGTACTCACCATACCAGCTTAGTGGTTCGCTATGGTGAACACAAATGTAGATACTTATATATAACGTGTGTATAGAGGGTATAAACAGCAAGAGGAGTAGGTTGGGAGCCGCCATTTTGGTGAGGGAGGAGCGCCGTCTGCATGACTTGCCATGTTGTTTACTGGTGACCACGATGGTCTTTGGGCACCATACCACTTTACTTGTACAAGTATGGCGAATAAAACAGGTAGACATTTATATATAATGTGTGTGTATATAGCATAATAACATCACAAGCAGTATTGTTGGAGGAGAAATATTAGTGCGTCTGGCCTTGAGGGAGGCAGCCATCAGCTGACTGTGTGAGGTCCTACGTCTTTGTGCCTTTACTCACCATACAAGCTTAGATATACAGTTATGGTGAAGAAAACATGTAAATACTTATATATAACGTCTGTATATAAAAGCAAAAACAGTATGGTGGGTGGAGAATGGTGGCAAGTCAGGTGAGGTGAGGGAGGGAGGGAGGGAGTGGCAGCCAGTGGCGGTCTGCCACTGCCACTCAGCATACCAACTTAGTGGTTCGTTATGGTGAACACGAATGTAGATACTTATATATAGCGTCTGTATATAGTGAATAAAAGCAAAAACAGTATTGTGGAAGGAGAATGTGGGTGAGTCAAGTGACTTGAGGGAGGGCGTGAGTGGCTGGCTGGTACACGGCGGTCACTCCTCGTTACTTTTTGACTCATAATAACAACTTAGTGGTTTGTTATGGTGAACAAAACATGCAGATACTTATATATAACCTGTGTATATAGTGTAATAACCGACAAAGTATTTGTTCACTGTTTGATGAACATAATTGAATCAACAACATGCACACCATATTTTTGAGTACAGCGATGATTCACTCATTTTATTATATAAATATATCACACTACACACTATTGAATAATATTACAGCAAAAAACTACGAAAAATCAATCAGAGACATTGAAATACAGTAAGTAGGTAATTATCTCTTTGTGGCAACTCTGGCCTGACAACTGGCGATCAACAGACCGCCTGGGACGCACGGATGCACGCTGAGTCAGCGCCTGTTTTTTGCCAGACTTCCCCCCCTATTGTGGGTAATATATGCCACTTACGATTTTTTTATTATTTTTCCCGTGATCAGTGAACACAAATTAACAGGTTAGGAAGAAAAAATAATTTTTTTTTTTTTTTTTTTGTTGGTATGCGCCTGTGGGTGTCAAATGGTATATAGCTATGCGCCATTTAAGGGTTAAACACCTGTAATGAAAAAATGGAATAACCAAACATTTGTTTAGAATTGATCTCAACCCTTCCACTGTGCGAGTCATTCAGGGATGAATGCACCATATCTGGCCATCCAGCACTAGTCGTACAGGGATTATTTAAAGTACAATGTAAGATTTAAAAGTCACACACATACACAGGGCTCATATTTGCTTCTTCAGGCCCACAGCATCACTTAATGATGACAAAATAAATAATTAACTGCGATAATTTTGCAATGAACACAGTACTGGTTATGATGTTTACAGCGGGATGCAGACATTCACAGCACAGGCTTTATTCATCTATTCATCATGTAACAGGGCCTCGATGTTCCTTTAAGAAAATAAACTTGTGGAAAATTATTCACATTCATGATTTAGTGACAGGAATCTGATAATAATAGCAGTGATGTTATTATAACACTATGCTGATAATAATGACTAGAGTTAGTAAAATTGGAAGTATTTTATCAGGTGGTGATGTCTGCTGGTAGCATGTGGCGCTATGCTGTCCTTGGTCATTACCATATCCACCAGAACTGTTTAATGGTTTGTTATGGTGCATAAAAATATAGGTATATGTGATGTGTGTATATAGTGTAATAACAAAATACGTGTGGCGGAAAAAGCGCAGGCCAAGAAGATATGATTTTAAGATTTCGTACCATTTAAAATGTGTATGTGGTGGGTGGGTACGAAATGGACTCCTCGGACCTCCAATGAGAGGCAGGCAACTTGAACAAATTCACAGATTTTCCTAGGGCTCTTGGCAGGATCAGTTCTGAATGAGCAACCATGGGTGGCTCACACGCCTTTGGCTCCCAATCCCCTGTCGGGCACAGTGTTGAAATCTTTATCAATGATATTGATAAAGCTAGGCACAATAAGGACCTAACCCAAGGGTTTGATGCAAGTGATACAGCACCGATGAGGACGATACAGTGAACGTATCCATTAGTGGCTGAGCTACTGGATAGTGGCTGTATGTCCCTTGCCCACCCGTGTTATCTCCAATTTTTATAGATGATGCTATAGATGAATCGTGTTCTGGGTTCAGTGATGATGCATCTGATATAAGTAGCATAGATGAACAGTATGTTAACAGCTTCCATGGTGATGTTACTTTGCTAGTGGTGGTGGTGGTGGTGGTAATACAGTGGAACCTCGAATGACGAGCACCTCAATCTACGAGCATTTCAAATAGCGAGTGCGCCACTCGGTGAAAATTTGTCTCGATTGACGAGTTTTCACTAGGTTAACAAAAAAAGTACATGGTGCTTCCTAGCGTTCCTGTTGGTTCTCGCAAATTCTCAGACACCTCCGACGATGCAAATAACTGTTTTTCTGGGGAGCCCCTTCGGCTCCCCGGAGCTTATCCAGGCTGATATGCTAATGTCGGACTTTGGCATTAATCATGTGTATGGAGTTCTGTGGGCCTACCGGGGACCACGAGCCAGAACCTGGCCCCCCTCAGAGAGGCAAAGGGAGCAATGGCCTATAGAAACCCCTGTGTGGTTGGAAGCATTCTATGTCTGCCATCGACCGGGTCAGGCACCCAGAAAGATAAGCGTCCCAAAACAAGCCTCTATTCTGGTGAAAATTGCTACCACAAGCCGAACAAGTGGATAGAGCTCCCCTTAAAGAAACAAGCAAACGATCATGACGTCACACATCGCTGCGCCGCTGTTTGCACAGCTCCCCCTTTCCCAGGAGGGGGAAGGAGGAGCCCCAAACCAACTGCACCAGCTATCCACCATCATTTCTGAGGCTGGATGTCAAAAAACACAAAAAACCACCGACCGGAGTATCTTTACATACTCCTAGTCCAGGATGTGAGATTGGGCTACTTGTAGCCCAATTGGGTTCCCAATTAGGGATTAGGTTCATTGTATTCATTTCCTAAGCCGGCTGTGTATGTCACTGCTTACTCCTTTTTTGGCTCCTGTCCCATGAGCTGGGCTGTTTCTTCTATTTAGCGGTTCACTCTGGTCACAAACTGTTTGGCTACTTTTCTTCTAAAGTAGTCCTAGTTGGTGCCTGCCTGCCGAGCGGGTTGTGCGGTACGGACATTGTGTCCTGAGCATGCGCCGTGGAAGGTTGTTTTGGTATGGGCAGTGTGTACCAGTGCTGGTGTTTTGTGTCCTTCTCTCTTGGGTGCTTTGCCTCTCACTCTTCTCCATTCTCCATTCCTTGCCCCGTAGCTACTGGGGTGGTCGCCGGGGTTTTCCGTGTCATAAGTGTGGGGCGTCTCCTTCCCCTCTACTCTGCTCTCCTACGTGTGCAGCTCTGGCCTTCTTTCCCTGGCAGTGCTTCCGGGATCTTCTCGCCTACGTTGTGTCGTGACACATTTGTGCCTATGTTGGCGGGTGAATTTCTGTGGTCTGGCGTCTCGTTCGGCCAGGCGCTGGTTCATGGTTTTTGAATACAAATATAAGACCGTCAGCACACAGGTGACTGCCGAGGGCCTGTTGGCCCACACGTGACAGCTCCTATTTCTGCCTGTCCAGTCCCTCTCATATGTATGTCCAACCCATGCTTAAGTCAATCAAGGGACCCCACCTCATCCATGTTATGAGGTACGATGGTTGAGATGCAGGTTATGTTCTCACCTAGTTGTACTCACCTGGTTGTGTTTGCGGAGATTTGAGCTCTGGCTCTTTGGTCCCGCCTCTCAGCCGTCAATCGTCTGGTGTGCAGGTTCCTGGGCCTGCTGGGCTCATATCTACATATCTACATCATATCTACATTTGAAACTGTCTGGAGTCAGCCTCCACCACATCTCTGCCTAATACACATGTGCATTAGTAACATGTACCACAGTAACATGTGGTACTTGTTACTGTGTCAGGGTGTTGTGGGGTGAGATTTTGCTGCGGTTTTGTGCCTGGGGATGCATGTTGGGGATTGATTGTGGCATTTTTCGTGGTCTTATCTGGGGTCTCTCATTCCTTTCCCGTCTTGGAGTGCCTGGCTTGGCCCTTCCATGTACATTGGTTTATCTGTCCTCGTCTAGTTGTCCACCCCTGGTTGTGCTTCCTGGGGATGAGCTTGGCTCTTTCGTCCTGCCTCTCCCTTGTCGCTTCCCTGACATCTCCTGGGCTCTGTCATGTCTGCACTTGCAGCTATGTGTAGGGGTCAGCCTCCACCACTTCCCTTCCTCATGCATTCCATTTGTTTACTACTCTGTCACTGGAATGTTTTTCTTGCGTTTCTTTGACTCCTTTGGGCACTCTTTCCGCCTGTGTCGCATGGTGCATGTGCGCTTGTGTTCATTAGTCTGTCTTCGTTGCTCGTACCCCTCGGTTCGGGTACTAGTCTGGTGGTAAACATTAGCACCATCTTCAGTTTGGTTTTTTGGGACAGGGCCTGCGACTCTGTGTTGTTGATATGACTTGTTGGGACATGGTCTGCAGCTCTGTGGGTTGGTCGTCCCTTTCGTTCCCGATTTGCTACATGCCTTCTTCGTTCCTCATCGTCCTGCTTCACTCTTGTGCTGGAGCTGTTCTTCTGGTCTTTTTCTCGTTTTCTCCTACACACTGTTGTGTGTTTTGTTTGTGCCTTTTGGCCTTCCTGTTGCCAGGTTTGGGTTCCTGTTTTCCTGGCTTGCCCTGCCTGTTGGCATTTTCAGGGTTTTGCGGTGTCCCTTCTCTGGAGTCTCGCGTCGAACCCGTAGTCTCCGATCTCCTGGCGAGCTTGCTCGCGTTGGGGAGTTTTCTGTTTGGCAGACATTCCAATTCCTTCTTTGCTGGCTTGGGTTTCCGGCCCTGTTTGCTCGGTGGTCGCACCCGAGATCTTCCCGCGGCTCCGCCTCTTCCTAGGCTCGAATGAACCTTGATGGGGTTGGTTAGGTTCTACCTCGAGTCTCTCACCTTTGGTTGGTGGTCAGGTGGCTTCGTTGTTGGTGTCCCACTGGCGTGCTTCTTGGCAGCAGGATGTTTTTTTTTTTTTTTGGCGGTCCTTCCTTTTCCTTCTGTCCCCTCTTGGGTGGCTGCGTTTGTTGGCGTCGGCTTGTCTTTTCTGGTGGAGGTGCGGGGCCGTCATCTTGCCACATACTGTCACCTCATTTCGTGCGTCGCTGGCGGAGCCGCTGCAGCTTGCTTTTGGTCTTGGTGTTATATCTGCGCCATTTTGTAAGCTGTCTCGTGCGTTATTTCACCTCTGGCCTGCTTATGCGCCGCCTGAGCCGTGCTGGTCTTTGGACAGCGTGCTCTTTCTTCTTCTCGGCCCATTCGGACCCGTGTTGCCTTGGGTTGGCGGTTGCAGCCAGTTGTCTCGACTTTGCATTGGGGAGTGTGCGGAGACCGCCTCCCAGGTACGTCCCTCTTATTTCCTATGTGGGTAGTTACCTCTGGGCAGCCGAAGGGGGCTCCCCCAGAAATCCAGCGTTGAATGTAATGAAACGCCATTTTCTGGGTGAGACCCGGCGGCTCCCCGGCATCCCTCCCTCCCTCCGGTCAGTGGTTTTTCACATTTTTTGACATCCAGCCTCAGAACTGATGGTGGATAGCCGGTGCAGTAGGTCTGGGGCTCTCCCTTCCCCCTCCCAGGGAGGGAGGGAAGGGAGATGTGCAGATAGCGGCACGGCGACGTGTGACGTCATGATCGTTTGCTCATTTCTTTTAGGGGAGTTCTATCCACCTGTTCGGCTTGTTGTAGCAATTTTCACCAGAATAGGGGTTTGTTTTGAGACGCTTACCTTTCTGGGTGCCTGACCCGGTCGATAGCAGACATAGAATGCTTCCAACCACATTGGGGTTTCTATAGGCCATTGCTTCCCTTGCCTCTCTGAGGGGGGGGGGGCGGTTCTGGCTCGTGGTCCCCGGTAGCCCCATAGAACTCCATACACATGACTGACGCCAAAGTCTGACATTAGCATATCAGCCTGGATAAGCTCCAGGGAGCCTCCGGGTCTCACCCAGAAAATATTGTTTCATTACATTCAACGCTTTTTTTTGTTTTTGTTTTAAAGATGCTAATAATGCTGGGATGTAAAGGGGGTAACTGCTGTAATATTGCAAAGCATTAATTTTTTTTAGACAAAATTAGAAAAAATTTGAAAAAGAACAAATGTCATAAAAGTTCATTCAGTGATTGTAAGGTAGGCTGCTTCATTTTCTAAAAAATAAATTTAAACAAAAACTAAAAAAAATTGAAACAAGACAAATGTCATAAAGGACTGTTCAGTGTATGTCAGGTAGGCTGCTCCATTATTTAAAAAATCGATTATCATATTGATTTTCTTTGGTGGTGGAATGGATTAATTTTATTTCCATTATTTTAAATGGGGAAATTCACTTTGAAAGACGAGTGTTTCTCATGACGAGTGCGGTGCCGGAACGGATTAAATTCATTAATCGAGGTTCCACTGTACAAGGAGCACAGGTGAATTCGTGAGGGAGGACTGTGATAACTTTGTAACACACAAACCACAATTTGATGATTCTGATGTTGGTGTTGCACACACTTTCCCATATACTGCACAGGTGAAGATATGAGTGCTACTAGGACAGAATTTTTTCACTGAGCTTTTCCTGGATCTTTCCAAGAATACCTGGATTTTTTCAATCCAACCTTACAAAGCAATCTGTTCAAGAGTACCTTACAAATTGATATTTTCCTATAATCTTCTCAAGACTACCTTACATTTCACAAGCTTGGGCTACACACCACCTCCAGGTACTAAAGTCAAGGGTGTACATGAGTGTGTCATTTGCAAGCACACAGAATGAAGAAACAGGAAGCGAAAATCTGTTTGTACCTAGAGTAACGAGAGCAAAGTCGTGCTGTGTACCATGGACTGCTGCTTGATTATCATTCACTTCCGAAGTACTGAGTGTGTAATACAGTGTGTGACTGTATAAATAGTGTGCGAATGTGTATATATTGTAAATATATTGAATATTGAACAGGTAATATTACCTGTGACATATTATTGACTTATTGACACATGTATCACAGATCCCTGGAACATTATGAACATTCTGTTGTAAACATATTGTAAAGGACACAAATATGCATCATATACTATAAAAAACTAATTATAAAGCATTGAAAATACTGTACATAAAAAAATGAAAATATATTTGTGGCAACTCACGAGGCTTGAATGCCCCACGAGACCACCTCTGGGAGCTTCATACACTGACCGTCACATGTTGGCATCTCAAGGCATGACACTGTTGATATGCTTGCAAAGACAGCCTGTAGAAAACCAGTGGTAGAAATTGATATGGGTATTTCATTAGCAGTGACAAAGAGAATACTTAAACAAATATCTAATGAAGATCTCACCGACCTAACAAATTCACAAAGACCTAAAAGTTGTAGTATTATATATTATGATAGATATCGTGAGGAGACATTCACATATGGGACTAATAGAACAAGAACCCCGCAGTGTGATGTTATAGTGGCCAGAATATGCCTGGGACATAGACGTATCTGGCAGCTTTCTCAAAACCCAAATGTCGAGTACACAATGTGTCAACTTTGTGAAAGAGAAAACATGCACTCTCTTGAACATTATATTGTAGAATGTACCATACTGACTGACTTTCGCCCTCCTGGGCTAAGTTATGCTGAACTCTGTAATTACTATATGAGTACTGGAACACTTGATGATATATTGGACTTGTATCCAAGATTGACCATGTAATATATCAATTATACAATGTATGTATATGATGTAACTATATAACCTGAGCTTGTAAAAGCACCTTAATCACCTTCAGTGATTAAGTGCTTAATTGCACACTAGTTTCTTTATCAGCTATCTCACCCTGTCAAAGTAAATGAGACAAATGTATGTAATTACCTAAGTGTAATTACCTAAGTGTAGTTACAGGATGAGAGCTACGCTCGTGGTGTCCCGTCTTCCCAGCACTCTTTGTCATATAACGCTTTGAAACTACTGACGGTCTTGGCCTCCACCACCTTCTCCCCCAACTTGTTCCAACCGTCTACCACTCTGTTTGCGAAAGTGAATTTTCTTATATTTCTTCGGCATCTGTGTTTAGCCAGTTTATATCTATGACCTCTTGTTCTTGAAGTTCCAGGTCTCAGGAAATCTTTCCTGTCGATTTTATCAATTCCTGTTACTATTTTGTATGTAGTGATCATATCACCTCTTTTTCTTCTGTCTTCTAGTTTTGGCATATTTAATGCTTCTAACCTTTCCTCGTAGCTCTTACCCTTCAGTTCTGGGAGCCACTTAGTAGCATGTCTTTGCACCTTTTCCAGTTTGTTGATGTGCTTCTTAAGATATGGGCACCAAACAACAGCTGCATATTCTAGCTTTGGCCTAACAAAAGTCATGAACAATTTCTTTAGTATATCCCCATCCATGTATTTAAAAGCAATTCTGAAGTTAGAAAGCATAGCATAGGCTCCTTGCACAATATTCTTTATGTGGTCTTCAGGTGATAGTTTTCTATCTAGAACCACCCCTAGATCTCTTTCTTTATCAGAGTTCTTTAAAGATTTCTCACATAATATATAGGTTGTGTGGGTCTATGTTCTCCTATTCCACATTCCATAACATGACATTTATTAACATTAAATTCCATTTGCCAAGTGGTGCTCCATATACTTATTTTATCCAGGTCTTCTTGAAGGGCATGACAATCATCTAAATTTCTTATCCTTCCTATTATCTTAGCATCATCAGCAAACATGTTCATATAATTCTGTATACCAACTGGTAGATCATTTATGTAGACAATAAACATCACTGGTGCAAGAACTGAACCCTGTGGTACTCCACTTGTGACATTTCTCCAGTCCGATACATTGCCTCTGATCACAGCCCTCATTTTTCTATCAGTCAGAAAGTTTTTCATCCATGTTAGAAGCGTACCTGTCACTCCTCCAATATTTTCCAGTTTCCAGAACAACCTCTTATGTGGAACTCTGTCGAAAGCCTTTTTTAGGTCCAGATAGATGCAGTCAGCCCAACCATCTCTTTCCTGTAATATCTCTGTTGCTCGATCATAAAACTGAGTAAATTCGATACACAGGATCTACCAGATCGAAAACCATACTGTCTGTCTGATATTATATCATTTCTCTCCAGGTGTGCTACCCATTTAGTTTTAATTATTTTTTCCAATATTTTGACTATTACACTTGTCAATGATACCGGTCTATAATTAAGGGGGTCTTCCCTGCTTCCACTCTTGTAAATTGGAACTATGTTAGCCTTTTTCCACACATCAGCTACAACTCCTGTAAACAGGGATGCCTGAAAGATCAGTTGAAGAGGGATGCTGAGCTCAGGTGCACATTCTCTCAGAACCCATGGTGAAACTCCATCTGGACCAACTGCTTTGTTCTTATTTAGCTCTTTGAGCATTTTTTCCACTTCGTCTCTAGACACCTCTATGTGCTCTATGTTGTTCTCTGGAATTCTTATTGTATCTGGTTCCCTGAAGATTTCATTTTGTACAAACACACTTTGGAACTTTTCGTTTAATGTTTCACACATTTCCTTTTCATTTTCCGTGAATCTATTTCCCATTTTCAACCTCTGAATATTATCCTTTACCTGCAATTTGTTGTTTATGAATTTATAGAATAGACCTGGTTCTGTTTTACATTTGTCTGCAATCCCTTTTTCAAAATTTCTTTCTGCCTCTCTCCTCACTGCCGTGTAGTTGTTTCTCGCATCTTTGTATCGCTGGTATGATTGGGGGTTTGGCCTCTTCCTGTATTGATTCCATTTTTGTGTCTTTTGGTCTCTGGCCCTCTCGCACTTTCTGTCGAACCAATCCTGTTTCCTAGTTCTGCTTCTCTGTTTTGGTATAAATTTTTTTGTGCCTTTATCATATATTTCACAAAACTTGACATACATCTCATTCACTTCCTTGCCTAGCAACAAGTCTGTCCAATTATACTCCCTAAAAAATTTTCTAAGGTTGCCATAATGTCCTCTCCTAAAGTCAGGTTTTTCAATTGCATCGACCATCATATTTTCTTCCAGATTATAACGCATTGCATACTTTATCCCAAAAAGACATGGTCACTTTTACCCAAGGGAGGAAGGTACTGAATGTCAAATATTTCTTCCTCCTTCCTGGTAAATATCAAATCTAGCATGGAGGGAACGTCACCTTCCCTCATCCTCGTAGCTTGTTTAACATGTTGATACAAGAATGTTTCCAGGATGAGGTCTACAAATTTACAGGTCCAGAAATCTTCTGTTTTAGCTTCATATGCTTCCCAGTCTATGGATTTCAAGTTGAAGTCGCCGACTATCAACAGTCGTGAACTATCGTTATCCGCTCTCGCTATGATCTCTCTCATTATCGTTATAAGACCTTCTCGTTTACTATCTAGCTCCTCCTTTGACCATGTGCTGCTTAGCGGTGGACTATATGCATTTATGATCACTAGTTTATCATCCTCATGGCAGATCTCTAGTGCTATTATGTCAACTTCTTGTGGATTGGTAGTCATTATTTCGTTCACCTTTAGGTGTTCTTTCACCAGCACAGCAACGCCACCGCCTTTCCTAATTTTTCTGTCCCGTCTCCAAATTGAGTAGCCCCTTGGGAATATGACCTCATTTAAAATAACATCTTCAAGTTTTGTCTCCGTGAGTGCAACAATGTCTGGTGTCTGCAGCTGTATTATATCACTTAACTCCAGTATCTTTGACCTTACTCCATCTATGTTGGTGTATGCAATCTTCAGGAACTTGTTCCCCATCTTCTTATTTTTCACTCCCCCTTTCTCTAATGATTTTGTTGGTTTGCTTTTATGTACCACTTTACTGGTCTGCCTACCCCTATCACTTTGTAGAAAAAAGAATTGATTTCTTCTTCATTCCTGCTCTCATTTAAACGTTTTGCCTCGGCGAGGTTCAGTTTCAGCTTCTCTCTATCTTCTTTTGAAAGATCTCGTCTTAACGACCACCCTTTCCCATCCTCAACGCTTTGTAATTTTCTGGCATTCCTTAGTACTGTACTTCTTCCATCTGTTTGGCACCGTTTAGGGTGATCCTCAAAGGTCGATCTTTCCCTTTTACATATCTGCCTATTCTCCTGTAGTCGCACACATTCTCTTTGGTTGTAAGACCTTCCACGAGGCCAACAATTTTATCTACTACTTTTGCTTCTTCTACAGCTCTTTCTGACCTAGATGTTATCTCCTTTTCTTTGCATCCAAAAATGATCAGGGACTTACTCCGATCAACTGTGTTTTGCACCAACTTTGGGTTAGATGCCAATTCTTTTCTCACTTCTAGCCTAATGTTTGTTTTATCTTGGTTGCTGCAGTGTTTGACTTCTTTTACTGCTTCTTCTATTTTTTCCTTGTCCTTATGTATGTATATGTGTGTGTGTATGTAAGGGTATAAAGTATATATGGAAGCTGATCAGAATTACATTTCACCTTTGTAAATGTACATTAATGACACTATGTAAAAGACACATCGAACACTTTATGTAAGGCATACGTAAATCTGTGTATCTATGTATTTACGAATGTAGGTTAGCTTAGCATTTTAAAAGCACCGAATCACCTTCTGTGGTTGAGTGTTCAATAAACCCTTGAAATATATGTTTAACACATCTCTAACCCTGTCCATGGAGGACAGAAGAAAATGTATATATGCTGGTTAGCATTGTAAATGTGTGGCCACGTCTGTGGTAGAAAATAATTTAAACAAAAAATGACGAACAGCCAGTGATGACGTCACACCCCACTTTCTCCACGTCCCCAAAGATAAAGTAAGTGGAATTTGTTATTTTTTAGTTTTTTACATGTACTTGTTCAGTAAAGGGAATTTAACATTTTACAAAGAAAGTTATTGTTTGGGCGAAAAGATTTTCGGCACACCACTAGAATGTCACAATAAATGCGGTGCATCATAGAAGTTAAAGAAAATATTGTAATATTAGTCAATGATGACAAGATTATTTCACTCATGTAATAGTTCATAATGATGCATGAAAATGTAAATTATCATATATGAAGAATGTGTATGTAGTGTAATAACAGCAAAAACTATATTTTATTGATAAAAGAATATAATATAGTGCACATGACCAAATCCACAAGGGTCGTGATGAGGGTTCGGACCTAAGTTTGAACCTTCATTTGTTTGTAATCGCGATTATGTTTGTAATCGTGCACGGCCCTTGTGGATTTGTTCATTTGATGTCTAACACTATTGTGATTTGTGTGTGTGTGTGTGTGTATGGTGCACATATTATACACCACGAGCCACCAGAATGAGACGGGACATCACAAGCATAGCTCTCATCCTGTAACTACACTTGGGTAATTAAACATTTATACATTTGTATGTGGTATGTAGTCTCCGAGTTAGTGGAGAGAGTTGTGATCTTTGCGTCTTATAGTGACTATTAATGAAAGCTCTGATAAATACAGCTTCAAAATACTAGTGTTGGTTCACTCCTAAAGTCACCTTTTAGTTGTTTATGCATATATATATCTTGCTTCTTGCATTCTAAAGTTTTATTTTCCTTTTCACATAGTTTGGTAACTCAGGTGGCCCACTTATCAACATGGATGGTGAGGTCATTGGCATTAACTCCATGACAGTCACAGCTGGTATCTCTTTTGCCATCCCCATTGATTATGCTAAAGACTTCATTATCAAGTCTGAAAAGAAAAAATCCGAGTTTGGTAAGTGTGGCTATCTTATTATTTGTAGTTACTGTATAGTTAACCCTCATCATGTAGTCATGATGTAGTTACTGTATAGTTAACCCTCATCATGTGGTCATGATGTAGTTACTGTATAGTTAACCCTCATCATGTGGTCATGATGTAGTTACTGTATAGTTAACCCTCATCATGTGGTCATGATGTTGATCACCCTAACCACTGTAGTTATCATCATTTGACAATTGATAATTATTGCCCAATTTGTTTATCAGTGATGTTGATCAAACCACACACTAGAAATTGAAGAGATGACGACGTTTCAGTCCGTCCTGGACCATTATCAAGTCGATTGTGAAGACGAAAAAGGCACATAAATAAGTAAGACAAGAAAAAGGTGATGAGGAGGAGGAGGAAATCTTGGAAGAACGTAAAAAAAAGGCAAAAGATAGGTGTAATAAGGTGTATAAAGGTGATACTAAAGGGTATGAAGAGGGGGGTAATAAAAAGAAGTAAATGGAAACAAAAAAGAAAGTAAGAAATTATTTCCCCTTCATTCTCTTTATTACCCCTATCTTCTGCCTTACTTTTTCCTTCCTCCAAGATTTCCTCCTCCTCACCTCTTTCTTGCTTCTTGCGTTTTTCCTTGCTTCTTGCATCTTCCCGTGTATGTGGTGCCTTACTTGTCTCATCACAATTGACTTGATAATTTTTTTTTTTTTTTTTGAGATATATACATGAGTTGTTACATTCTTGTACAGTATAATGTTCCAGGACAGACCGAAACGTCGTCGTCTCTTCAATTTCTAGTGTGTGGTTTTGTCAACATTCTTGAGCCACGTTATTGTGACTCCTCATCTGCATATCAGTGATGTTAATATGGTAATAATAACTATTATGTAAATTTATTGGAGTTAACCAAGAACTCTGAACAAATTGTGCTATTGTTTTGTAATTTCTTGCTCTGTGATATGGGTACTGTGTGCTAGTGACCTAAGGTTCATGTCATACATATCTAGATTTAGTTTTTCCGACTAGTGTATTAATCCATGACGGGTCAACATTCCAAAACATAATTGCAGCAAAGGAGTGAGTTGCAAGACATTTCCTGTGAGCTGTGCCAGGAAGAATGCTAAATGTGCAATTGGTGTACAAGGAGTTCCCAAACTACAAATTGATTATGTTCTGAAGAGGTGTTCAAAAAGCACTTACTTAGAACGAGATTTCCCATAGGCACAATGTTGTAAATGGAGATGCATTGCCAGTCCAACAAAAAAAACATTACAAAACCAATATCATTGGGACATATAAAAAGCTCTGCATATTATTTTCCCTGAATTATGGAGTTATCTTGTCAAAGTTAGCAGTTTCTTAGGGGATTCCTGTATGGCTCCCTGAAGCTGAAGCTAGCTTACTGATTAACACTTTCTTCCGCTCGGTTTGGCCTGGCGCGCTACCTCTCAGTTCAGCTCAGCATGTGCGCACTGCCCAGCATAGGTCAAAGTAGGCTGGGCCTTGCCCATGAGCACTCTGTCACACTTCAATGTTTATACTCTTTTCAGTTTTCTGATCTTATATTATGTGCTGCATTGTTCATTTTAGAATCAAATTGATGGCATTAGAATAGCACACATTATAATTAAAGCAAGTTGAAAGTCGAAACGACGACGTCTCTCAGATGGTTTCCCTTTTGTTCCCAGTCCCGAAATGGGACTATGCGGACTTGAGATTCATTCTGGGCTTGTCCCATCTGAACCCCATTGCCCCTCCTTTCGGATGACTATGCTGTCCCAGGTCCGGCATCTGTTGGAGTCGGGCCCATGGATGGTATCCTTGGACCTCTGGGATGTGTTTTGGCACGTCCTGATTCATCCAGGATTCATGGACTGGCTCGGTTTTGTTGTGGGGCGTCAGAGTTACCACTTTCGTTGTCTCCCGTTCGGGTTGAACCTGGCACCTCGCGTTTCACACGCCTGACACGGGTCGTGGTGGCCCGTCTGCGTCATTTAGGTGTTCGGATGCTATCCTACGTCGACGGCTGGCTGGTCTGGGCTCCCAGCCGGTCCGCCTGTCTGCTCTCCAGGAATTTGTTTTTTCTCAGCTCACCAGGTTTGGGTTCTTGGTGAACTGGGGGAAGTCCTATCTGGGCCCCTCCCAGGTTCGGACTTGGCTGGGTCTTGTTTGGGACTCTCGGACCGCTTGATCGTCTCTCCCTCTGGAATCTTTGATTCGCCTGCGATTCTGCCTTTGCCATTTTCTGGAGGGCTCCCGGGTCACCCGGAGGTTGCTCGAGGGTCTGTGCGGGAGCCTGAATTTTGCGATGTTGGTCTACTCGCCGGGTCGGGTTTAGCTGCGTCACCTGTTTTGGTTCCTTTGGGGACGTCCCTTCCGCCTCTCTCGTGATCGCTGAGTTCGACCTCCGGGGTGGGCTTTGCGTCGATTGCTGCGTCGCCGGCTTCCTATTTGGGTTTTTCATGGTTCAGTGTCTAGGCACCTACCCGAGCCCTCGCTCGATGTGTTTACGGACGCGTCGTCTCTCAGCAGGGGCTTTGTGACCAGTGCTCACCAGTCCAGCCTGGGGTGGTGGGGTCCGTCCTTCCATCGAGCCCACAGCACGGTGCGGAAGTTCGCAGTGGTGTGGTTTTCCATTCGAAGGGTTTGGGTCGCCAGCGGATTGACGATCTGGCTCCATTCAGGCTGCTCCCTGGTGGTTCATTGTCTGAACCGAGGGGGTTCAATGCGTCCTTGGCTCTTTGGTGCTGGTCACTTCGGGTGACTTGTCTGGTGAGTTCTCGGGGTTTGGCTTTCTTGGCAGTTCACGTTTGGGGGATGCCCAACGTCTTAGCGGACGGCCTGTCTTGGTTCATTCCCCTGTCGACGGAATAGACGGTCGACGCCGACTCGTTCAGTTGGCTCTGCCAGATGTTCGGGCACTCGGAGGTGGACCTCTTCGCGTCAGCGTGATCGCAGCGCCTTCCAATATATGTGGCGCCCTTCCCCAACTGCGAGGCCGTCGATGCCTTTTGGCAGGACTGGTCGAGGTGGGGGTTCCTGTACCTCTTTCCCCCAGTTCAGCTGTTGCTCCAGGTCCTGACTCGCTTGGAAACTTACCAGGGGAGAGTAATCCTCTTGGCCCCATGGTGGCTGGCCCAGCCTTAGTTTCAGGCGCTGCTTGGCCGGTGTCCGAACCCAGAGGTTTCTCGCGGCTCCACCTCTTTCAGCAGATTGAACCTGTGCCTCATGTAGCTGGTTCGATCTTCTCGAGTCTTTGCGTATGGTATTTTTTACTCGGGTCTATCATCTCTGTGGTGATCAGGTGGCTTTGTTGATGGTGTCCCACCTGCGGGCTTCATCTCATCACCAGTATGTAGTCTCTTGGCGGTCCTTCCGTTTCTTTCTTTTGCTTCATTGATTGTACTTCGCTGTCGGTTAAGGTTGTCTTATCCTTTCTTTCTTGTTTTTTCCAGGACCATTGTCTTATGCCGAATACTGTCTCCTCTTATCGTGTGGTGGCAGTGGTGGTGGCGCCGCTGCAGCTTGCTTTCGGTATTGATGTTACTTCTGCACCATTTCACAAGCTGTCTCGTGCGTTGTTTCACCTCCGGCCTGCTCATGTGCCGCTTGTGCCGTCCTGGTCGCTTGACAGGGTACTCTGTTATCTCTCTTCTCGGTTTGTAGTGGCCCCTTCTGTTCAAGAATGTTTCTCTAAGGCTCGTTTCTTGTTGGCATTGGCCTCTTGGGGTCGGGTTGGGAAGCTTCATGCTCTTCTCCGGCACAGGGGTTTCTGCTCATTTGGTCCTGGTGGTAGGTTTGTTCGTTTGCAGCCATCTCCTTCTTTTCTGGCTTAGAATGGGACTGTTGCTTTCCGGAGGGGTCCTTGGATTGTTGATGCTTAGTTCGTTAGGCCGGGAGTGCATCATGTGTTGTGTCCAGTTGTGGCTCTCCGCCGCTATTTGCGCACCACAGGCTCTGTGGCCAGGAATGTGCTTTGGGTTGATCCGGTTTTCCTTCTTCCCTGTTCCAGGGTTTGGGTCTCCCAGGTCGTCCGTGGGGTTATTCGGTCTAGCCAGCCTGCTGTCTATCCCCATGCCCATGACGTTCATAAATTTGCTGCCCTTGCTGTTGTTTTTGGGAACATGTCTTGGTTCCCAAAACCAAGAAACTTGGTTCCCAAATCAACATTCCTGGGCCTTGTTGGGCCTGTGTTGCTTTGGGTCGGCGGTTGCAGCCAGTTGTCTCAACTTCGCATTGAGGAGTGAGCAGTGACCGCCTCCCGGGTAAGTCCCTCTGGTTTTCGTCTTTTGGTAGGTAGCTCCGGGTAGGCGATGGGGCTTCCCCCAGACAACCAGCGTTAAATGTAATATAACGCCATTTTCTGGGTGAGACCCGGAGGCTCTCCAACAACCCTCCCTTCCTCCCTCCGGCCGGCGGTTTTTCGCGTTTTTGATATCCAACCTCAGATCTGGGATGTGGATTGCCGGCGCGGGGGTCTGGAGCTCCCCCCCTGCCCCTTCCCGGGGAGGGGGGGAGCTGCGCAGACAGCGGCGTGGCGACGTGTGACGTCATGCTCGTTTGCTCGTCTGTTTGGGAAGTTCTGTCCACTAGTTCGGCTTTTTGTAGCAATTTTCACCAGAATAGGAGGTTTGTTTTAGGGCGCCTGTCTTTCTGGGTGCCTGACCCGGTCGATGGCAGACATAGAATAATTCCAACCACATGGGTGTTTCTATGGGCCATTGCTCCTCGCACCTCTCTGAGGGGGGCCAAGTTCAGGCTCGTGGTCCCTGGTAGGCCCAAAGAACTCCATACACATGACTGATGCCTATGTCTGACATTAGCGATATCAGCCTGGATAGCTCCGGGGGAGTCTCCGGGACTCGCCCAGAAAATGGTGTTTCATTACATTCAACGCTGGTTTTTTGCTCGTTGCAATAATTGAAGAATGTTGCTGAATTAATTACAATTACTTTACTGTGATGCATTTGGTTCCAACTCTGAGGATTACAGCTTTTCACAAGAGCAGAGCCAAGCCAAGCCTAGAGTATGCATGGGAACTGTTGACCATTAGCAACTATTTAAATTAGGCATTTATATTTTGCATGCTGATGAGCAGTGGTTCTGTATGCAACCCTTCTTCGAAACAAAGGGCCTAAATTAATTACATGATTTAGTAATTTTTATTGTTTATAAAATTAACATCAGCTAGGAGTGAGTACATTTAAAATTTTTCTTGAAAAATACTTTTCCCAGTTTGAACGTTCAAAGTATTCATCTCGAAATGCTTCACACTTCAGACATTATACAGAGGTTAAAGAAATTTGATCCCGTTCATTTCAAACCTTTTGATATAAAAATATGGAAATCATTTTATTAGATATGCTATACCAATTTTAATTTACTTTATTTTGTTGGCAAATAAACAGAATCAAGCTATCCAGATCGGCGTCGGTACCTTGGTGTGACAATGTTAACCCTTACACAATCAATCTTGTTGGAGCTTCAAGCCCGAGGCAGTGCTCCCCAGAATGTTCCTCCTGATGTTACCCATGGAATATTTATCTGGAGAATTGTTGTTGGCTCTCCAGCTTACCAGTAAGTACAGTATATAAATATTTTGAATTATAAAGCCTATTATCTCTGCAGAGAAAAAACTAATGTACCGTATTGCTTAAAATAATTTTTCCTTATGGCTATAGCCAGTACAGGTATTCTGTTGGAAGTTGTTGACCCTCTTTTGGGGCTTTTGATCTATCTGTTTGTTTTTATTACTTGGCATTGTGCAGACGTAACAAAAAATGAGAAATAATACTGTATATGCAAGAGGATAATAGAAATAACTGTTGCAGAGCGGGCTTGCAGCCAGGAGACATCATAACCAACATCAATAACCATGAAATTCATTCTTCTCGTGACGTATACAAGTTCCTAGAGGGTAAAGGAGACCTCACCATGATAGTGATCCGCAATGGCCAACGTTACAGTGTCACTGTTGTCCCAGAGGAATAGTGCCAATAAATACAACATTTCAAGTCTAGGTGCTTACTGGTTCGCATCTGAAATGCAAGAATCTATTTTTTTTATTGCAGGTTGCCATTGATCACCATGTAATAAGCAGAATATTAACTTTAATACTGCAGTAATAAATTATTTTGGGCATGGTTGGAGGAGACTAAATGTTGGCAGTATCAGGAGATGCACACAACAGAGCGCTGGGGAAGAGTTAGTATAATAACTGATGAGAATATGAATATGGCTTAGGATGTACAGTACTGTATATAAAAAAGTTAATATGAATACAAATTGAAGTTAAAAGTATAGAGTAAAATTTACTCAAGATATTATTTAATGTATTTTGTAATGTAATTTTAAAGGAAAATGATGTGGAATATAAACATTTAAAGAGAATGGAATATGGTAAGTTAAATGGTGAGTGATATAGCAAGTTATGGGTTGTTAGTGGCAGTGTTTTATTGCCATGCTATATCACACCAGAATTAATCAATAAATCACAAAGTTCAATAAACAAGGTCTTTCATATTTTGTACAGGAATCCTGATTATATATTATCCTCTAATGATCCATTAAGTTTGTATAATCCTTGTTTCTGCACTTGAAATTATCAGATTGCTGTTAATTCTTTGTATTGCAACCCAGCTTATTCTTATTAGAATTATGCAAAACCATGAGCACTGTATTCCCATACAATGATAATTTTCTTAAGCTTGCATAGTCATAAAAGTAAAAGGACTATTCAGAACTGGTATACTGCTGAAGTATTGACTGCATACGTTATTCAGAACTGGTGTACTGCTGAAGTATTGACTGCATGCATTATTCAGAACTGGTGTACTGCTGAAGTATTGACTGCATGCGTTATTCAGAACTGGTGTACTGCTGAAGTATTGACTGCATGCATTATTCAGAACTGGTATACTGCTGAAGTATTGACTGCATGAATTATTCAGAACTGGTGTACTGCTGAAGTATTGACTGCATGCATTATTCAGAACTGGTGTACTGCTGAAGTATTGACTGCATGCATTATTCAGAACTGGTGTACTGCTGAAGTATTGACTGCATGCATTATTCAGAACTGGTGTACTGCTGAAGTATTGACTGCATGAATTATTCAGAACTGGTGTACTGCTGAAGTATTGACTGCATGCATTACTCAGAACTGGTATACTGCTGAAGTATTGACTGCATGCATTATTCAGAACTGGTGTACTGCTGAAGTATTGACTGCATGCATTATTCAGAACTGGTATACTGCTGAAGTATTGACTGCATGCATTATTCAGAACTGGTATACTGCTGAAGTATTGACTGCATGCATTATTCAGAACTGGTGAACTGCTGAAGTATTGACTGCATGAATTATTCAGAACTGGTGTACTGCTGAAGTATTGACTGCATGCATTATTCAGAACTGGTATACTGCTGAAGTACTGACTGCATGCATGCACACGAAGCTGGGTTAGTTGAAGGCCATCATTCCAGAATATATTCCCAGAAAATTGTTTCCCCAGCATGAGTCATGAGCTGAGTCCCTTAGTAACATTCTCAAATTAGTTTCTCTCAACCAGTCATTTGTCAGTGTTTTCTCTGGTCTGCCTTTTCACAGCCAGCATTAATTTTGATCATGATCTCAAAATTAATACAGTATTGGGGCATTTTGTAAATATTACTAACTCTTCCTTAATCTATTAATATAAAAGTATTGAACATTTTCTTGAAACAAATGTGGTAATTGTTGGTTACAATTACTGTTGACCTATTTCTCTTAATATACAGTATTAATACTTTAGAAGATGAGCAAGGGTTAAATATTTTACTTGTGATATTAATAAAATTACAAATGTTAAACATGATGTAATCTGTTGCAGCAAGTGTTGCAGAAATTGATCATTTCACTTGATGTACTAACCATCAAATTGTAAAATGTATAATTATCATGTTGTAAGCTTCAAAATGTGTCTTATAATATATATATATATATACTAGTATAAGTCACGTACCAATAAGTTTTCAATGAGGAAGATGTACTGTACTATATTGAATGTCAGGGATAAATCTGTATAATAATATTGCTCAAAGAAATGTACAGTATTAAGTTTCAGTTATCTTTGCAAACTTTGATAACATTCATAAGTACAATACTGGGAACTCTTCCCATTTATATTGATGCCAAGTAAAACACTCAAGTTAACATAGCAGAACTGAAAAGGTAAAACAAAAATTAGAACTGACAAGTCTGGAAACCCAAAAATTGGCTGGATGATAACACAAATTCATCAAGGAATATGAAAATATGGATGAAAAAATATATTTACTCTGGCTACAGATAGAACCAGAGAACATTAATTAATGTTGGCAGTCATACTTATGGGATGCGATGTGTGGGGAAAAGCAGTTATCCTCAGTAAGAGTTATAACTTAAATGCACTACAAGAAGTGATGTATGCTTAGGAGTAAATACTGTACAGTACAGGTATACATAGGAACAAAGTGAGAATAGTTAATGCTTCTCAACAATCACTAACAGCAATTGGAATATGTACACATGTCATGTCTGTATGTATACAGTACTGTACATGTACATTGTTTATTTGTTGTGCTCTTAGGGATGAAGTTCCTTAGTTCAAAATTAACATTTCTGGTATTTGAAAAAATGTGATGCTGAAAAAAGCCATGATACTGTACTTGTGATATTGCTGTAAGTAGTAAGAGATGGATGTAGAACAGTAATAAAGTACAAAATTAGAATTGTTCATTTAAATATCCAGTGATGGATCTTTTCAAGTGTCTTTCCTAATATTTTGTTACCTGCATGGCTTTCAGTGCTGGAAGTGGTTTGTTTAATAACTAGGATATGCATTGAAGAGAATGTGAGCAAGTGAGGTTGAGAGAAAGGCACATCAGAGAAGAAAAGTTACTGGTACAATGATAGTCATATTTAAAAAGAATAGATGCAGTCAAAGCAACACGGGAGACATCTCCCATCACACAGGGTACAGTTGCATCTCCACAGATCTCCAGAATCACCTCTTGATACTGGTAATGGCTCAAAAGGGCCACTACTTACGGGCTATTCATGCCAGTGCCACCTTTTGGGTGGCTTAATCTTCACCAATCAATCAATCAGTCAAAGCATGAGCAAGTGCAAGTGTGGCCCTACATATGTACTGACAATGATTTGATATGAACATGAAAATTCAAGAATTAGAGCAGTAGAAATGGCCAATCTCAACATTATGTAATTACTTAAGTGTAGTTACAGGATGAGAGCTACGCTCGTGGTGCACTGGTCTTATCGGTACTCTTTGTCGTGTAATGCTCTGAAACTACTGAAAAAAGAGGAATTCCTCTTTGTCAATTTGATCGATTCCTGTTAGTATTTTGTAAGTGGTAATCATTATCACCTTTTTTTCTTCTATCTTCTAGTTTTTGCATGTTTAACTCCTCTAGTCTCTCTTCGTAACTCTTCTTTTTCAGTTCCGGAAACCATGTTGCAGCATGCCTTTGCACCTTTTCCAGTTTCTTTATGTGCTTCTTGAGATTTGGGCACCATACAACTGCTGCATATTCCAATTTTGGTCTCGGAAAAGTCATGAACTGTTTCTTTAGTATTTCACCATCCTCAGTACCTCAGCTTACAAATTTAATCCAATTCCAGAGATGGCTCATGACCCAGAAATTCGTAAACCGAAGCAAATTTTTCCATAAGAAATAATATAAATTGAATTAATCCGTTCCACACTCCCCAAAATATTAATTTCAAGGTAAATTTTATACCTAATGCACCCAAATTTTTCGTACTAAAGTATGTACAAGTTATTGCTTACCTTTATTGATGACTCTTGTTGGTGTATGGAAGACGGGGAGGAGGAGAGGTGTTACTGTTTGGAAGGGGAGTCCCCTTCCATTATAATATCAGGCAGTGAGGACTTCTCTGGGGTACACACTCTGGCATGTTTTGCAGGAGTACCACTAGGACCTGCTTGTGGCTCACTGCCTGCTTGTCTTCTAAGAATGTGTCTAAAGACACTTGTTTTTCCCTACATTTTAACACTTGTCTGTAGTGGGGCATCACATTGTCATTTAAAAGGTCACTGCAACGCGGCCTGCTACAGCTTTATCCGGGTGAATTTTTTCAACAAAACTTTGCAGTTCTTCCCATACTTCACACATTTTCTTAATGAGGAAGGGACATTCTTTACTGCCTCTACTCAACTATTTTCTTGGATTGAACCTTACCACTGACTTTCTTGGGAACCATGGCGAGATATATAATAATTACTTTTGTGTTCAAATACCCAAAAAAAAACGAAAAACACTGAAATTCTTTACAAAGAATTCAGGTGCAATTGTCACTAGGCGGGAGGCACTGGTAAACTGAGGCGCAGTTGTCATGCCACCTCATTCTAGGTCGGCCATATGCGTATCAACAAACTACAGTACGTTACCCGAAGCAAAGTTTGTAACCCGATTCAGATTTTACAAAGAAATTTGGCTCGTAACCCAAAAAGTTGGTAAAGAGGGGCATTCATAAGCCGAGGTGTCACTGCAATTAAAAGCAAGTCTGAAGTTGGAAAGCGACGCATACTCTCCTCTCACAATATTCTTTGTGTTCCTCTGGTGACAGTTTACTATCAAAAACCACCCCCTAGGTCTCGTTCTTTATTAGAGTTCTTTAATTCCTTTCCACATAATTTGTAAGTTGTGTGTGGTCTATTTTCTTCGATTCCATATTCCATAACATGTCATTTATTCACACTGAATTCCATTTGCTACTTGATGCTCTAAGCACTTATTTTATCTAAATACTGTTATGACCCCAGGTAGCTTGAAAAACGAGTCTACCCATGTGAGAGTTATTCACTAAACCAGACCCAACTGAGAGGTCAAAGGAAATATAGACATGTGAATATATATTAAATACTTGGCTATTATTGATGAGTAATTTAAGAGCATGGGGAGAGGGGTAAATATGTAAATAAGTGACTTGACTTGAGATGTCGAGATTTTGTTGACAAGGTATGAGGCTCGCTGCAGATGTCTTGACCTCACTTGAGCAACAGAGGTCGTGAGAGGAGGTTGTACTGTGTTTGTGCTCCTGTCAGTAAAGGAGGAACCTCTAGTTTCGTGCTCTGTCAAGAGGAGGGGACCAGTCGGGCGTTAGTCTATGAATCCTAAGGACGACGACGTGCTCAAGTCAAGACTAGGAGAAGCCTAGTGAGGCAGAGATATTGCAATTTTGTGGGCGATGGATGATCGCCAGTGTCGAAGACCAGGACCTGAGCGCGTCCCGCATGAGATAAATTCTGTGGTAAGCCTATTTAACTAGTTGTTAGTGGTTGCCTGTGATTGATCGTGTGCCCAGCGGTCATGGCGAGTGTTTATAGGTAGACTAGGTATATTTTATTAAGGCAGTAAGTTCAAATAAGAGAGTAAAGATGAGACAACTAGCTGGAGGAGGCAGCGACACGTCCGTCCTCACCAAGCGTCAGTGGATGACTGAGGCGGCGGCGGTGGTTCCTCAGGGAGGTGGAGCATAGCTTCGTCCGAACGGGGGAGTACCCCTCGCAACGTGTGAGAGTTTAAAGAGATGTCGAGTGAAGGAGACTTATTTTGTGTGAATACATTTAGTTATGCTTTAGTAGGGAAACGTTTTTATTGGCATGGCAATGGAAATTGCAGGTTTGTTTGGAGGAGAAGTTGATGGAACTTCGAGGCCAGAGAAGAAGTTAATGGCGGAAACTTCGAGGCCAGAGAAGAAGTTAATGGAGGAAACTTCGAGGCTGTAGATGTGAATGCTGAACTCTTTGGAAGAGCAGAACCCCAAAGTGAGGAGCTGGACCTCAAGCTGTGGAGGGGCAGTGAAGAGAAGATTCACATGCTTCTGTGGGATCAGTGGTGGAGCATCACTAGTGTTCGAGGAAAACTTTATTATTTAGCAGTCTGGGAGGGCTGCAGAAGACCTTTGTTGACAATTCTGGGAGAACCTAGAGTTATACACAGTAGTGAGCCTCTAGGAGCAGAATAGAAGTTCATGGTTATCACACATGATGTATAAGAGGGAGTGCTTGAATGCTTGTTGGCGTGGAAGGTGAGAGATCGATTTCCTTTCTGGGGGGAGCCCCGTCGGCTCCCCGGAGCTATCCCAGGCTGATATGCTAATGTCAGACTTTGGCATCAGTCATGTGTATGGAGTTCTTAGGCCTACCGGGGACCACGGCCAGAACCGGGCCCCCTCAGAGAGGCAAGGGGAGCAATGGCCTATAGAAGCCCCCGTGTGATTGGAAGCATTCTATGTCTGCCATCGACCGGGACAGGCACCCAGAAAGGTAAGCGCCCCAAAACAAACCCCTATTCTGGTTAAAATTGCTACCAAAAGCCAAACTAGTGGATAGAACTCCCCAACAGAAAAACAAGCAAACTAGTATGACGTCACACGTCACCGCGCCGCTGTCTGCGCAGCTCCCCCCTCCCCGGGAGGGGGAAGGGGGAGCCCCAGACCTCCCACGCCGGCTATCCACCCATCAGTTCTTCGGCTGATGCTATAGGCACCGGTTATGTGCTCCGGCTCCAGTGGTTGTTTCAGCACTGTACCTAGAGTGTGGTGTCTGTTTTTCTAGGTGGTGCGTGAGCCGGGAGTGATTCTCCAGTACTCGGGCTGCATGCGCCTAGGGTTCCCATCCCTAGGTGCCCTGTAAGTACTGCCCTTGGGACTTGGGGCCACCTTCCACAAGTTCCTTGGGGTCTGCCCCTGCTAGGCCGTTTACTGCTTGGTTTTCGGCCGCTCTTTGTGTGCTCGGGTGTTCTGTCTCCCTTGTTCGCCTTAGAGTAAGGGGCAGTTTTGCACTGGTGGGGCGCAGGGTACTGTGCAGCTTGTCTTTCCCAATCATAGCGGCCGGCTCTGTTCCGCTTGGGTACGCTGTCCTCTTGCGGGGTTTTCTTTTTCTTTTTGTTTATCTACCTGGTGGGGGGGTCTGCCTTCGTTCTTGCCCCTGGTGTCCCTTGTGTTCTGAGTTTTCTGGTGGTACCCCCTGCTTGGTCCCCGTGAGTGTACACGTCCCGGGGGTTCAGCTCTTAGAAAGTTGTTTGGTAGTTTTGGGTGCCGGTTAGCAGTACCCTGCCTGGGATTACCTGAGCGCGAGTCCTCTTATAGTAAACGCTCGGGACCCTGGGAAACCCCTGGGGGCGCGAGGGTCCGATGGATGTGACCCCAGAGCCCCCCCCTCGCTTCCAGCGAGTTTGAGGGTTGCTCACCCCTTGTCTCTGGGTGACTCTCTGTTTTGCCTCCGTCTGCTGCCTGTGGGGTCGGTGACACCTTCGACCCAGAGTCCTGCGAGTTTGTTGCTCGTTGTGGCTCGCTTACCCAGTTGTGCACAGCTGGTGCGGGCAGCAGGGGCGTTGCACTTGAGCCTTGGTGGTGGCAACGCTCTCGTGGTAACTCCCCGGGAGCCCCGGGGCTGCCCCGTTTTGGTTCTTGTTTTTCCCCTGGATTCCCCTTCCTGCCTGCATCCGGTTCCTTACCGTCTGTAGGTTCAGGGCGGGGTTTGTTGGTGTTGAGACTCGGGCAGTCTCGGGGAAATCCCCTTCCGGGGTAGTGACGGGGGCATTTGAGCCTGTTCCTCCAGCCGTGTTGTAAGAGTCTGCCAGTGGGCTCCCTTCCTTCGTGTTTTCACGGCTGCCCCGGTTTTCTGGTACGGCCGGGGCTTTGGGGGGACGGCTCGGCCCCGGGGCCTGTCGTGTGGGTTCCCGGGGCTGGGGAGGGGCTGACTTGGGAGGCCTTAATGGCCCCGTTGGACCCCGTGGGGGTTTTTCTCCCCCTCTAGGCGGGGCTTGTGGTTACGCGGAGTAGGGTTTTCCTCCCCACTCGCCGTACGTGCTGTTGGGTGTCAGCCCCTCCCCGGGCTCGGTTCCTTGGCCTTTGAGTCGGTTGGTTCCGTCCTGTGGGTGGATGTTTCCCCCCACCCCCTTTTGGGACGGTGTTTTCGTCATGTTTCCCCGTTTTGGGGGTTCTACGTGACTCCTGGTCTCGGGTGCACCTGCGCCTTTGTGTGCCTTCGGGACTGGTTTTGGCTTCCGTGTTCTCGAGGGTTCGGGAAGGTGTTTCGCTACTTCCCGCGTTATTGGAACGTCTGTCGGCTCCTCGTCCTTGTCGCCGAGTTGGGCTACTTGTAGCCCTGTTGGGCTACTTGTAGCCTTGTTGGGCTGCTTGTGGCCCGGCTGCGTGCTTTATTTTGGGCTCTGTCTTCGCTTCTTTGGCCGGTTTTATTGTTCCTGCTCACTCTTTTGGCTTCTTTTTAGTGCAGTAGTCCTGGTTGCCGCCTTCCCGCAGAGACTGTTGCGCGTTTTCGGCCAGCGTGTCATGCGCGTGCGCCGCGGAGTTTGTTTTGGTTTGGGCGGTGTGTAGTGCTGGTGTTAGACGCCTTCTTGCTCCAGTGCTTCGCCTCTCGCTCTTCTCCCTTGGCGCGGTGTGTGCCCCTTCGCTCCGGGGGTGTCCTGGGTTCCAGTTGTGGGGAGGCCGCAGAGGTTTTCTGTGTCATGGGTGTGGGCCGCCTTCTTCGCCTCTCCCCTGCTCTCCTGCAGGTCCGGCTCTGGCGTCTTCACCTGTCAGTGCTCCCAGGTTCTTCTGGGCTCGGTTGAGTCGTGTCACTTCGTGCTACCGTTAGCCAGGTGAGTTTCTGCGGTCTGGCGTCTTTTGGCAGGGTGCTGGATGCGGTGTTATATACCTGTCTTTATTTGGGTATCTTTTTGTACGACTGAGACCGTTCGCACACCAGTGTCTGTCCCCCTTTTCACCCCTTCCTGTCCCACTCTTGTGCATGTCCAACCCATGCTAGGGTCATTCAGGGGTTCCACCTTTGTTAGTGTTATGAGGTGTGGGGGTTGTGGTGTTGGTTTCTGTACTCGCCTGGTAGGGCTCCTGGCTGTGCTTGCAAGGTTTTTGCACTCTGGTTTTTGGGTCCCGCTTATCTGGTAGAACTTGCGGGATAGTACCAGTGGAGTGCAGTGGTGCTATAGGCACCATCGGGGAACACTGTATATCCTTCAGAGGTCTGCAGTTGTTAAAAGACCTACGTGCGAGCATACGCCTTCTTGCTGGAAAATTACCTTGGGGTTTTCCTTGAGGTGCTTCCGGGGCTTAGCGTCCCTGCGGCCCGGTCGTCGACCAGGCCTCCTGGACTGCTCATCCTGGCTGTTGGACGTGGCTGCTCGCTGCCTAACGTACGAGTCACAGCCTGGTTGATCGGGTATCCTTTGGAGGTGCTTCTCCAGTTCTCTCTTGAACCACCCCGTCCTCGCAACATTTAATAAGTCGTTCTTGCCTTATTAGTTACGTGCATGGGTGACATGCTAAACATCATCGTTTTCCTTTTCGGAACTTCATGGAAAACACCGACCTTCCTTACCCTACTTAGTATGTTGAAATGAGCGTCTTATGGTTTCGTAATTACAATTGTTACTTACCCTATTATAGGTGTAACAACGCTGAACACTGTGGGGGATTGCCAGTTATGCCCCTTATGGTCCATCCGTGGACTTCCGGGGCACGCTAGCTTGCTTTCGAATTAGTTATGGCCATCCTGGTTGTGGGGAGTCTGTGGGCCTGCAGGCCGCTCCATGTGGCTGCCTGGTGGGCCTCCCTCTGGCCGGTCTAGCCTGGCCTCGGGCCAGGCTTGGGGTGTACGTGAGCTCCCAGTTCCCCATCCTGCCGATTTTGAGCGGGGTTTCTCCGCCGTCGGTCGCCTGGTATGCGGGTTCCTGGGCCTGCTGGGTTCTGTCGTGTCTCCGTGGGCCCTGTCTGGGGTCTGTCTGCTCCATTCTCTGCCTTTGCAGAAGCGAGTTGCTCTTTACCTGTGGCATGTTGCGGTGGTGCCTGTTGCTACTACTGCGCGTGTGCTTTAGTACCGTGTTTTGCGGTGGCGTGTCCTTATTCCTGGGGTTTTTATGCTTCTGCTCTTTCGTACTGTCTCACCCCTGTCGTTTTTCCTGGCATCTCCTTTTGTCTGTTTTGCCTGCACTTGCTGCTATGTTGGGGGCGTGGTCGGTTTCCACCACTTCCTTGCTTGTGCGTTCCCTTGTTTTCCTCCTCTGCCGCAGGGGTGTTCTACGTGTGTTCCTTGGCTTCTTGGGCTTTTTTCGGCCTGGGTCCTGTGGTGTGCTTCTTTGTCTCGGTCTGTTGCAGTTGCTCGTACCTCTTGGTTCGGGTACGGTTCTGGCGGCAACCCGTCCGCCTTCTTTGGTTTCCTTGCTTGCCCTGCCAATTGGGTTTTTCGGGGTCTGGCGATGTCCCGCGTCGGACCCGTCATTTCTGAACTCCTGGCAGGTTTGCTTGCTTGGAGTTCTTCTGTTCGGCAGTTAGTTTCGTTCATTTATTATGCACCCCATACCCATCTTGTGGGCGGTAGTGGAAAGGGTTAGAGGCACATAATGGGCTCAGGGACTGAACCCCACATTCATTTAGCTCAGCAAGTTACAATCTTGATGAGCTAGTTACAAATTCAATATAAGTCGTCACATCAACAATGGGTTCGAGATCGACCTCAAGTACAGGTTCTAAATTAAGCAACTGACATGTGAAGTGCTAGTGTCAAAATTTATATGTTTGTCCTGCACACCGCCCCCCATCCAGTGGGCAGCGGTGGATAGGTTACAATCACTCAGTTGCTACCTACTGTTAGCAAACTGGGGATGTTTGGCTACAATTTCTGGTGGCAGATCCTTTTGAATGAAATCTTTGCACATCGCTGGAACATTGGTTATAGAATTGTCTCTAACTTCACGTATCTTTTCGCACTCCATCACATAGTGACGGAGGGTGTGCGAATAATTTTGTTGACCCAGTTTACATTTGGTCAGGTCTCCATCGACAGATGATGAGAATTCCCGGAGATACTTTGGGATGCTGGTCGGCAGACGTTCCATCTTCTTGTGCCACCTGAGTTCGGTGGTCGCGCCCGAGATCTTCTTGCGGCTCCGCCTTTTCCTGGGCTTGGAGGGGCCTTGTCGGGGCTGCTTCCGTCTGCCTCGTGGTCTCGCCTCCAGCTGGTGGTCGGTGTCCCACCTGCGTGTTTCTCTTGGCGGCAGTATGGGGTGTTTTGGCGGTCCTTCCTTTTCCTGTCCCTTCTTAGGTGGTTCCTCTTGTTAGCGTCGGCTTGGTTTTTGGTGGGGGTTGGGGGCCGTCGTCGTGCCACATACTGTCGCCTCTCTTTTGTGCGGCGCTGGCGGGGCCGCTTTGGCTTGCTTTCGGTCTTGGTGTTGCTTCTACACCGTTAGTACGCTGTCTTGTGCGTCGTTTCCCCTCCGGCCTGTTCGTGCGCCGCTTGCACCATCCTGGTCTCCGCTGTGTGCCATGGCGTCTGTGTCCGGAGCGCGTTTTGCGTTGATCCGGTTCTGTTCTTCCCGGTTCGCCTGTGATGGTGTCCTGGGTTGTCAGCCGTGTTCTTGCGGCTCGGCTGCCTGTGTTCTTAACTCCTGCCCGTGATGTTCGTGGCTTTGCTGCTCTCGCTGCCGTCTGGATGACGTGTTCGAGCAGTCTTTCGGGCATGGATCTTTGGTGTTCGTTCGGGGGCCTTGCTGCTCGTTGTTCTTGTGTTGTTCCCAGGACTTTCCGGGGCTGTGGCGCCTTGGGTTGGCGTTGCTGCCGGTTGTATCGCTTCCAGGGGGAGGGTGCGTGGTGTCCGCCTCCCGGTTCCGTCCCTTTTGATCTTCCTCTGTGGGTAGTTAGCTCCGGGGAGCCGACGGGGCTCCCCCCAGAAAACCAGCGTTGAATGTAATGAAACGCCATTTTCTGGGTGAGTCCCGGAGGCTCCCCGGCAACCCTCCCTCCCTCCGGTCGGCGTTTTTTTTCGCGTGTCTTGACATCCAGCCTCAGAACTGATGGGTGGATAGCCGGCGTGGGAGGTCTGGGGCTCCCCCTTCCCCCTCCCGGGGAGGGGGGAGCTGCGCAGACAGCGGCGCGGTGACGTGTGACGTCATACTAGTTTGCTTGTTTTTCTGTTGGGGAGTTCTATCCACTAGTTTGGCTTTTGGTAGCAATTTTAACCAGAATAGGGGTTTGTTTTGGGGCGCTTACCTTTCTGGGTGCCTGTCCCGGTCGATGGCAGACATAGAATGCTTCCAATCACACGGGGGCTTCTATAGGCCATTGCTCCCCTTGCCTCTCTGAGGGGCCCGGTTCTGGCCGTGGTCCCCGGTAGGCCTAAGAACTCCATACACATGACTGATGCCAAAGTCTGACATTAGCATATCAGCCTGGGATAGCTCCGGGGAGCCTCCGGGACTCACCCAGAAAATGGCGTTTCATTACATTCAACGCTGGTTTT
>WNGS01164858.1:48257608-48270080 GCA_020271785.1 Procambarus virginalis
TGCTTGTAATAAGTGCTGTTTGTTAAATATGTTACCTATAAGATTCTCACTCAATTTGTTGCTTGAAATAGCATTTATACAAAAAAAAAATTTATAGAGCAGGTTTGTGAGCATTAAGCTGAGTCGTGACTAAGGTCACGAAGACAGTTTTGGGGTGAGCAAGCTTGGCTGGAGACCGTTAACACCGCCATTGTTAACCTGTCATGTGTTATAATAACTTCCATTATACAACATGAAGCCAAATGTCATTGTGTAAAGATTTATATTTATTTAGTGAAAAGTATATACTCAATACTGTACTTGAAAATGTACATGGGGCATAGGTATTGAAAAGTATATATTGATATACTGTACATTAAATTTTCTTCCACAAAACATAAGGTTTTCAGGCAAATTTAATCTTGATGACTCCATTTAAGCTTTTAAGAGAAAAAAGTAAATCATACTTTTGACAATATAATATGTGTTAGCATATGATAATAGCAAAATAGCAGTGAAACCTTATAATTTTGAATGTACTTTAGTTCTAAACATTTTGTAGATGGCATTTTTGGAACATTGGCTGACGTAAAAGTGGGAAGTACAATAGTTATGAGGCCATGCCCCAAAGCCAGATATTGGAGGCATGCTAAACACTTAGACAAAGGACTACCAAGGCAGGCACCAACCCACCAAGCATGACCCAAAATAAATACAGTACATGAAGGTCAGGAGGGAATCAGATTGACAGTTGGAAATTAAACAGCAGCTAAAACTAAGGATGAGACAACTACTGCACAACCAGTTAACACGTAAGTGAACAGCAAAGTACTGACTTGTTAGAAAAAAAGGGCATAAATATGTACTCGAAAAAAGCAACAAGGCAGTATGAGAAAAACACACAAGATTGTGTTGGTTCAGTTTGAGCACCTGGCATAAAGGAATATATAATATATATATGTATTATATGGTGTGTATATATATATATATATATATATATATATATATATATATATATATATATATATATATATATTATATATATATATATATATATATATATATATATATGTGTGAATGAAAACTCACACCCCAGAAGTGACTCGAACCCATACTCCCAGGAGCAACGCAACTGGTATGTACAAGACGCCTTAAACCACTTGACCATCACGACCGGACATAATGAGGTGATAGCCGAAGCTATTTGAACCACCCCACCGCCGGCACCCGGATGGTTATCTTGGGCATAGCATTTACCAAATCACCTCATTCTTTGGGGCACACGTGAGGAACACAAATGCGAACAAGCCCGAATGGTCCCCAGGACTATATGCGAATGAAAACTCACACCCCAGAAGTGACTCAAACCCATACTCCCAGGAGCAACGCAACTGGTATGTACAAGACGCCTTAAACCACTTGACCATCTCGACCGGACATAATGAGGTGATAGCCGAAGCTATTTGAACCACCCCACCGCCGGCACCCGGATGGTTATCTTGGGCATAGCATTTTACCAAATCACCTCATTCTTTGGGGCACATGTGAGGAACACAAATGCGAACAAGCCTGAATGGTCCCCAGGACTATATGCGAATGAAAACTCACACCCCAGAAGTGACTCGAACCCATACTCCCAGGAGCAACGCAACTGGTATGTACAAGACGCCATAAACCACTTGACCATCACGACCGGACATAATGAGGTGATAGCCGAAGCTATTTGAACCACCCCACCGCCGGCACCCGGATGGTTATCTTGGGCATAGCATTTTACCAAATCACCTCATTCTTTGGGGCACACGTGAGGAACACAAATGCGAACAAGCCTGAATGGTCCCCAGGACTATATGTGAATGAAAACTCACACCCCAGAAGTGACTCGAACCCATTAGGGAGCCGGTCGGCCGAGCGGACAGCACGCGGGATTTGTGATCCTGTGGTCCAGGGTTCGATCCCAGGCGCCGGCGAGAAACAATGGGCAGAGTTTCTTTCACCCTATGCCCTGTTACCTAGCAGTAAAATAGGTACCTGGGTGTTAGTCAGCTGTCACGGGCTGCTTCCTGGGGGTGGAGGCCTGGTCGAGGACCGGGCCGCGGGGACACTAAAAAGCCCCGAAATCATCTCAAGATAACCTCAAGATCTCAAGATAACCATACTCCCAGGAGCAACGCAACTGGTATGTACAAGACGCCTTAAACCACTTGACCATCACGACCGGACATAATGAGGTGATAGCCGAAGCTATTTGAACCACCCCACCGCCGGCACCCGGATGGTTATCTTGGGCATAGCATTTTACCAAATCACCTCATTCTTTGGGGCACACGTGAGGAACACAAATGCGAACAAGCCTGAATGGTCCCCAGGACTATATGCGAATGAAAACTCACACCCCAGAAGTGACTCGAACCCATACTCCCAGGAGCAACACAACTGGTATGTACAAGACGCCTTAAACCACTTGACCATCACGACCGGACATAACGACCGGGTGCCGGCGGTGGGGTGGTTCAAATAGCTTCGGCTATCACCTCATTATGTCCGGTCGTGATGGTCAAGTGGTTTAAGGCGTCTTGTACATACCAGTTGCGTTGCTCCTGGGAGTATGGGTTCGAGTCACTTCTGGGGTGTGAGTTTTCAGTTGTATCTAGTCCTGGGGACCATTCAGGCTTGTTTGCATTTGTGTTCCTCACGTGTTGCCCCAAAAATGAGGTGATTTGATAAAATGCTATGCCCAAAATTACCATCCGAGTGCCGGCGGGGAAGTGGTTCATATAGCCTCGGCTATCACTTCCTTATGTCCGGTCGTGATGGTCAAGTGGTTTAAGGCGTCCCTGTACATACCAGTTGCGTTGCGCCTGGGAGTATGGGTTTGAGTCACTTCTGGGGTGTGAGTTTTCAGTTGTATCTAGTCCTGGGGACCATTCAGGCTTGTTTGCATATATATATATATATATATATATATATATATATATATATATATATATATATATATATATGTCGTACCTAGTAGCCAGAATGCACTTTTCAGCCTACTATGCAAGGCCCGATTTGCCTAATAAGCCAAGTTTTCATGAATTAATGTTTTTTCGACTACCTAACCTACCTAACCTAACCTAACCTAACTTTTTCGGTTGACTAACCTAACCTAACTGAAAAAGATAGGTTAGGTTAGGTTAGGTAGGGTTGGTTAGGTTCGGTCATATATCTACGTTAATTTTAACTCCAATAAAATAAAGTTGACCATACATAATGAAATGGGTAGCTTTATCATTTCATAAGAAAAAAATTAGAGAAAATATATTATTTCAGGAAAACTTGGTTTATTATTCAAATCGGGCCTTGCATAGTAGGCTGAGAAGTGCGTTCTGGCTACTAGGTACGACATATATATATATATATATATATATATATATATATATATATATATAATATAATATAATATAATGTAATTTCCAACTGCCAATCTGATTCCCTCCTGACCTTCATGTATTGTATTTATTTTGGGTCATGCTTGGTGGGTTGGTGCCTGCCTTGGTAGTCCTTTGTCTAAGTGTTTAGCATGCCTCCAATATCTGGCTTTGGTCCTTTTGGTCCTGATGATTACCTTGCGACGATTTCGGGGCTCAATGTCCCCGTGGCCCGGTCCTCGACCAGGCCTCCTGGTTGCTGGACTGGTCAACTACGCTGTTGGAAACGGCTGCTCGCAGTATATATTCAGATTCAGCCTTACGTATGATTCCCAGCCTGGTTGATCAGGTATTCTTTGGAGGTGTTTATCAAGTTCTCTCTTCAACACTGCAAGTGGTCGGTCAGTTATACCCCTTGTGTGTAGTGGAAGAGTGTTGAACAGTCTTGGGCCTCTGATGTTTATAGAGTTCTCTTTGAGTACCCATTGCATCTCTGCGTTTCAACGGGGGTCAAGACATCCTGCCATGCCTTCTGGTCTCGTGTGTTATTTCTCTGTGCAGGTTTGAGAATAATATTTTGAGACCCTCTAGTATTTTCCGCTTGTAAATTATTACGTATCTCTCGTACCTGCGCTCAAGAGAATACAGATTTAGCTATTTTATTCGGTCCCAATAGCTGACATGATGAGGCCGAAGTTGTCGCAAGCTTCTGAGAAACAGTCCATTTCATGCTGCATCATTTGCTCTGTACTGATGTTGAGTGTGTAGTCATCAGCGAACAGGAAGTTGCTTCTGACAGTTTTCTTCGTCTTTATAACAGCCTGCAGGCACCTGAGGTTGAGCAGTCCACCATCAGTCCTGTATTTGATTGGTATTCTATCCTGGCAAACACGGAAGGCATCAGGGAGCATGACCGAGAATACTATGCTGCAGAGTGTTGGGGCAAGAACGCAGCACTGTATCACATTGTTTGTCACCGGGGTGGCTTTTGACTCTTTTTTTTCTATTGTGTAGTACTTGTCTCATTGTGCCATCATGGAACTGCTAGACAGTTGCAGTGAATTTGCCAGGACAGGCAAACTTTTTCATTATCTTCCACAAGCCGTCTCCTCTGACTATATCGATGGCCTTAGTCAGGTCGGCGAAGGTTATGAAGAGGTTGCTATGTTATCAAGATCATCTTGAAATGATTTTTGAGCTTTAGAGTCCTGGGGGCCCGGTCCTCGACCATAATTAGTACCTTCTTGATGTATGTGGTTCTTGCTGGATAGTAGAGAATACACAATTGATGACTTCAGCAGTTTGAGTTTATTGAAGTAGGTAACAAGTTGGATATCTGGCCTGCCGAGGTCCTACCTAACTCTGGTCTGTCTGAATACTGGCTCGTGACCAGAATGGCTAGTACCAGCTCTCTGTGGAGAATGACGTCAGAGGCTTTCTCGATTGTGATTGGCTATATCCCAACTGTCGTACAATTTGAGTACTAACAACCAGGCCTAATTTTTGTTACACATCCCCAGGAAGCAGCCTGTAGCAGCTGTCTAACTACCAGGTACCTATTTACTGCTAGGTGAACAGGAACGACAGGGTGAAAGAAACTCTGCCATTTGTTTTCGCCTCCACCAGGGATCGAACCCGGAACTTCAGGACTATGAATCTGAATCGCTGTCCACTCAGCTGTCAGGCCCCATGTTGCTTTTGATAGTTTTCTTGGAGCTGGCATGCTGCAAATATCATATCGATAGTTCTGCTTTCTGCTTCCTGGAAGCCGCATTGCCTTTCTGGGAAGAGAGACTGCTCAAGATGGTAAAGGAGCTCCTCTACGAAAATTCGATGCATAATTAATATGTTAAAGATTCCTGGTGAGCAGGATCTTAACTGCGATAGAAACCTTACCATTCGTTGATTTCAGGGATCAATGTTCCCATGGCCCAGTCTCTGACCAGGCCTCCTTGACAGTTGTCAGGAGTGGGATCCGAACCCAGGCCTGGACAGGAGTGAAATACCTCAGTGATTATTGCAAGACTGGTGGTTGCCTTTCCTTTTGTAGGTTTGAACTATGCTGCCATCTTTTAACTGTTGTGGGACCTTCCCTTCATTCCACATGGGCTGCAAGAACTTTGTCAGTTTCTGTATAATGGCTGTGCAGTGTATATGTATTCAGACATACATTTACGCATACACTTGCGCAAGCGCGCACACGCATTATAGACCCGTATCATTAAGAAGCGTGGTAGTTAAAACACTAGAAAAAAATAATTAAAACCAAATGTATAGGCCATCTGTGGAGTAATGACATAATAACGGAGAGACAGTATGGTTTTCGAACAGGAAGATCCTGTATAACAAATCTTAGTTTTTATGATAGAGCAAAAGAGATTCTACAGGAGAGAGATGGTGGGTTGACTGTCTAACTTTACCTAAAATAGGCTTTTCACAAAGTCCCACACAAGAAGTTCCGGAAACTAGAACACCGTTCTAGTTTTCGGAACGGTATAAATGGTTGTTCCGGAAACTAGGTATACAGAATTATATGAACATGTTTGAGGATTATGCTAAGATACTGAGTAAGATAGGAGATGCAGACGATCATTATAACCTTCAAATTTATTTAGATAAGTGCTTGGAGCATCAAGTGACAAATGGAATTCAACGTGAATAAATGCCATGTTATGGAATGTGGAATCTGAGAAAATAGACCACACACAACTTACAAATTGTGTAGACAGGCATTCAAGACAGAGACCTTGGGGTGGTTTTTGATAGTAAAAAGAACATTGTGAGAGGAGCGTATGCATTACTTTCCAACTTCAGACTTGCTTTTAATTAATATCATGGATGGTGAAATAGTTAAACTATTCATGATTTTTTGAGACCAAGATTTGAATATGCAGATGTATAGTGCCCATATCTCAAGACGCACATAGATAAACTTGAATAAGTGCATAGGCATGTTACAAAATAGTTTCCAGAACTGAAAACAAGTTTTTCATGGAGAGACTAGAGGACTAAGCTTGCTAAACATGCCAAAATTAGAAGATAGAAGAAAAGGAGGTGATATGATCACCACTTACAAAATACTAACAGGAATCAATCAAATTGACAAGACTTACTGAAACAAGGAACTTCAAGACCAAGATGACACGGATTCAAGCTAAGGAAACCAAGGTTTGGCCAAGATTCCAAGACTTATCATTATACGATTGCTATAATAATTGATGGAAACTATGAAAAAAGCATTCCTTTTTTACTTATTTTCTTGTTTAAATTTCTCTTCTAATAGCAAAATTCAACATAGAAACAAAAAGGTAGGAGTCTTGTTTTTCTTGAGGAAAATCCATAAACTTCCTCGGTTAGCATGTTTATTGGGTGCACCAGAATTTTATGACGTTGTGTGTGCTTGGGGAGCACTTGTGGCCCAAAGTCAAGTAACTGGTTGCAGGTTTCTCTCTTGGAGAAAAGACTATTTTGTAAACTGTTAAGGGCTTAAGTGGAAAGTAGACTCAATTTTCTTTTAGAACTAATGGGAAATGGGGAAAATTTAACCCCAAAGTAACTTCCTGGCAACCGGCCAGGAAGTTTGTGATTTTATAGCTATCAGTTTGTGGTTTTATAGTGTCAGACATGTATTCCATGTATAATACTGGTGAAGGTAATCACACACCTGATTACATGTGCTACAAGATCACCCAGATTCACAAACGGGTGTTTCGTTTTGCATTTCTAGATGGCCATGAAGCCTTTGGCACTTCCCAAGAAAAGGCTGATGCGTGTGTTGGAAAAGATGGCCGAGATAACTGGAGTGTATTAGAGGATGTGATAAACAGGTTAAAAGTAAGGGTGGAGGGAAGTGACAGTTGGCTTCTCGCCGAGTTTAGTGTTAATAGCAATGGTGTTCCTGGTTTATATACTGTGTAGTAAATGGCATGTTGGATGGTATAGAATTATACATAACAATGATTGCAAGTGATGGAAAGCTGATGATACAGGCAAATATTACACAATTTGTTCTTTACACAACAGTTGCAAAGAACCTAGACAGGCTGCAGGAATGAGGAATGTATGGGCAAATACCAGAGATATGAGATTAAGTACCATATGAGGACAGGCTAAGAGAATTAGTGTAACATTATAAGGCAGAAGGAGAAGTGCGGCATGATTACAATGCTGAAATTATCAAAGGAATAGACAAACTCGGTAGACATTGTTTTCCTGATAAGAGGCATCTAAAGAAGCCTCATGTAGACCATTGGTGGTGGAAGCATCCATCATTTATGGCTGCAAGAGCAAGTATGAGAGTGTACTAGAATGTCGAGAGAGAGAGATGTGCATCAGGCACAATAGGTATGCAGCTTGACTTTTGTGTTTGATCTTGCTTCCTGTTGAAAAAACTAGATAGACAATGTAAGACCTATTTTGTCTTTAGACATTGGATTGTCAAGTTAAAGTTATGCTGAAAATAATTTTCACATAACCATTCCTGGTAACTTGGTGCAGAATTCATTACAAATAGAAACCCATGCGTAGTAATTTTGTGTGCTCTTTGTCAACTGCATTTCCAATGTCAGCACTTCTGTCATTGTGGTTGACTCTCGCAGTGCTCTCATGACTCTAGAGTCATCAACCCTTTGTATCCTGTGGTGGTCAAAATTCTGTATTGGCTCTTTCATATCTCTTGCAGATTTGACAGTTGAGTTTTTCTGATTCCAGCCATATTGGTATTATCTTAAATGAGCGTGCAGATGCTGCCACTAAGACATAGACATTTCTTATTCAGATTTCTTTTCAGCAATTCATTCATTGGTCTGAGATTGTTGGCAGGGTGGTTGGTCTTGTGTTACAGGAGGTCTCCTGCATAATTAGTGTGTTTTAGATGTGGAAACATTCAAAACATCAAACCAAGTACAGTATCTCCAAATCGACTTAAAAGTACCACTGACATGGCTGATGCACCATTCTACCTTGCATATAAATATCAGATCTTAATGAATGAGTCGTTCAACTTGGGTATGTTGTTTCCAGCCTCTGGATACAGTACATGGAAAAAAGTTAATAGTATGGAAACTTTTGACTTTACTCAACTTTCTGGGAATGGCAGAATGCAAGCTCCAGATATTTGGCCTTTTATACTTTTGTTCAGTTTATATGAAAATTATATGATTAGAAGTGGCATTAAAAAGCATATGTTGAGATGCATTAGGATATTTTTATTTTTAGATCGCAGCTGCTTGGAAGAGCAGTCTGAAGCTTTTTCACCTATCAATAAGCCTAAGTTGTGAAGCCAAGTATAGTTATGTAACTAAATGTAGTTTAAAAGTGATTACCATTATTGTCACTGTTTCAGAAGTTTGATGCGAGTGAAAGAAACGATTTGCATTGAAAAGGGCGGGATATTTCCAATAGTAAATTACTCTTCGGACTCCAAGGTACTTTTCACTTACTTTTAAAATTTATAAAGATGCACCAACCATACCTTTATATGTATATATATATATATTAAGTTGCTTTATAGCAACAGATTTGTGTTTGTACAACCCGTTGTACAACAGGACTGTGTATAGCAACCTGTTGTGCAAGGTACTGTATTTATAGAAACCCAGTGTGTGCAACTAGACTGTGTTTGTTGCAACCCGTTGTACAACAGGACTTTGTAGCAACCTGTTGTGCAAGAATACTGTGTTTGTGCAACCTGTTGTCTTTATTTTTACTTACTCTATTAAAAGGCCATATTTATAGTTTCAAATTAGCAGAATGTTGAAAGTGAAGAGCTGGTTTTTGATTGACCTGTCGTTCTGTACCCCATAGTCTGGAGTACTTTAGGACTTGATATTGTTTTCTTAGAGGAAGTTGTTCAAATTTAATATTTTGACTAATGATAATTATCATGCATCTACGGTACATAATTTTTCCTAACTAAGGTTATCTTGGAAGATCATCCATGTGGCAGTGTGTTATATATATAATACTGCAGCCATAATAAATAATGCATTAACTGATAGTCATTCATGTGGTTTGTGCAATTTACAGTACTATTAAAGTTTTAACCACTGTAAGACAGCTTTCGACACTGTTTTCTTTGGGTAAAACTTGTATATCTTTGTCAGCTTTTCTCTATATAATTTATAGCCGGGGATAATTTTATTAGAGACTTTTTATAATCTGCAAGGTAAGATGTGTGTGTTGTGTATTTCCTATTTGTGCCTGCAGAATTGAGCTATTAGCTCTTGGGCCCTGGCTGTCTAACAATCTGTTTTTCCTCTGTTGTGTCTACTATACATATTTTCTAACAGCAGTCTGTAGCAGCTGTCTTAACACCCAGGTATCTATTTACTGCTAGGAGAACAGGAGCATCAGGTGAAGAAAAATGCCCATGTGCTCCTGCCTAGGCAGGAAATCGAACCCAGGTCCTTAGGACCACGACCTCCGAGCACTGTCCACTTGGCTACGAGGCCACTGTGTAATTACCTAAGTGTAGTTGCAGGGTGAGAGCTATGCTCATGGTGTCCCATCTTCCCAGTACTTTTTGTCATACAGAACATGTACTGTATAACGTTTAAAACTACTGACATTTTTGGCCTCCACTGCCTTCTCACTTCTTAAAGTTTGTGTTACACACACCAAAACAAATGTGTGTATTCACCTAGTATTCACCTAGTTGTGCTTGCGGGGTTGAGCTATGCTCTTTTGCCCTCCTCTCAACTGTCAATCAACTGTTTTTACTACTATTTTTTTCCCCTCCCCACACACCACACACACACACCCCAGGAAGCAGCCCATGACAGCTGACTAACTCCTAGGTACCTTTTTACTGCTAGGTAACAGGGGCATAGGGTGAAAGAAACTCTGCCCATCGTTTCTCGCCGGCGCCCGGGATCAAACCCGGGACCACAGGATCACGTGTCCAGCGTGCTGTCCGCTCGGCCACCGGCTCCCTAGTGTGTGTGGTGTTGTGTGTGTGTTCACCTGTTTGTGCCTGCTGGGTTGAGTTCTAGCTGTTAGACCCTGATTTTCTAGCTGCCAGTTGTCTAATGCAATGACTACTTCCTTATTTCCCTCTCATACCTGCTTTGAATGTTTAGTTGTGAATTGAGTTTTACTCTACAACCTGCTCCTTTAGATCATTCCTTACTGCACCATATGATCAATGGGTGCAGTGGTAACGGTACTGTATTCGTTTAGGGGTGATGCTCAAAGTCGCCGGTTCGAATCTTGGTCGGGTTATATAGATTTCTTAGTGATTTATGGTTGTGTTCCTGTAGTCTTTCTTCACATACATACATACATACATACATACATACATACATACATACATACATACATACATACATACATACATACATACATACTTGATTGACAGTTGAGAGGCGGGCCGAAAGAGCAAAGCTCACCCCCGTAAAATACAACTAAGTGAATACATACATACATACATATATATATATATACATATATATATATATATATATATATATATTATATATATAATAAATACATATATAATAAATACTATATATATTTATATATATTCATATATATATATATAATGAAAAAAAACCTTAAGCGAGTATGACATCCTTCTGAGGTCCCTGCTGGAGAAAGTGCTGAACTTTCTGTTGGATGACTCGATGGGAACAAGCAACCCTCCCTATATCATCAGATAAGAGAAATTTTGCCTCAGAGCAGTGCCTGCCTCTCATGCAGGGGACTTCTTCTGGCAGTACCCATGTCTGCAACAGGCATGCGCCTAGATCCAGAATCCCTTCGTGTAGCAGTGGCCCTCTGCTTTGGTGCCCCAATTCACTATGAATAAAAGTGTATTTACAACAGGGGGAAGCAGACCAATATGGACTGCATGGGTTGCATTTTGGAAGCACAAAGCGCTGGCATGCAACACAACAAGGTTAAGAACATCATCAAGAGGAGCCCTGCCTCAGCTTCGTGCTCAACGAGAGAAAACCTCGCATCCTCGCATCCTAGTGGACCAAAAGCCGGATGACCCCACACTTCGGTCAATATATATTTTGTTCTCATGGCATCTGAGATGCATGCCCCCCCCCCCTCCCTGGCCTTGGGATTTCTCAAAGAATTGTGTTCCAGGCTCATTGACATCACCAAACACCCAGGGGCTGCGAGTTTCTTGTTCAGCGCCTACGTGTGGCGATCCAGAGGGTAAATGCCTGCTGCGTCCTCGGTTCCTATCTGGAAGTGGAGGAACTCCAATAGATTCATAAACTCTAAACACTCACTGTATTAACTAATGTACATCTTGTGAACTTCAAATATCTAATAAAGCACACACAAACACAAAAGGAAAGGGGTGGTAGGAGAAAGACATAGAAACTGTAATGGAGGGCCCTAAACATCCCTTCTAATGCTTTGTATGCACTTTCCTCAAGGTAAGGTCCCCCTTCTTATCTTGAGGTTATCTCGAGATTTCAGAGCTCAGCATTCCCGCGGTCCGGTCCTCGACCAGGCCTCCTATTTTTTACACACACACCCCCAGGAAGCAGCCCGTAGCAGCTGTTAAACTCCCAGGTACCTATTTACTACTACGTGAACGGGAGCATCAGGATGAAAGAAACTCTCCCCTTTTGTTTCCGCCTCACTGGGATTGAACCCGGTACCTCAGGACTACGAATCCGAAGCGCTGTCCACTCAGCTGTCAGCCCCCTCTTCCATCCAGAAGTGGTACTCTCCGGTATATATAATAAGAACTTTTATGTTCAAAAAAAAAAAGCACAAAAATGCTGAAATTCTTTATCAAAGAATTCATGCTCGGTCGTCACTAGGCGGGAGACACTGGTAAACTGAAGCGCGCCATGTGCTCAGTCGTCCCTTATGTGTATTAAGACACTCAAGCACCAAAACAAACTCCAAATTCCAAGTTGAATTTTCGTAAAAATTGAGCCCGAGGACTGAGAAATTTGGAAGGGGGCATTCGGCCTCTGGTTCATCACACACACACTCTGCAGCTTGAAGATGCATATTTCCTGATAAAATTTTAATGTGGTCATGCTTTCTGCATTAAGTACACAGCCTGAAGTATAAACTAGGGAGCATTGAAAGACTTTATTTAAAGAAGC
>WNGS01164858.1:48271080-48305629 GCA_020271785.1 Procambarus virginalis
GAATTATTGGTTATTGTACCAGTACACTTAGCCAGCATTTATGTATCATCTCCAACACATTGTTACTATTGTACTAAAGGTCTGCAATGTTATCTGCAAGGAATGAAGTTTGATAGTTATATCTGACAGTATCCTTAATTTTATTTTATTGAAATGTGTTTTGTTGTCAATATTCTGAGGGTTCTGAGGGGAGAAAATAGTGTGATGAGCAGATGATTGTGTAAAACGTGGCTGAAGTCACAAGCTAGTGCTTGAACATCAGGACACTGTGTCCTTTAAAGTACTTTCTTTCATACTGTTATCATGGTCTTTTAAATGCTCATAAACCAAATGTAGTCAGTGTTGCTACAATTTCCCATTAGATATTACTGATGTATGGTTCAAAATCTCTAATGTTTGTAATCTAGGGTAGTCTAATTAGAAATAAAATCTGTTGTTGTAAAACAGTAGAGGTTATCATTTTAAGCCAGTTTCAAGTTACTAAAATTAGTGATGAATTTTATCCTACACAAGTTCTTCCGTCTCCAGAGGTTGTAAAGGCCGTGGTCACAACACTGAACATTTTGGCCTTTGAGCCTAAATTCTATCATGCCTCTTGTCATGTTTTTTATTTCACTGTAGCATAGCATAGCCTTGGCTTTGGGCCAGGCTTGGGGAGTAGAACAATTCCCAGAACCCCATCAAGCAGGTACCGTAACAAATATTCCATTGAAAGATATGATTTCAGTATGATGGTAGAAGCCAAGTTGTTTATGACCAAGATGTGTAAAATATGTAATTAAGATACCCATAAGAAAGTGTCGAGCAATCCGTTGTTTTTGACCGATAGATTGGTAAAGACACACAAGTTTCTTAGCTTTTAGTTCGACATTGTTTATCAAGAGTATAACTTGATCCATACCCTCCAATGTTTTGTGTTGCTACACTACCCTCCAATGTTTGTGTTGCTACACTCCCTTCCCCAAACATGGTGTGCTACACTACCCTCCCCAGTGTGGTGTTGCTACACTCCCTTCCCCAAACATGGTGTTGCTACACTACCCTCCCCAGTGTGGTGTTGCTACACTCCCTTCCCCAAACATGGTGTTGCTACACTACCCTCCCCAGTGTGGTGTTGCTACACTCCCTTCCCCAAACATGGTGTTGCTACACTACCTCCCCAGTGTGGTGTTGCTACACTCCCTTCCCCAAACATGGTGTTGCTACACTACCCTCCCCAGTGTGGTGTTGCTACACTACCCTCCCCAGTGTGGTGTTGCTACACTACCCTCCCCAGTGTGGTGTTGCTACACTACCCTCCCCAGTGTGGTGTTGCTACACTGCCCTCCCCAAACATGGTGTTGCTACACTACCCTCCCCAGTGTGGTGTTGCTACACTACCCTCCCCAGTGTGGTGTTGCTACACTACCCTCCCCAGTGTGGTGTTGCTACACTACCCTCCCCAAACATGGTGTTGCTACACTACCTTCCCCAGTAAGGTGTTACAAGTGGAAGTATTTAGACATAAGAATCTGATATGCTCTACAACAGAGTACATTTGTTTTAAAACAAAATTGTAGTATCAGTGATGCTTACATCTATTGAATTAAAGCATTTGAGTCAATTATTATTAAAGCCTTTCAAATGTACATTTTAATTTGTTAAAACCACTAATGTTCAAAGTTTAATGTTCAAGAATATTAATCATGTCTTACTTTCATTGTAAAAGTATATTTTACTTTTAAATAAATGTGTGTACAAAAATTGTTTTCATTTATAATGCTACAGTGATCTTGATTTGGTAGTTTGTAGTTTTGAGAGAGTGAAGGCAGACCAGTCATACTTTATCGTTCTCCTTTCACTTGGTAAGATTTCAGATGAAGAGGACACATGCTTATGTGTGAGGAAAAATAAAAATATTGTATATGTACTGTATATTCAATTTTTTTCAGAGTTCAGTTTTATGAAAATATTTCAGGGTTCATATTATGAACATCCCTATCAAAATTTCGGCCATAAACTTGTAAATAAACTTCTGTGAAAATATGAGCTCTGAAATATTTTCATAAACTGAGCTCTGAAAAAATTTGAATTTTCCCCATAAGAACTCTTAACAAACTTCTATGAAATTATTTTCCTCATAAGAACTCTTAATTAATAAACTTTTATGATCGCTTTATCCGAAAATGGTCTTTGAAAAGTGCGCGATTTTGAAAACAAACAAAAATTTTCCGTATTTACCTGGAACCCCCGACACGCTAAGCCCGATTTTTTTTTAAATTAACTGGAAAATCGACACTTTAGCTCACACGCATCACACTTTAGGGATCACACGCTAAACTCGAAATCAAGTTTAGCGTGTGATCCCTACTACAGTCTTTTACCAGTTACCAGGTAGCCTCTGGGCAACTTAATGGCTTACGTGTTGAAGGTCATATTGAGGTGTCTCGATTGATTTGTGTAAAACAGATCTGATATCTGTTTATGACCGTTTATTATCAGTAATACGAAAGCGGACTTTGCCCCTGAATTTTTATAACAAACTTCTATGACAATATTCTCTGAAAAATGGTCTTTTTTACAAGTTTTGGTCTTACACTTAAATAAACTCATATGATTATATGAACTCTGAAATATTTTTATAAAAACTGAACTCTGAACAATTTTGAATTTCTCTCATGAGAACTCTTTAACAAATTTCTATGATATCTGAAATTATTTTCCCCATAAGAAACCTTTTAAGACCTTAGCGGACCCTTTCTGAAAGTTCAATGAAACGGGGGGGGGGGGGGGTTAGCGTCCTCTATCTCAAAAGTTGATTGAATCCGCTGGGTCTTAGCGGAACTTTTTTCCCAAAAAAATAAATTACCGCTAAGCCGCCATCTCCACACTATTTTTTTTACATTCATCCACGTTTTGGTAAGTGCAATAATATCTATTTTCCTGTACAGACAAGAGCATTTAATTCGTTTATTTTGTTTCTTAGACTTCTACTGTTAGTGTAATATACCCTAAGTGTATTGTTATTTTGAGGCCCTTCTCTTTCCCTGATCATTTTGCCAGTTTCTTTCTCCAACAAATACATACTTTTATTACCTCCTTCCTCCATGTGATTCCCATACCTCTATCTACTAACAGCTTAAACCCAAACAAGCACCTGCAACCACTGATTCCAACTAGTTCGCAACAACAACAACCCCAGCCCTCGATAGATGCACCCCATCACGAGCATACATTTCATTTCCTCCATAGAAGTGTTGCCAGTTATCTATGAAAGATATTGCATTTGATTTGCAATATCTTTCCAGCCGGCAATTAACACCAAGTGCCCTCGACATCCATTCATTTCCAACTCCCTTTCTTGGAAGAATGCCACATATGATTGGGACTCCTCCCTTGCTCCTAACTATTTCTATGGCTGTTTTATACTTCTGAATCAGTTCCTCACTCCTGACTCGACCAACATCATTTCCTCCTGCGTCAATCCCTATCTTACTTCCGGTATATGTGCATGGGGTTCAACCACTGCAAATTACTTCATGCCTATCATCACTCAGCAAAAATATGCAATCAGAACTATAACAAACTCTGTCTTCAGACAGCACACAGCCCCTCTATTTAAGTCCCTTAACATGCTAAACATACACTCACTACACACATTCTCATGTGCTATCTACACGTACAAAACCTTGTTCTTAAATTAATTAATTATATATACAAGAGTTCTTATATTCTCGTACAGCCACTAGTACCCGTAGCGTTTCAGGCAAGTCCTTAATCCTATGTTCCCTGGAATATGACCCCCACGAAGAATCGTTTTTACAACCAAGTACCCATTTTACTGTCGAGTTAAACAGTTAGCTACAGTTAAGAATTTGCGCCCAGTAAATCCTCCCCGGCCAGGATACGAACTCAAGACAAAGCGTGTTACCACTACGCCACGGAGATTGCTCATCTGTAAATGCTAATCTTGATCTGAACCTTTTCCTTGATAGATGTAATAATGAAGATAATAGATCTTTTCCTTGATGTAATTTCTGGTGTGGTACCCATGAGCACCACACCAGAAATAAATACATCTTTGATATTCCCAGAGTCTGATTAAATCTGTACAAACACTCCATGCAAATAAAGGGCCCAGTCTTTGGCACTCAATCCCTGATGAATTAAACAATTTTCCAACCCATACCCTGTTCAAAAGTCAAATAAAAAAGTAGGTAGTTTGATCCTCCTAGTTTCCTACCTTATGCATCCAACTCACACTGTATCTTGTACTACCCACTTGCCCAATATTAGTACTTAAGACAAATATCTTTACCAGTGTAATCACCTCTTGTCAACTTTTTTATTGTAGGTATTTGTTGATATAAAACCTTGCTACAATGTACCCTTTCATCTTACCTCATATGTTTAATTAAGGACCTGAAACACTGCCTGTTAGTGGCTTTGCCTGAATGCAAGAATACCAAGCTTATGTGATCTCACCAACCCATTGTACCAGTAGGCTCAGGAATTTGTACACTTGTTAATTAACAGTTAAGAGGCAGGAACAAAGAACCAGAGCTCAATCTGTGCAAGTACAACTAGACGAGTACAACTAAGCGAATACAATGCAGGATTGAAAACAGGAGAATCCTTTTTACCCACAGGGTTATAAACACATTTGGACTGTCGGAAAGCCTTTGACACAGTACCCCATACGAGGCTGGTACATAAGGTGGAGAGACAGGCAGGAGTAATTGGTAAAGTGCTCCAGTGGATAAGGGAATACCAAAGCAATAGGAAGAAGAGAGTTACAGTGAGGGGTGAGACCTAAGAATGGCGTGAAGTCACCAGTGGAGTCCCACAGGGCTCTACTCGGTCTTATTCTGTTTGTGATATACGTAAATGATCTCCCAGAGGGTATAGACTCATTCCTCTCAATGTTTGCTGATGATGCCAAAATTATGAGAAGGATTAAGACAGGAGGACTGCTTAAGGCTTCAAGAAGACCTAGACAAGCTGAAGGAATGGTCGAACAAATGGTTGTTAGAGTTAAGCAAATGTAATGTAATGAAGATAGGTGTAGGGAGCAGGAGGCCAGATACAAGGTATCATTTGAGAGATGAAATACTTCAAGAGTCAGAGAGAGAGAAAGACCTGGGGGTTGATATCACGCCAGACCTGTCCCCTGAAGCTCATATCAAGAGGATAACATCAACAGCATATACCAGGTTGGCTAACATAAGAACGGCCTTTAGAAACTTGTGTAAGGAATCTTTCAGAACATTATATACCTCATATGTCAGACCAATCCTGGAGTATGCGGCTCCAGCATGGAGTCCATATCTAGTCAAGCATAAGACTAAACTGGAAAAGGTTCAAAGGTTTGCCACCAGACTAGTACCCGAGCTGAGAGGTATGAGCTACGAGGAGAAACTACGGGAATTAAACCTCACTTCGCTGGAAGACAGAAGAGTTAGGGGGGGGACATGATTACCACGTACAAGATACTCAAAGGAATTGATAGGGTAGATAGAGACAGGCTATTTAACACAAGGGGCACACGCACAAGGGGACACGGTGGAAACTGAATGCCCAAATGAGCCACAGAGATATTAGAAAGAACTTTTTGAGTGTCAGAGTGGTTGACAAAGGAATGCATTAGAAAGTAATGTGGTGGAGGCTGACGCCATACACAGTTTCAAGTGTAGATATGATAGAGCCCAATAGGCTCAGGAACCTGTACACCTGTTGATTGACGGTTGAGAGGCGGGACCAAAGAGTTCAACCCCCGCAAGCACAAATAGGTCAGTACAAAAAGGTGAGTTAGAACTACTTAGATTCTGTGACAAATTTTCACTCGCTCAGCAGATATCGGAGCCAACGAGAAATGAAAATATTCTAGATCTGGTCTTTACGAACAATGAAGACATTATCAGAGACATTACGATATCAGATACCACATATTCAGATCACAAGCTCATTGAAGTGCAAACTACCATCAATACTCAGAATAGACCTAAAACGTTGATAAAGCGAGAGGGGCTATTCAGTAAATTCAATTTTAATAATAAAAGGATAGACTGGGAGATAATAAACAGGGAACTTAAAAACATTCCATGGGAAACTGTTTTAAGTAATAAAAGGCCTACTGAAGGAATAGAAAAACTGACTTCGGAAGCGTATCAAGTCTGTCTGAAACATGTTCCTTTGAGGAAAGCCAGGAAGAGATCCAACGTAGAAATAGAACGCAGACGACACTATAAACGCAGGAAAAGAATAACGGAACTGCTTATGCAGACACGAATTTCCCGTCAAAGAAGGAATAATTTAAATAGGGAGATTGAAGAAATCAAGCGGAAATTGAAACACTCATATGAAACTGAAGAAAGGCAGTTAGAACAGAAAGCAATTCAGGAAATAAAGAAAAATCCAAAATACTTCTTCACATATGCGAAATCAAAAGCAAAAACTACTGCCAGTATTGGACCTATTCGTACAAGTGAAGGTTCATACACGGAGGATGACAAAGAAATTAGTGAAATCCTAAAAAAGCAGTATGAGGACATGTTTAGCACTCCAATAAACATGAAAGTAGAAGATCCAGACAACTTCTTTATGCGGTATATCCAAACCCCTGTAAATATAACTGATATCAACACGAGCGCACTAAATTTTGAAAGAGAAATTGAAAACATGCCCATGCACTCGGCCCCAGGTCCAGACTCATGGAAATAGACGCTGTATGCAAGGCAAACGGCGGAATTTCTGGGAAGGAAGAAAATGTAATACCATACTCGGTGGCTAACCGACCATGGTTGCGTTTGCATCATGGGGGGGTATTTAAGCGCACACAGGGACGCACCACGTCTCGCTGCTGCGTAACGAACGGCGGCACAGAGCACCCATGTGAAATCTTGTCTGGTGACCGGGAAGCCCGATTCGCCCAGGAAGATAGGTCCTGGTCCCAAGCCCCGTTGTCTTAAGTAGTTCACCATGGCACGTACCGGGCAGTACTTGCTGTAGGGGTCTGCACTCAGGGTTAAAGTGGGGGTACGCCCTACACTGTGCTTGTAGGAGGCAAACGCGATGTCGATCCCCGTCCACAATAACGTTATCTGGTCCAAGCGTAGTGTGTGTTGCCCCTTCCCCGTATAGGTCACCTCCCCTAGCCGGAGGCAGGCTTAGAAGGCGAGGGAGAAGAGCGCTCGGTAGCAGGTCCCCCGGTATGACTGTCGTGGCGAATTGCAGTTTGCCGATAATCCCCTGCAGGTCCCGCAGGGGAAGGCTCTCGGCCCGCAGAGCATCTTCCACTGCGGTCATGTACTTCGTCCTCTTGTCGTCCGGCAGCCTTGTCTCCATACGTCGGGCGTCGATTTCAAGTCCAAGGAAGGTGAGGCAGGGGTGGGGGCCCTCAGTCTTGTGGGGGGCCAGGGAAACGCCTAGGCGCTCACAGAGGGCAATGAACACCCGCAAGCTCCGCAAGCACTCGTAGGTAGAACTCACGCAGGTGAAATCGTCCAGCACCTTCACGGCATCCCGCACACCTTGAACACGGGGGAGATACCAGATGCACTTAAAGTAGCAGACATAGCCCCTCTACACAAGGGAGGGAGCAAAGCATTGGCAAAGAATTATAGACCAGTTGCACTAACATCGCACATAATAAAAGTATTTGAGAGAGTGATTAGGAGTCAGGTCACCAATTTCATGGAGACCAATGACCTTCACAACCCAGGCCAACATGGATTTCGAGCGGGAAGATCGTGCCTCTCACAGCTACTTGAGCACTACGATAAAGTCACTGAGGCATTAGAAGAAAAACAGAATGCTGATGTGATATACACGGACTTCGCAAAGGCTTCAATAAATGTGACCATGGCATGATAGCACACAAAATGAAGTCAATAGGAATAACCGGTAAAGTAGGACGCTGGATACTCAGTTTTCTGTCAAACAGGACTCAGCGAGTAACGGTCAACCATATAAAATCTAGTCCAAGTGCAGTTAAAAGCTCTGTACCTCAGGGTACAGTCCTTGCGCCGCTGCTTTTCCTTATTCTCATATCAGATATAGACAAAAATACAAGTCACAGCTTCGTATCATCCTTTGCAGACGACACAAAAAATCAGTATGAAAATTACCTCGGCTGAAGACATTGAAAAACTTCAAGCTGATATTAATAAAGTTTTCGACTGGGCATCAGAAAATAATATGATGTTTAACAGTGATAAATTCCAGGTACTCAGGTACGGTAAAAATGAGGACCTTAAACATAATACAGGGTAGAAAACACAATCAAATGTGCCCATAGTAGGAAATAGTCACTGCTTTTATCATAAAAGCGGTGAAATTCTGTGGGGAAGGATACGCATTACCGTGCTCCACTGTCTAAACGACTAAGCGGTGCGCGCGTAGAGCGGGGTACTTGGGAGCGCAGGCGGGGTGCCATCTGGCTCGCCTCCGCCCCGCAGGTACACCACAAAACTAAATGCTCAGGCAACTTTAAATTAGAGATGTCTCTTCAATGTATTTGATTACATTAATTCTACTTCTGTATATTAATTTATGGCTTTCACTAATCTTCATTAGTCACCATAATTAATTCAGCCCTATTTACCTATTTGTTATATTGAGCTATTATGCTTCTTCAGTTAAGGATTATCTAATTTAATCTTTTATGATTGTATTATTAATTAATTATTTATTTATTAAATAATTAATTATTATTATTTTAAAATTAAAATAAGTCCCCCACTCAGTGAGCGCTTTCTTCCAACCACAGAAAACAGCATGTAAAGGATTTGGGAATAATGATGTCTGACGACCTAACGTTTAGGGAGCATAACCAAGCAAATATTGCGACAGCCAGAAAAATAATAGTATGGATTACGAGAACTTTCAAATCCAGGGATCCCATCACAATGGTTGTACTCTTCAAGTCACTTGTGCTGTCCCGTCTTGAGTACTGTTCAGTACTCACTTCCCCTTCAGAGCAGGAGAGATTGCTGAAATAGAGGGAATACAGAGAACATATACAGCACGCATAGACGCGATAAAGCACCTAAATTTCTGTGGCTTGGAAGAAAATGCACATCAAGTGGGGGCTTAATTTATTATTAATTTTTATGTAAATTAATTACATAAATTAATTATTATATAAATTAATTACAAAATTAATTATAAAATTAATTACAAAATTAATTATTACAAAATTTATTACATAAATTAAAATAATAATCATAGATGACTATTATTGAGCTTATCACTTTGGGGTTCCGACGGAGCACCCCCAAAGGCAACACAATTCGTTGGAAATTGGGACAAGTGTCCTCAGCAAAACCGCATTGGCGTCTTCCCCCGGAAAGGCCAGGGGATGCAGGGATCCCGGGAGGCGGGTGGGCGTATTGAGTGCATCGCCTGGGAACGCAGCAGCAAGACGATTGGTGCGTCCCCGTGCGCGCGTAAATACCCCCCCCCCCAAGATGCACACTCAACCATGGTCGGTTAGCCACCGAGTATGGTATTACATTTTCTTCCTTCCCAGAAATTCCGCCGATTGCCTTGCATACAGCGTCTATTTTCTGTGGCTTGGAAGAAAATGCACATCAAGTGGGGGCTAATTTATTATTAATTATTATGTAAAATTAATTACATAAATTAATTATTATAAATTAATTACAAAATTAATTATTACAAAATTTATTACATAAATTAAAATAATAATCATAGATGACTATTATTGAGCTTATCACTTTGGGGGTTCCGACGGAGCACCCCCAATCCCGTGAGGGCCAGCGGCGCGGAACCCCCACCCCCGAAGGGCGAGCGGAAGCTGGCTGCTATACGTAGGACGCACCTCCTCGCTACTGTGGCCGGAAGCGTGCCCGTATGCCCGGAGAGGCCATTAAAAAACAGTCGGTCTTCCTTGACCCAGACTGAAAAAGTACCATTCCGGGTCTACTTGGCAGATGCTGCGAGGAGACGCAGCTCGCTTGGTGGGCCGGCGGAGTACCATCTTGACGAGCCGTGGAGCGGGGAGGCGGGAAGCCCCCCACTGTGTGACTGGGAGGAGTACATACTGCCGGGTTTGTACTCCATGCAGGCACGCGTGTCACCGTGGGGAATGACTGGTTGTTTCCGTGTTTATCTTCCTTGTAGTAGCCCACCTTCGCAGAGACCAGTCCTGGATGGCTGGCCCCAGGGCGGGTGTGGGAATGTGGACGCTGTCCACTCCGAGGCCGACTCGCCAAGGTCGACCCCGAGTCGGTCGTTGTCGCTGTGGTGAGCCCCTCGGGTGTGGAGTGGAGGTGTCTGCTTAGAAGGGAGTCGGTTGGCTCCTCAGTATACCTCGCACGGTGGGCATGAGAGCCGTGGTCCACCGTTCATAGCCCCACTGCGCCTTCCACGATCATCACAGGTTTTCGTCGTCCTCGTTCTGTTGTGGGTCTGGAAGTAATAAGCAGTAAGGGTGGGCAGGGGCTGGTGTGCAGAGTTAACGTGAAGAGCAAAGGCACAGGTGCGTGAACCGCATCAAAGTATACTGCTTGGCGACTTAGGCTGCGAGAGTGGGATAACTGGCTGCGACACCTGTCGCGGAAGCAGGAATAGGTAGGATTGAATAAAGTCCCAGGCATAGCTGAGCGGGCTGCGTCGAGAGTTGGTAGGCACAGGCACGGCAAGTACCAAATAATAAATTATATATAATAGCATTTATATAAGTATTTTTACATAAATTAAATTATCAATTAATTTAATAAGACTGAATAATAAAGATATAAAAATACATAAAATTGTAGAATATAAAGATTATAATGTAATTTATGTTAAATAACATAAATTAAGTCAATGTTAAGCACAGTTCAGCCAGTGGACTGCAGGTGGCTCCGAAGACTGCCTAGAGTGCAGCGAAGTCCATATCGCTATGCCGCGGGAGATACTAAGGTACGCCAACAGTCAAGGAAAGAGGGTGTTAAGTGGAATCGAACTGCGGAACCCCTTACGCTCAACAAGACTTATGGAACTGTAAACATTTATTATTAAAAGAGAGAAAATGCGTTAGGGGCGTGCTCGCTTGTGACACCACCAGCTGGGCCATCAGCTGTTGGATCATTGGCTGGGACCACCTCAGCCTTAACAACAGCAGCTGCGCGCTTGGCCCCAGGGGCCTGCTCAGGTGGAACACCAGCAGCTTGGCCATCGACTGCTGGATCCTCGGCTGNTTCTAATTGTCTTCTTTCCTTATATCTTCTTGTGTTTTGATGCCGGGTGTTTCAGGAGGCGATCGCACTCCCATAGAACTGTGGTACCTGACGTTGTCAAGCGAGGGGACGCTTATATTGTCAAACTTTGCCTTTGTTGCTGAGCCCGATCTTGATAGACTGACGGTTCTTAACACTGTCGCTACCTGATCGTGCATATTTGATCATAAAACCAACGTAAGCAGAGTGCAGGATGACGCAAACGGCGTAAATAATTTAAAAATTTCTTGAAATTCTATTTATTGTATGAATACTATGGAACATGTTTTAAAATGCATGCCAACATCTTTCCATTCTCTGTATAACCCACCTGGTATTCTCTGTATACCCTACGTGGCATCCTGACCTTGCTGTGTGAGCGCTCATCCATGGGGGAGGCTCATGTTCTCGTGACCTCGCTCGTGACAGCCGCGGCTTCCCCTCGAGTCGAAAAGTTACCCCATTCTGGTTATTTTATCTTGGATATGACTTCCATAAGGATGCTGATCAAGAACAGAACCAATCCATGATGAAAGTATTGAAAGAAACACGCATGACGGAAACGTTATTGAGTGTTTGTTGAAAGTATAGAACTGTAAGACTTATGTGTTCTTAAATGCAATTATCCATTCTATTGCAAATATCCATTAAAATACAGCATTCTATTGCGAACAATTTGATACCAACTTGAACGACGTAGCACGAAAATTGAGGTGAGAAAACTAAAAAAAAAAAAAGTAAAAGAGTGAGGTTGTGTGCTGTCCACCTACAGCAGACAGCCTGATGTTCAAATTTTATTTCTTAAAGCGAGTGCAGTGCCCTGTAGGGCCATCCGTACAGCTATGCCGAGAGTTTTAAATCTTACGTCTCCACCATTATAACTGACACTCCTCTGCCCCTGATCTGTAAGGTTGTTCCAGTTATCTTGTCAGTCCTTCTCCAACAAGGGGCTATTGTGGCGGATATGGTGTCAGTCGCGACCAAATGGGTTCACACTTTTCGACTGTTGACTCTGCTTTTCATCTTCGTCCATCTTTTCTTAATCATAGGCCCCATCTTGAATCATGTCCCTTAGATTTTCACACACGTCTCCAGCTTCCCTTAAATGACCCCTTCCCTCTCTCGGCACTCCAGTCTGCCCTGACCCTCTACATTCACCTCGTTGTGCTCTGCGGGGGTTGAGCTCTGCTTTTTCGGTCTGCCTCTCAACTGTCAATCAATCAACTGTTATTAACTACTAACTAATTATTTTCTTTCATCTCCTCCTCTCACACACACCCAAGAAGCAGCCTGTAGCAGCTGTCTAACTCCCAGGTACCTATTTACTGGTAGTTAACAGGGGCATCAGGGTTAAGGAAACCGCCCATCGGTCTTTGTTGAGTGTGGAGCTCGAACCCCGCTCCCTAGATCCATGAGTCTAGAGCGTTGTCCACTCAGCCACCCAGCCCCAGGTTGTGTGGCAGTGGGCCACACAACTCTCATCCATGCACACTTCAGTATTTACTGAATATTTATATCTGTATCTGGGAGTCAGTCCTTGAAGGTACTGGCTTGAGGCAAATGTTCTTCCTATTCAGAAAAAAGGTTCTCTAGGGACATTCCCATAAAGACTTGCACCCCATTGCCCTAAAGAGTCACATCTGCAAGCTCTTTGAATGTACAGTATGATCAATGTTCAACTGATGATGTTATTAAAACACACACTCACCACCTCTCCCCTTCTCAATTTGGCTTTTGCAAGTGCCGCAGCACGACTGATGTCCTCGTGAACTTGGAGGTTTACATTCGTACTGCCTTTGCCGCAAAGACCTCCATTGTTGCTGTCCTTTTTGACCTGGAAAAGACATATGACACCACCTGGAGATACCATATTCTGTCCCAACTTCGTTCTTCTGGCTTTCATGGTAATCTCCCTCTCTTCCTCCCAAGCTTCATCTCTAATCATTCCTTTAGACTAGAGAGAGTGATTCCACTCTCTTCCTCTTTTTGGTAATACAAAAGAGTACCCCAAAGGTAGTGTTCTGAGCACTACTCTTTTTCCTGGTTGCTCTCAATGGTCTTTTTTCCTCTCTTCCCTCTGGCATTTTCTCAGTTCTCTTATGTTGCCAGTCTTACCCTCTTCTGTCAAGGTGATGACTCGCCTTTTCTCCAAAGACGGCGTCAGCTTGTGATTGATGCCGTGTCATCTTGGACCATCAATCACGGCTTCAAGTTCTCTACAACTAAGACTTGTGTTGGTACTTTTACTCAGAAGCAGTTGTTCTTTGTCCCTCCTTGTCTCTTTATGGTAATCCTTTTTTGTATAAAGATTCAGCTAAACTTCTGGTGTAAGTGTAACACTCTTTGACCCCATATCTCTTACACAAGAGTTGAATGCTTTAAGGTCTTTAACTTAAGGTCTTGTCTTATAGATCCTGGGAAGCTGATTGGCACACACTCCTCTATTTACACTCCTCTCTCGTGCTGTGTAAATTCAATTATGATTGTCCTATTAACTTGTCTGCCTCTCCTTCAATTCTTCGTCGTCTTGATGCTCTTCGCCATTCTGGGTTACACCTCGGCTCTGGTGCCTTTCGTTCGACTCATGCCCTAACCCTGTAGTTGAAACCAGCGTCCTTTCTCTACAGGATCGTCGTTGTTGTTACTGTCTTCACTGCCTTGCGCGGTCCCTACAACACCCTCACTTGCCCTTATGTCGTACTTTGACTATTAACCTTCTGTGGGCCTGGTTCCCTTTCATCACCTTCCCCTTCCTATACAATTGTCTCGCTTGCAAGGTTCTCTCTCAGTTCGTGTTACCAATATTTCTCCTTGTACTCGCCTATTTGTGCTTGCGGGGGTTGAGCTCTGGCTCTTTGGTCGGTTTGTTCTGTCTTGCATTATATCGTTCCGTCCTTGCCCCTCTTGGAGGATCCCTCTTCTTAAGTTTTGTAAAACCTTGACACACATGAATAAAGCTTTTACCCCTCCTACTGTTGTGAAACGCCTTTTCCTTGCTCACTTTTCTTCACTCTCCTCCTCTATTTCGGTCTTAACAGATGGGCCTAAGTCTGCCGATGGTGTAGGCTACTCCGTTGTATTTCCTGACCACACTTGTGTGTCGCCTGCCCTCAGAAACTAGCATCTTCACGGCAGAACTATATGCAATTTTGTATGCTTTTTGTCAACTGCTTTCTTGCTGTCAATATTCCTTTGTTATTGTAGTCGACTCTCACAGTGCCCTGGTGGCTCTGGTGACCTTAAATCCAGCCCATCCTGTGGTAGTCGAAATTCAACACTGGCCGTTTCTTATCTCCGACAGATTTAAGACAGTCGAGTTTTGCTGGGTTCCCAGCCATATTGGCGTTTCCTTAAATGAGCGTGCGGACGCTTCTGCCAAGGAGGCTATCTGTACTTTTTCCATTTCCTGCAAAGGTGTTCCTTATTTCGACTTCTACCCAGTTATTCATTCCGCAATCTGTGCCCATTGGCAGGGTCATTGGTTTTCCTGTTAACAAACTGCAATCTCTTTAAGGTTAGCATTTTCCCCATGGCCTTCCTCTTACCACCGTAACCAGTGGTGGGAAATGGCTCTAGCGAGGTTATGTAACGTAGCCATAGTTTAACTCGCTCAAAGGAGCGCTGCCCTGCTCCTTATTGTCCAAACTGCATTGTTCCTCTTACAATTCTGCATATCCTTGTTGAATGTCCTGATTTCCAGGACGTGCATGTGTCTTGCTTCCCGACTGCCCCTCGCAGTCACTTGTCCCTCGATAGAATCTTTGGTGAATCAGATACCTTTGATATAGTTCGCCTTGTGCGCTTTTATTCTAGTATTTTCATCCTTAGTGATATTTAGCGCTTTTGAATATCCTGCACATTTTATGGTGCTACATAGTCTGCTCACCTTGGTGCCCTCTTTTGATAATTACTTCACTGACTTTCTTGATGCTTTTCCATTGAAGGTGATGATAATTGTCACCCATGCTCTATGCTTCTGTGAGTGGGGAGAAGTTTCTGTTTCTGGTACCAATTAGGCCAAAGAGGACTTGTGGGACTGATGTAATCCAGTAGTTGGGAGTCATCTCAGTGGGATAGCTTGAGGAAGTGCCAGGGCTTTTACCAGAAAGGTGTTTTAATAACATTCAATGCTGGTTTTCCCCGTTTCAGTATTCAGTGTCTGCAATTATCTTATCACAAAGAGAATGTTAGCACACAATAATTGGATAAGGAAAGGTGCTTTAAAAGGTGAAAGGTGCACTGTATTTAATAATTAACAGAGGATTGTACGCCTGGTCTTAAGAAGCTGTAGAGTACAGCTGTTTGAGTGTGGTTGTGTGTGGTTTCTTATTTATCCGGGATGCTATATATTTTGAATAATAAAAGTACAGTACACTATGTTAAATATCCTAGGGTAATTAAGTAATGATATTTGTAACTACGATCCAAATGATAAAAGCTTGATTTTGCATGTGCAGTATTATGTATGACCTTTAATGTTATGATGAAACATCTTTTGCCAATTGATTAACTAAAGGATGTCCATTACAGATCCTTTCAATTTAATTGGAACATATTTGCAATACATGTACAATATATCAATGCTTTTTAATCCATCAATCTAGTTTTGCTCTTACACGCCTCTACAGGGAAGTGGACACTCGCTCTTCAGTGCACCACCGCCACCACCACCGCCGCCACCACCAGCAGCAGCAGCAGCTGCAGCAGCAGCAGCTTCTACCACTTCTTCATCGCCGACATTTGGATACACTCAGTAGCTTGATGAGCTTGTATATAGCCATCTTTATAGTGTTGTACCTGCTGCTTTAGGGCAGTACATTGGCTGTTTACACTTCAGTATATCTCACCTTTTCAATGCTTTGTGGCTGTCTTGTGTAAAAAAAAAATAATAATGAACAGGATAACTCAGATTTAATTGCTCATAATAACTAAGTTATAATTTTAGTTGAAAATATTTGATAGAAATCTAATCTTGAAATGCAGACACGTTTGCAGTGATTTTAGCCCTGTAGTGTGTTTCTTCCTGCAATGCACTTTGTAGTTAAAGATAGAACTTTTACTTTTTAACAAGACCAGAATTAAACAGCTATGAAATTATTGGTTATTGTACCAGTACACTTAGCCAGCATTTATGTATCATCTCCAACACATTGTTACTATTGTACTAAAGGTCTGCAATGTTATCTGCAAAAGGAAATGAAGTTTGATAGTTATCTGACAGTATCCTTAATTTTATTTTATTGGAAATGTGTTTTGTGTCAATATTCTGAGGGTTCTGAGGGGAGAAAATAGTGGTGATGAGCAGATGATTGTGGTAAAACGTGGCTGAAGTCACAAGCTAGTGCTTGAACATCAGGACACTGTGTCTTAAAGTACTTTCTTTCATACTGTTCATGGTCTTTTAAATGCTCATAACAAATGTTTCAGTGTTGCTACATTTCCCATTAGATATTACTGATGTATGGTTCAAATATCTCTAATGTTTGTAATCTAGGGTAGTCTAATTAGAATAAAATCTGTTGTTGTAAAACAGTAGAGTTTATCAATTTTAAGCCAGTTTCAAGTTACTAAATAGTGATGAAATTTTATCCTACACANGCGTTTCATTACATTCAACGCTGGTTTTTTGGCATCAAAATGATGGCATAGTTTTTGCTCTACAAAGTCTGTCAATTTACAACCTATATGGACTATATCCTGCTTCTTATATTTGGGGGCACCACTAAACCAAAGATTGTTTAAATGTTTGAAACTTTTTCAGTAATCAGGACAATGAGTAGACTAGATAGTTGCATGAATGGCTGGCTGGCAGGCTGGATATGGATGAATGGTGGGAGGAATGATGGGTGCTAGCGGGTGGGGTGGGGGGGCATGATGATGAGTGGAAGGAATAGGTTTTTGGCAGGCAGGTTCTTGGCAGCTTGCATTGACTAAAGATATAAGGTTTATATGCAGGCAGGCAGAAAGGTTTAGACTCGATGTTGGGCAACCACAAGACAGCTATCAATGTAATAGCTTACAGAAACACCTTGAAAAACAATAACATGATATATGTATGAGAAAACTGAGAGATATCATCTGGAGATGTCAGACAATTTAAAAAGGTGGAGTATTTGCAAACCTAGTGAAGGAACGACTAAATGCAAAAGAATACACGAGACCACAAGACGTTGACAGTGGCATTAGAGATCTGCCGTTAGAATGATAAACTATTAGTCATAACTGTCTACAGTCCACTAGTAAGTAACACATGGACTAAGAAAAAGTAGATGACTAGAAAAGAGGACTTGTAATAATCAAGAGAAAGATTATAGTAAAAGCAGACTAAAATAAACTGTGCTTGTTGATGTTTGGTGACTTCAATTTGAAATTAATAGACTTGGAAGCCTATGAAGTAGGGACAGAAGACAACTGGACCCACCAACTTGTTAAACCTCATTCTAGAGTCTTTCATGTATCAGCATGATAAACATGATAAACTAAACGGGATGCCCCTTCCGGTGTGGCGACGCAGGCATTCGAGTCTCCTTCCCCGGCCGAAACCTCTGGGTCTGACCAGTGGGCCTCCTTCTATCCTGCTTCTACGGCTACGCCGGCCTTGTCTAGTGGGGTCGATGCTTGTGGGGAGGACTCGGCCCCTAGGGTCTTGCGGATGAGGACCCTGGGGCTGGGGAGGGGCTGACTTGAGGGCCTTGGGCCCCACTGGACCCTGCCTGGGTTTTTCTACCTGAGCTGGGCTTACTGTTACAAGGAGTGGGGTTTTCTTTTCCCCCCTCTGCGTATGAGTTGGACTTGGTGTCTGTCCCTCCTCTGGTTCAGTTCCGTGTTCCCCTGGGCGCTTCGGTTCCGTCTTTCAGGAGGTTTTCAACTTATCGCATCCAACCTGCTGCTGTGCGGGCAGCCCTTGTGGCAAACCTCCTGCATGACCCAGATTATGCCTCAGCAATGGATCCCTCGGCTTTCAGGTTTAGGACTTCGTTCTATTTCTGGCTCCATTACGAGGTTCTGAAATCGTCCTAGCTGGCGGACTGTCCTGTCTTTACACTTCTTCTGCCATTCTCGCACGCTTGAGTGGCGGGAGGCTTCAACAGTGCTGTAGGTTATCCTGGGGGCGACCTTGAGCACCTCAAAGAGTGCTTGTTTGCTCTTGCCCTTCCCCGGGATGTTGGTGTCATTCAGCTCCATGTGCAGGTTCCCCTCCCTTTCGACAGCGCAGGTAGCGGAGGACTTGCACGCTCAGGGCCTTTTGGTTGCGGCCTTGTGCTTCTTTTCCCTCCTGGAGCTGTCTTCCAACTGGTTCACGGAGGATGTGGGGGCTCTTGGGGCTGTTCCTGGGTCAGCGCCTTGGCCTCGGCGGCTCGCTCGTTTGCTGCTTTGTTGAAGCTTTTCGGGCCGATCTTGTGGATGCGGTGGCTCTGTTTTATGCCTCCCGGCTCCTGTGTCGGCAGACAGTGCTTGCCTCCTCTGTGGAATCCGCTTGGGCCTTCGCTTGTAGGATGTCTTCCCCTTTTTGCGCTCTTTTGTTTGAGGCTTCCGCTGTTGCGCAGTATATTCAAGCTGCTTCGGCTTCTTGCCGTCCTATGTCGGACTTGCTGGTTCTCCGGGGGTCCCATGGGTGGGCCTTCCCGGAAGGGTCGTGCCAAGGCTCGGGGTTCCTCTCGTCGTGGTAGGCCACTGGTGTCAGGTTCGGGTTCGGCTCCTCCTTCAGACCCACCTTTGTCTGGTCGGCGCGATGTTTGCTCTGTGCAAGGTTCTGGGTCTCGTAAGGGGCGCAAGCCCTTTCGCGGTTCGCCCTATTGACGGGGCGATGGGGGGGAGGCTTGCGCTGTTCGCTCACACCTGGTCTCACGATTTTTGGGCATTTCGGGTCGTTTTGCACGGTCTAGGTGGCCAATCTGCAGGGGTTCAGGGCTGGCGGGGTAGGCGTCTTCCCCCTGCGCTGTCAAGTCATCTTGGAGTGGGTTCGCTTGTGCGTGGTCAAAACGACGACGTCCCTCAGATGGGCTTTCGGGACTGGAGACCTCATTTCCAGTCTCCCATGTTTGCTCCAGTCGCCCATGCGGTGGGTTCGCTTGTGCTTGGTCAAAATGACGACGTCCCTCAGATGGGCTTCCCGTCTGTTAACAGTCCCGAAATGGGACCTGCGGTTCATTCTGGACTTGTCCCATCTGAACCCCTGGGTTCATTGCCTCTCCTTTCGGATGATCACGCTGTCCCAGGTTTGGCTCCTGTTGGAGCCTGGCGCTTGGATGGTGTCCCTGGACCTCTGGGACGCTTATTGGCACGTGCCGATTTATCTGGGGTTCAGGGAGTGGCTCGGTTTTGTTGTGGGGCTTTGTGCTCACCTCTTTCATTGTCTTTCATTCCGTTTGAACCTGGCACCTCTCGTTTTCACGCACCTCATGCGGGTTGTGGTGACACGTCTGCGTCTGTTAGGTGTTCAGGTGTTGGCCTACCTCGACGACTGGCTGGTTTGGGCTCCCAGCCAGTCCGTTTGTCTGCTAGCCAGGGATCTGGTTCTTCTCAGCTCGCCTGGTTCAGTTTCTTGGTGAACTAGAGGAAGTCCCGTCTGGTTCCCTCCCAGGTTTGGCCCTGGCTGGGTCTTGTGTGGGACTCTTGGACCACTTCCTTGTCCCTTCCTCCGGAGTCTCTTCTGCGGTCCCGCTTGTGCCTGTTTCTCGGGGGCTCCTGGGTCACCTGGCGGTTGCTCAAGGGTCTGTGTGGGAGCTTGAACCTCGCGATGCTGGTCTACCCACTGCGTTGGGTTTGGCTTCGTTGGCTGTTCTGGTTCCTTCGGGTACGTCCCTTCCGCCTCTCTCACGATCGCTGGGTTCGGACCCCGGGGGCTTTGCGTCACCGGCTTCCTCTAAGGGGTTTTTCGGGGTTCAGTTCCTTGGCGCCTACCCGAGCCCTCGCTCGATGTGTTCACAGACGTGTCTTCTCTCTGCTGGGGCTTTGTGACCCGTGCTCACCAGGCCGGCCGGGGACGATGGGGTCCATCCTTCCATTGAGCCCACAGCACTGTGCGGGAGTTCGCGGTGGTGTGGTTTGCTCTTCGAAGGATTCCAGTCGCCCATGGGTGACGATCCGGCTCCATTCAGTCTGCTCTCTGGTGGTTCATTGTCTGAATCGTGGGGGTTCGATGCGGTCCTTGGCTCTTTGGAGCTGTCGCTTTGGGTGACTTGTCTGCTGAGTTCTCGGGGTTTGGCTCTCCTGGCAGTCCACGTGCAGGGAGTGTCCAACATATTGGCCGACGGCCTGTCTCATTTCGTTCCCCTGTCCTCGGAATGGACGGTCGTCGCCGACTAATTCCGTTGGCTTTCTCAGAAGTTGACACCCCAAGGTGACCTCTTCGCGTTGGCGTGGTCGCGGCGCCTTTCCCGACTGCGAGGCTGTCTGGGTCGACGCCTTTCGGCAGGATTCGTCGAGGTGGGGGGTTCCTGTACCTCTTTCTCCTGGTTCAGCTGTTGCTCCAGGTCCTGACTCGTTCAGAGACTTACAAGGGAAGAGAGAGTCCTCTTGGCCCCTTAGTGGCCAGCCCATCTGTGGTTTCAGGCGCTGCTTGCTCAGTGTCTGAACCCGTAGGTTCTTCTGCGACTCCGCCTCATCCAGCAGATCGGACCAGTACGTCATTTGGATGGTTCGATCTTATACTCGAGTCTTCACGTATGGTATTTTTTACTGGAGTTTATCATCATCTTTGTGGTGATCAGGTGGCCTTTTTATTAGTGTCCCAATTGCGGGCTTCGTCTCGGTGGCAGTATGAAGTTTCCTGGCAGTCCTTCCGGTTCTTCTTACGTCTTCGTCGTATTACTTCGCTTTCTGTTAGGGTGGTGTTGTCCTTTCTCTCTCAGTTGTTCCAGGACTGTCTTCTTATGCCTAACACTGTCGCCTCGTATTGTGCGGCAATGGCAGAGCCGCTTCAGCTTGCTTTCGGTATTGATGGTCACGTCTGTGCCGTTTCGCAAGCTGTCTCGGGCGTTGTTCCACCTCTGGCCTGCTCTTGCGCCGCCTGAGCCGCCATGGTCATTGAACAGAGTGCTCTCTTTTCTTTTTTCTCTTAGTTTTGTTGTGGCCCCTTTGGTTTCGGATTGTTTTTCAAAGGCTCTTTTTTCCTCATGGCATTGGCCTGAGGCATTGGCATTGGCCTGAACCAGAGGGAGGAACAGACAGGCACAAACGTAGCAGGAGTACGGATGGGGAGGGGGGAAATGTCCAAGACTGGACTACGGTTCGTCATCAAGCCCACACATACTACACCCCCCAACTACACACAGACTACCACGAGATAAGGGAGAACTACCAAAACCTTCCAGAAGTGACACACACTATGGACAATCATTCATATTTGCCAACATTCAAGGTCTAAAATCAAAGTCAAGAAATAAAGTCAAGTTCATAAATGGCCTCCTTTTAGAGTCAAACTCAATATTTGGGGCATTCACGGAAACTCGTACAAAAGATTACATCGATAGTGAAATCTGGTTTCCAAATTATAATTTATATTGATGTGATAGAGAAAATAGGTCAAATGGGGGAGTAGGTCTGTACAAAAGAGGACCTGGTATGCACAGAGCTACTAAACTCAATTAATGCGGTGGTAATGAGGTGGTAGAGGTACTTGAAATTAAGTTAGAAAAAATAAACCTAATTATTATTCTAACATATAAACTGCCAGATACAACGGTTGAGGAATTCACAGAGTAGATGCACAAAATAGAGAACATCCTTGATAACCTAGCAAACCCAGCTTCAGATATTATCTTCCTTGGAGATTTCAATTTACCGAGTCTAAGATGGAGAATGGTAAACACAAATATCATAGCAGGGAATGACCCGGGAAATAACCAACTACAGGTCAGAGAACTTTTGAGATTCTGTGACAAATTCTCGCTCAATCAACAGATCACAGATCCAACTAGGAACGAAAACACTCTAGACTTGCTATTCATAAACAATGAAGAACTAATCAGAGACATTACAATCTCTGATACTACATACTCAAACCATAAGCTCATTGTAGTGCGAACTAGCATAAATAAATAACGGTAGTTGGTCTAAGAGACCCAACAAGCGAGAAAGAATATTCAATCAATTCAATTTCAACAATAAGAGGATCGTCTGGGAAAAAATAAATGTAGACCTTGCAACCATTCAATGGGAGACGGTCTTAAGCGACAAAACTCCCACACAGGTAATAGATCAACTGACAGCTGAAGCATACAAGATCTGCCTGAAGCAAGTGCCTGTGAGGAGGGGTCAGAAAGAGGACCACTCTAGAAAGAGAACGCAGACGACTGTACAGGAGAAGGAAAAAAATAACGGAAATGCTTAGGCAGACACGACTATCACAAGCAAGGAAAATAAACCTAAACAGGGAGATCGAAGAAGTAGAACAAACGGTTAAGCAATCATACGAGGCTGATGAAATGGAATTGGAACAGAAAGCTATTCAAGAGATAAAGAAAAACCCAAAATATTTTTCACATATGCAAAATCAAAAACCTCGACCATTATTAAACCGGTAATTACAACTGAAGGTACGTACACAGAGGACAACAAAGAAATTAGTGAAATTCTAAGAAGCCAGTATGAGGCTATGTTTAGCATACCAATAAACAACATGAAAGTTGATGACCCAGACAGCTTTCTTATGAATGACATTCAAGCTGCAGATAAGATAACGGATATTAACACGAACTCGGAAGACTTTGAAAGAGAAATTGACAATATGCCCATGCACTCAGCTCCTGGGCCTGACTCATGGAATTCGATATTCATAAAGAAATGTAAAGTACCAGTAGCGCGAGCACTCAGCGTAATATGGAGAAAGAGCCTAGATACTGGGGAGATACCAGCAGCACTTAAATCTGCAGATATAGCTCCTTTGCACAAGGGGGGAAGTAAAACCTTGGCAAAAAATTTTAGGCCAGTTGCACTAATGTCAAACATAATAAAAGTTTTTGAAAGAGTGATTAGGAATCAAATTTCTAGTTTTATGGAAAATGAGTTACACAACCCAGGGCAACTTGAATTTAGAGCGGGAAGATCCTGTCTTGTCACAGTTACTCAATCACTATGACAAAATCACAGAAGCTCTAGAAGAAAAGCAAAATGCACATGTAGTATACACAGACTTTGCAAAGGCATTCGTCAAAGGTGATCATGGAGTGATTGTACACAAAATGAGGTCAGTGGGAATAACTGGTAAAGTAAGACGCTGGGTGCTCAATTTCCTGTCGAACAGAACACAGAGAGTAACAGTCAATCAAATAAAATCAAGTCCAAGCGCAGTTAAAAGCTCTGTACCTCAAGGTACAGTACTTGCACCATTGCTGTTCCTTATTCTCATATCAGATATAGATAAAAATACAAGTCACAGCTTCGTGTCATCCTTTGTAGATGACACAAAAATCAGCATGAAAATTTTACCTTTGCTGAAGACATGGAAAATTACAAGCAGATATCAACAAAGTTTTCGATTGGGCAGCAGAAAATAACATGATGTTTAACGGTGATAAATTCCAGGTACTCAGGTACTGCAAAAATGAGGACCTGAAACATAATACAGGGTACGAAACACAATCGAATTTGCCCATAATACGTAAACAGCATGTCAAGGATTTGGGAATAATGATGTCCAACGATCTAACATTTAGGGAGCATAACCAAGCAAATATTGCATCAGCCAGAAAAATGATAGGATGGATTAAGAGAACTTTCAAATCCAGGGATCCCATCACAATGGTTGTACTCTTCAAGTCACTTGTGTTGTCCCGTCTCGAGTACTGCTCAGTACTCACTTCTTCCTTCAGAGCAGGAGAGATTGCTGAAATTGAGGGAATACAGAGAACATATACGGCACGCATAGACGCGATAAAGCACCTAAATTATTGGGATCGTCTCAAATCTCTCCAAATGTACTCACTAGAAAGGAGACGAGAGAGATACCAAATAATATACACATGGAAAATACTGGAGGGACAGGTCCCTAATCTACACAGTAAAATAACAACGTACTGGAGTGAACGATATGGAAGAAAATGCAGAATAGAACCAGTGAAGGGCAGAGATGCCATAGGCACAATCAGAGAACACTGTATAAACATCAGAGGTCCACGGCTGTTCAACGTCCTCCCAGCGACTATAAGAAATATTGCCGGAACAACCGTGGACATCTTCAAGAGAAAACTAGACAGTTTTCTAAAAGATGTTCCAGACCAACCGGGCTGTGGTGGGTATGTGGCCGCTCTGTGAGTCGCTCCAAGTAATAGCCTGGTGGACCAAACTCACAAGTCACAAACTCTCACAAGGTTCTGGGAGTAGAAAAACTCCCAGAACCCCATCAACCAGGTATCAACCAGGCCTCTGGGGGTCAGGTAGGTGAGCTTCATGCTCTCCTCCGGCGCAGGGGTTTCTGCTCCTTCGGTCGGGGTGATCGGTTTCTTCGTCTGCAACCTTCTCCTTTTATGGCGAAGAATGAGACTGCTGTGTTCCGGAGGGTCTCTGGGTTGTTGATGCTTGGTTGGTTCGGTAGGCGGGTGCATCATCATGTTATGTGTCCGGTTGCGTCACTCTGCCGCTATTTGCACGCCACGGCTTCTGTGTCTGTGTATGCGCTTTGGGTTGATCCGGTTTCCCTTCTTCCCTGTTTGAGCGTGCGGGTCTCCCAGGTCATCCGTAGGGTTATTAAGGCTAGCCAGCCTGCGGTCTATCCCTGTGCCCATGACGTCCGCAAGTTCGTGGCTCTTGCCGCTGTCCTTAGCAATATGTCCTGGGCTGACATTTGGGCGCAAGGATTTTGGCAGTCGAACAGGGTCCTGGCTGCTTGTTGCCTTGTAAACGTTCCTGGGCCCGGTCGGGCCTGTTTCGCTTTGGGTCGGCGGATGCAGCCAGTTGTCTCTACTTTGGTTTGAGGAGTGAGCAGCAACCGTCTCCCGGGTAAGTCCCTATTCTTTAAATCTGTTGGTAGTTAGCTCCGAGGAGCCATATTGGCTCCCCCCCCCCCTCAGAAAACCAGTGTTGAATGTAATGAAACGCCATTTTCTGGGCGAGTCCTAGAGGCTCCCCAGCAGGTTATCTTGAGGTTATCTCGAGTTGATTTCGGGCCTTTAGTGTCCCTGCGGCCTGGTCCTCGACAAGGCCTCTGCCCCCAGGAAGCAGCCTGTGACAGCTGACTAACTCCCAGGTACCTATTTGCTGCTAGGTAACAGGGGCATAGGGTGAAAGACACTGCCCATCGTTTCTCGCCGGTTGTCCACTCAGCCAGCCGGCCCCTCAAAAACGTCCTGGTCGGCTTTTATTTTTTTCTATCCACTCGTTCGGCTTTTGGTTGCAATTTTCACCAGAATAGGGGGTTTGTTTTGGAACGCCTATCTTTCTGTGCCTAACCCCGTCGATGGCAGACAGAATGCTTCCAATTACACGGGGGTTTCTATAGGCCATTGCTCCCCTTGCCTCTCTAGAAGGGGACCAGTTTCTGGCTAGTGGTCCTCATTAGACTCATAAGAACTCCATACACATGACTGATGCCAAAGTCTGACATTAGCATATCAGCCTAGTAAGCTCCGGGGAGCCGCCAGGACTCACCCAGAAAATAGAGCTTCATTACATTCAACGCTGGTTTCTGGGGGGAGCCCCTACGGCTCCCCGGAGCTATCCATGGCTGATATGGATACCCTAACTATTTTGCATCAGTCGATGTGGGTGGAGTTCTAGGCCTACCGGGGACCACGAGCCAGACCTGCCCCCTCAGAGAGGCACGGGGAGCAATGGCCCATAGAAATGCACATGTGATTTGGAGCATTCAATATCTGCCATCGACCGGGACAGGCACCCAGAAAGGTAAGCGCCACAAAACAAACCCCTATTCTGGTTAACCACAAAAATTGACAAACGAGTGGACAGAACTCCCCCAGGAAAACGAACTAACAAGCATGACGTCACACGAGCCGCGCCGCATGTCTGCGCAGCTCCCCCCTCCCGGGAGGGGGAAGGGGGAGCCCCAGACCCCCCGCGCCGGCTATCCACACCTCAGTTCCTCGGCTGATGGGATCGTGCATGGTCGTGTGGCTCCAGCTCCAGTCTTGTTTCAGCGCTGTGACTTGTTTTTCAGTGCTGCTCTTACGGTGATCGTGTGAGCTGGGAGTAGTATTCTCAGGTACTCGGGCTGCATGTGCTTAGGGTCACCTTCCCTGAGTGCCCTGTAAGTACCGCCCTTGGGCTTGGAGTTATCTTCCACAAGTCACCTCGGGTCTACCTCTGTTGGCTTTTCGCTGCTTGGCGTTTGGCCGCCCCGAGTGTTTGGGAGTTTTACTCCCTTGTTACCTTGGGGTAAGTGGTAGTTATAGCACTGGTGGGGCGCAGGGCACTGCGTAGCTAGTTTTCACCTATGACAGCGGCGGCTCTGTTCCCTCTGGGTACGTTGTCCACTTGTGTGGTTTTTCTTTTATATTTGTTTGTGCCTGGTAGGGGGGTCTGCCTTGTCCCCATCCCCTTATGTTAGGTTCGTTGTGTGTGGCACCCCCTGCTTCGCCCTCGCGAGTGGACACGTCCCGTGGGTTCAGCTTTAGCAGTTTGCTTGGTAGTTTGGGGTGCCGGTTAGCAGTCCCTGCCTGGGATAACCCAGGCAGGGTGACTCTCCTTGTTTTTTTGCCTCCGTCATGCTGCCTTTGGGTCGGTGACACATTCGACCCTGAGTCCTGCGAGCTTTGTTGCTTGTTCGTGACTCCCGTCACCCAGTCTGCTGATGAATTCCCGTGGGTGCAGGCAGCTCGCGCGTTGCAGGGTAGGTTGGTTGCAACGCGCTCAGGTTTGTCGCTTCCCCGGACGCCCCGATGCTGCCCGCTTGTGTAGGGACCCATTTGGGGGTTTTGGTCGTTTTCGGCCTTGGTTCTTCCACGCCCCTTGATTTTCCCCCTCCTGCTTCGGCCCCTACGCATCTGTAGGCTTTGGGGTCGGGGCGGGGTCGAGGTTCTGAGACTTGGGCAGTTTCGGGGGTTGCCCCGTCCGGGGTAGCTGCGGAGGCATTCGAGCTGTTCCTCCTGCCGATGCTCCGGGGTCTGACCAGTGGGCCCCTTCTCTTCCAGCTCTCTCGGCTGCCCCGGCTTTTTCTTGTGGGGCCGGGGCTTTGGAGGTCGACTCGGCCCCGGGGCCTAGTGTCGAGGCTCCTGGGGTTGGGGAGGAGCGACCTTGGGGGGCTTTGTGCTCCATTGCACCCCGCCTGGATTCCGTCCTTCTGAGCGGGGCTTACTGTTGCGAGGAGTGGGGTTTTTCTTGCCCCCACTGCGTACGACTTGGGCTTGGGTTCTGCTCCTCCCCGGGTTCGGTTCCGTGTCCCTGTGGTTCCTTCGGTTCCGTCTTCCGGAGTTTTTCGGCTAACCGCATTTCTTCGTCTGCGGTGCCGTTGGCCTTTGCGGCTTACCTCCTGCGTGTCCTGGAATTGTAGCAGTTTTAGGCTTCTTGTAGCAGTTTTTGGCTACTTGTAGCAGTATTGGGCTGCTTGTAGCAGTATTGGGCTGCTTGTAGCAGTATTGGGTACTTGTAGCAGTATTGGGCTACTGGTAGCAGGTATTGGGCTACTTCTAGCCCTGTTGGGCTACTTTTCTTTCGCGTCCTGNTGCTAGGGTGGTGGTGTCACAACCAGTAACACACGAGGAATGAGGAAACGATATCACATAGAGCACCATGGCATTACTTAAGTCCTCAGAATATCACCTCACAAAGACATATAAAAACCTCTACCACCTGCTATATATGATGAACAACAGTAAAAATGATCCATGTTAATACATACTGTTACATGATAATTTATCTAGCAGTCACAGTACACAAATAAGGTCACAAATCTCGGAGCAGAACACCACAGATGCGCTCACCTGGAAGGGTCAAGGAGTAGTGACTTCCCTGAGCCAAGCTGTCCCGGGGGGCGACACTGTATCCAAACTCCACGAGTCAACTCACCCTCAACTTTCAAATCTCTCTCTAGCTCATTTACAGACATAACTCACTTATGAACCTCTAATTTAATATACAGCAAAGTAAAGATTATAAGACACAACCTTACATAATAAGAATTCAGTACATTAGAGAATTTATCAGGATATAAATATATGTACACAAAGATTTCGTATTGGTAAGAAATGGTATCGCTGGCGCGAGTCGGTACATCAAAGGGGGAAGAGGGGAGGGGAGGGGTTAAGGGAGGATTCAAGATGTCGGCCAACCTTATTACTATACTTATTTATATAAAGTACTTATTTATACAAGAATACAAAATTAAGTAGATATATACAACATGTGTATCAAAAGCTTGTCTAGGTGGAATACATTTCACAGTGCCATAATCTCAGTAAATGTCATGACAAGAGGACAGTGCAAGGAACAACACTAAAATGGAAATTACACAGTATACATGTGAGTAATACATCTGGAAACTAAATGTATACATTCTCCATCATGGTCCACATAATGTTACCTATACAGCATTTATGTAGCATTACATACAATAAGCATACAAGGATGTTTTTCAAAACTCCATGACATTAGGCTACTGCTATAACTAGACTTCTAATATATATATCCACAATTACATGGCATACATCTTTGATGCTGAAATATTATGTACTTAGTGGTGTATGTCATACATTGACAATTTGCAAATTAAGTATAATGTACTGTCACATAAGATTATATCATAATTACAATATTCGTGATACGAGGCTATCAGCCAAGATATCACTGTATAGTTTGAACACATCATACCCCAGTCTCAGTATGATCATACTGGTGTATGCGTGGTCATAACAGGCGTCTCGTCAGTTCATCCACCAATATTCGCCAGGCGTCCGGTGGTTGAACCGAGAGGTCATCCGCCAGAGGATGGGTGTAGGGGACCTCGACTTCGTTGTCCGTAAAGTCCCAGGTAGTGTCATTGGAGGTCGCCTGGGTTTCTGCGATTTCAGTAACTGGGGCGGCGATCTCTGAGATTTGTGGGGCGGATGGTTGGACCTGGTTTCACCTTGCGAAACAGGGGGTAGACGAGGGTCGTTGGGGGTCAGGGCCAGAGGTCGATCTCTGGGATTCTGTACTGGGTGCCCTGGTTTCAGGGCGTCGGGAGAGTGAGGTCGTGGCAGGCGTGTTTTGCTGGATGTGGATGTTTGGAGATCCTTGGGGTGGGCATCCAGGAAGGGGCGTCTGCTGGAGTAGGGTCACCTGGTGGGTCCACCCAGGGGCCTGGGGGTGAGGGTAGAGGTTCATCCACACCAGGACGCACACATCCGGACTGGGCTGGCACTCAGGAGGACCAGAGGCAGGCACTGTATAACCCTGTGTTTTTTTTTTTTTTTTGTCACTTGTGGGTAGATCACAGGGGTCAGGTCACTGGAGGAAGGCACTTGGCGGAGGAATCACTAGGGAATGCGCACTTTTTTTTGGCGTGTGAGGCGTAGGTAGCTGGAGCATATGTTGTGGCTTTGCCAGGAGAACCTTTAAGGCGAGAGTAAAGGACACTGAAGGAGCACAATCTGAAAAACACTGTTTTGAGGAGTAAAGGTGAAAACACAAAGACTTTGGTGAATCCCAACAATAACAGCAGAAGCTCATATGAACAGGATAATAGCAGCAGCATATGGGAGGTTAGCAGACATAAGACTGTTATTTAAGACTCTAAACAAAGAAGGCATGGAACCCACACCTCACATTTATATATTATGGAAACTTTCTCAAGTTTCTGTTTATGCTTCACAAGGTGAAGCATCACTCATCCCAGTGAGTGTTTATGTTTATGCTTCACAAGGTGAAGCATAAACATAAACACTCACTGGGATGAGTGATGCTTCACCTTGTGAAGCATAAACATAAACACTCACTGGGATGAGTGATGCTTCACCTTGTGAAGCATAAACAGAAACTTGAGAAAGTTCAGAGGTTTGTAACTAGATTAGTACAGGAATTGAGAGAGCTCAGCAATGAGGACAAATTGAGAGAAGTTTCCCCTCACAACCTTAGAGGAGAGAAGATACAGAGGAATATGATTACTATATTCAAGATCCTAAGGGGGGAATAGACAATATGGAGAAAGGAAGCCCATTTAAATTTAAAGGAGGTTGGACAAGAGGACATTGGTGGAAGCTGGACAAACAGTCGAGTCAGAGATGTAAGGAAGTTTGAGTTCCCTGAACTGATGGTTAGCAAGGGGAATGCATTGAAGGAAGGTGCTGTTGAAGCCATTTCCATCCACAACCTTAGGAAACAATATAAGGAAAACGTGAATGTTGAGAGAGGCAATTAGCGCACCAGGTATGAATGGCTAGGAGACTGGGCATGGAGAGTTGGGTGTCTCTCCTCATAGTCACTGATAGTAAGCTCTTGTTGTTCTACCTGACATTACACTTGACACCCTGCTTGTTAGTCCACTTGACACTGGCTGCCTAGTCCTCACTTATTACCCTAGATATTGAGGTGTTTTAACCCTAGTATGTTGTTGTAACAAGCATATTGTAACATATTTCTTTTCTGGCTATACATCCCATATCTGGTCAGGGTTGCCTTGGTCTTCACAAGCCACCAAGATGACTGGACACTATGAATTGAAAACGTCTAGAGTTTCTTGTAACACATTTACTCAGAGTTTCACTGGGATGAGTGATGAAATGTCACATGAAGACATTCCGAGCAACATAATACTTTTTAATTTTATATCCTGTTATCATTTGCTAAAAGTGTAATATTCATTACTTGACCTTCTGTCTCATGGAATGAGAAGTGGAAATTTCTCTGTTCCGAAGTACAGTAGTTAGACTTGCTTTTAATTTTATTACCGACTACTCGGTTCAACTCCAATATTTTATTTCTGTACAGTTGTTCATTGTACCTCTTATAATTAACATCTTTAAGATGCTCAAAGTATCAACAACCTGGTTATCTTTAATGGCATTAAGAAGTTAAGCACATAACTTATTTTTCAATCATTCTCTTTAGGTTTATAATGTTCAAATTACCAGTTTTTGGTCAGTTTTTTGTAGTTTTGAGGAGAGGTTTACTTGTGAGAGCAAGCCGAGTCATAGAAATTGTTGCGGTGTTAACTGGTCGCAACAACAGGTCTCGACTGTGTTAGAAACACTGGTCACAAGTGTAGGAATTTTGTCTTATTCTTGTGACTTTTTATTTGTAATTTATTTTGTTTGAAATATTTGTATTCACTGAATTAGCAGTAACATTGTATATTTTCATGTTTTTGCAGCTGTGCTATGCAGAAATGAATGCGAAGAAATCCCTGGAGCTGCACTGTGGTGGTATGAAACATTTAAAGGTAACATAGTTAAGAGTAACGGATGGTAAATATAAGGCGCTAGTGAGGCCAGGTTGGTTCATTTAATTTGTATTTGGATTGTGTAGGTAATTCTCATGCTGTCATTAGCCGTGATATTATGTTTGCACTTAATGCAATGATGATTTACTGCTTTAGTGATATAAACCAACCTTCTATTTGTTGTGTATGGCAAAGTTATTGGCTTGGCAGGGGATATAACCCAGTTGTGCTTGTTGAACCCACTATTCAGACGGGTGCAGTTCTAGGTAGATTAACTGATAGGTGGTGGCGTAGGAAAATAATGGTGCCGGTGGGGTAGGAGGGAGGGAAGGAATTATCAGGGGAAAGTGCCAAGCCATTATGACTGTATAGCACTTTGAAGGAATCAGAATAAAGATTTAGGATGGGACGGAGGAAGGAATAGTTCCCAACCACTTGGATGGTCGGGGATTGAAAGCCGACCTGCATGAAGCGAGACCATCGCTCTGCTGTCCACCCCAAGTAGGAGAATAAGGTTGGTGTTTGGGTAGGAGAATAAGATTAGGTCCAAGCATTGTCTATATTAATTGAAGTTTGACTTGGGTTAGTGGAAAGTTTTTGGAAATATTTGAAAAGGGAGGCTGTAAGAGTTACAGTTCCAAATAGATTGGGTTGTGTGCGAAGAGAAAGATCCATGTGAAGCAGCTGCTGCTCCTTCACTGACAAATGTGAGCATTCAAGCTCAGGAAGTTACTCTGTAGCCTTAGAGTGAGAATATTGTTTGGGGAGGTTACTTGCTTCCAAGATTAACTTCTTTGTGCTTTTGAAACCTCGGTGATTATGAGTAAGACATTATGGGAAATAGTGACATTCAAGAGTTACAAAATAGTACAGTAATCTGAATTAAGTAATTAGTAATAAATTTACAGGTAAGTTATTTAAAATAACAAACAATAAAGTATTAGGTTGTTGCATGGAATGTTTTGAGAAAGAGGGAGGGAGGTAAGGGAGAATGTTTTGAGTGTTGATGCTTGATAGCATGAGTAGAACTTCACACTGGTAAAGGTTAATGATAGCCATTATACTTGAAGTGGAGAGATATAACAAATACTTTTATGAGATGTATACATTACAATAGAACATTTTTTCCTTTGACTAGTTTACAAAATCCCAGTTTAGTTTAGTTATTTACTTATGGTTTATGACCAGTTGAGAGTAGTTCTTTACTGAATTTGTATGGTTGGTATTTATTACTCTGGACCATGATGATGTTACACATGGAACTAACCTTTGTGTTCTTCATTTCTTAGTAGAAACCAAGTTTGTCAGGTAACACTCAACTCCCCAAGAAGGGATTCAGTATTGCTCTTTCTGTCTTTATTCCTCCTACAAACCAACTTTATTTTTATCAACATACGAACTGGTTGTATTTCTTCAGAATGAAAGAAATGTTGCCAATGATGGTGAATATCTGGAAAAATTCACTTTTATTTGAGTGGGATGAGTAATTGATTTAGGACAACTGGAGATGACTGGATTGAATCCAAAGTTGAAGCATTGTTGTATATTGTCCATTAACCGGGCAGCTGAGTGTCAGTGCTCATTATGTACCTACAACATTTTCTCCATTAACAACTTGCTTGTGCAAGCTGTTATCTTGAGCAAGCAGACTTTACATGCCATTCAGGATCTACTAACTATTATGCTTTACACAAAGTATCCAGAAGGCCACAGTCATTTCAGATGTTGAGTACAGACAGAGTTCCTCGTAGCTTCACAGAAATGAACCTGTTCTCTTCTATATCAATTGGGAGACATGAGAGCAATTTTATGGGCTATGTTATTGATGCTCATTTTCCACCTTGTTGTAAAGTGTTGTAGTTACTGTGTGTGTGCTCTCATCCACGATACATTGCTTCACAGTTCAAGTCTAAACACTTAATATAATCATTTTTCTCTAGTAATAATGTAAACATGCTGATATTCCACACACTTCTCTCCCACAAGTGTCACAAGGCAGAAACTGAGAGCTACACAACACATGAATACAAACTGTTTTTCCCACTGAAAACAGATTTACAAGTCTGTCTTACAGTGGTAAAAACATAATTATCATAAATGTACATAGGAACATCAATACATAATACCAAGTGAAGTGATAACAAGATCATCTTCACCTCTGATGAATCTCATCAATATTGAGGACTTGTAAATTACTAAGCATTCTTTATCACAGTCGCTATCTAATGCTATCCATTGATCACCACTACAACATTCCAAAATATAGTAAAACCATAAAATAATCTTAGTAGCTCAAATTTGTAATTGAACTTTCATAAAGGTTAATCTTTTCACAAAGTAATCATTTACATTAAGAAACATTGTAGAGGAAAGTCATCGTTTTACCCAGTGAAAACGGACTCGAAAGTCTGTCTTGCACTGATTAAAACAAACTTCAATTGTATTATAGAGCAGCATTTAGTAATGGCATCAAGTGAACTGCATCGCAGTATAGTTTTCAACAGGCTCAAAACATTGGAGAAGTTGTCAAATGTATAACTGATATTGGTTGCTGAAGTAACACACAATATTAAGCAGTTCTTTAGGAGAATCTTGGATCTTGGGTCACATTTCACAAGTCAATTCTACATACCAAAAGAGCCCAGAAAATATCTTCCTCAGAAAGCTGTGTTTTACATTATGTTTAAAACAAAACATTTCCTACCTAACAATCAATGCATGTCCCTCAATCAATACATATAAAGTATATCCCTTATGAACATATTCATGCAGTACATCAAAAGAAAAATGAGATGAAAAGCATTTAGAAGTTGCACTCAAAAGAAAACAAACTAAAATATTGTATTATACAGGTCATATAATTGATATACTAACTTATTTTAAAAAAAGCTTCTTCACATTTGAATAATTTGCATATACCATGATACTGTTTTGTGACACCATACATAAAGACATAGTACAAAGAGCAGAATATTATATATTGCAAGATAGTTAGCAATACAAAAATGGATATTTGTGCAGAAACATAATATATTGT
>WNGS01164858.1:48305654-48340443 GCA_020271785.1 Procambarus virginalis
ATTTATATATATAAATACATATATATATTTATATATAATAAATACATATATATATTTATATATATTCATATATATAATGAAAAAAAACACTTAAGCAAGTATGACATCCTTCTGAGGTCCCTGCTGGAGAAAGTGCTGAACTTTCTGTTGGATGACTCAATGGGAACAAGCAACCCTCCCTATATCATCAGATAAGGAGAAATTTTGCCTCAGAGCAGTGCCTGCCTCTCATGCAGGGGACTTTCTTCTGGCAGTACCCATGTCTGCAACAGGCATGCGCCTAGATCCAGAATCCCTTCGTGTAGCAGTGGCCCTCTGCTTTGGTGCCCCAATTCACTATGAATAAAAGTGTATTTACAACAGGGTGGAAGCAGACCAATATGGACTGCATGGGTTGCATTTTGGAAGCACAAAGCGCTGGCATGCAAGACACAACAAGGTTAAGAACATCATCAAGAGGAGCCCTGCCTCAGCTTCGTGCTCAACGGAGAGAGAACCTCGCATCCTAGTGGACCAAAAGCCGGATGACCCCACACTTCGGTCAATATATATTTTGTTCTCATGGCATCTGAGATGCATGCCAACCCCCCCCCCCTCCCTGGCCTTGGGATTTCTCAAAGAATTGTGTTCCAGGCTCATTGACATCACCAAACACCCAGGGGCTGCGAATTTCTGTCTGTCCACTCAGGCTGCGAGCTGTCCACTCAGCTGTCAGCCCCCTCTTCCATCCAGAAGTGGTACTCTCCGGTATATATAATAAGAACTTTTATGTTCAAAAAAAAGAAAGCACAAAAATGCTGAAATTCTTCACAAAGAATTCATGCTCGGTCGTCACTAGGCGGGAGACACTGGTAAACTGAAGCGCGCCATGTGCTCAGTCGTCCCTTATGTGTATTAAGAAACTCGAGCACCAAAACAAACTCCGAATTCCAAGTTGAATTTTTCGAAAAAATTGAGCCCGAGGACTGAGAAATTTGGAAGGGGCATTCGGCCTCTGGTTCATCACACACACACTCCTGCAGCTTGAAGATGCATATTTCCTGATAAAATTTTAAATGTGGTCATGCTTTCTGCATTAAGTACACAGCCTGAAGTATAAACTAGGGAGCATTGAAAGACTTTATTTAAAGAAGCCAGCGTTGTGGCCTGCTGAGTCATTCCTCAGCAGGAAAGTTAGAGATGTTTGTTTCCAATATTGATATCAGCTGCTTATCCACTCTTATCTGAATCCGAGAGAAGACTCGCATAATCATATCTAAATTCGTTCCTGTTATAGGTCCTTTCCTTCATCTCAACGATTCTCATCATTGTTGAAGTAAAGTCTGGCGCAAATTAGTTTGGTTCCAACAGCTTAGCCATTAAAGATGGTACATTTCATGACCCAACAATAGTTTGTTGAGATGACTTTGCACTGCTCTGATGGGCCTAGAGTTTCTTTTTACACAGGAGGTATCACAATCAATCAATCAGTTTACAACTGGAATGCCAATCACTACTTGGGGAGCAGGGGTAAAAAGTTAAGGATTGGTAACCTGACTGAGGTTCATAACCAGCCAAAATCAGTTGAGTGGATTGAGACAGGGAGACAGGAGTTCCCTTGATAGCAACTGTAATGTCAGCTGTTGCCTCCCATGGCCTAGTACTGTACTTGTCACTATTAAAAAAGCCATTCATACAAGTTTCATCTCCAAGAAGTCAATAACTTAATTGCATCATACAGTGCGTATCTTCTATTTTTGGCCAATGCCAAAAAACTACTGACATGACCTAACATGGTTGGAGCTTCATCTACACACACCAATACAGTCTTAGCAAATAGTCAGATGACAGGAAGAATGAGTTTTAAAGCTCATTGTCTGCAAGTTGAACTGGTTCTCATTAGTATGATTGGTAGATTACCACGACAAGTGAAGGTGGTATGGTAGGATTTGGACCATTATAAGTAAATTATCTATAGTGAAGTCTTAGTCTTGCTTTTGTTAAATACTATCCATGAATTTCCCACCAAAAGACTGAACTAACACACCTAAATGGCACCTTATAATTGGTGCCTTTTATGTCTGGTTAGGCATCAGTAATGTGGGTGTACAGAGAGAGAGAGAGAGAGAGAGTAAGGGAAGTGAGGAAAGTGCAGGTATTTGAAATAATACTGCGCTGTAGAAAAAGCACACTAAATGATTTGCAAGAAAATACAGATCATAAATTTGTTTGTAAATTTGTATGTGTGGGGAGGAGCTCTGTGCCAAATAATGATAGTAATATCCTAATAACATATGTAAACGGTTGTCATCTTTGGGAAAGAATTGGAAAGGCATTAGTCTGGGTATTATAGGTAAAGTGCATGCTTAGATATGCGGAAGAATTTGTCAGTAACTGATGAAAAGGGTGATTTTTTTCTGAAGGAAGGAACTGCATGGATTTGTTAAATAAGGTACAATGTAATCGGTGACAAACTAATACAAATAATTTTCTATTCAGTTTAGTAATGTATTTTTTAATGAAATTTTGTGTTTAAAAAGTTTTAATTTACCTTCACTAATAATTTTATATACTAAAGCTGGATATAGGCTGTACTTGAGTTGGTGCATGATGCTCAAATACCACTTACTGACACTTTTACTGTTCAGTGCTTCATATGTATCGAAATTGTCGATGAAAATTATAGTTAGCAATAATGTTTAGACTTTTTTTTTTATTAGTGGGGAAAACAATAATTTTTGAGATCTTTGAAATGCATCCAGAATTTTCTCATGCAGTAAAATTTATTTTACTCTGCGTGAGTTTTGCCAAGAACGTATCCCTCGCACAGATCAAGGGCTACTTTTATAACTTAAATATATATGCTACAAATGTTATTAAATACTGTTGTAAACTGATGACCTAAAGTGAAACAGACTGAATGTGTAATTCTTAAGTGTAACATCTATTTGCATATATTTTATTGTACTTTTTAACTGTTTTTGAACATATCAATATTTATTATTATTATTATTATTATTATATGTAAATGAAATACATAACATGATGTTAAAGAACTTGTAAATATATATATATATTGTACATGGATTTTATTGTACAAAGATGCTGATTTGGGAACACTATAATTGGGCAGCTTAAATTCTGCCCAAGTCTTAATATACTCTAATTTAGGGTTTACACTATTTCTTGTGTAACATATTCATACCTAGTTCTTGGTGGGATTTATTTTTTTAATAAAATTATTATACTAGTTGGATCAAGCGTATGTATGAGAGAATCTGTAAGATGTGCATATGAAAGAGACTGAAGTTTACATTCATTTAGAGTTGGTCCTGTATCACCGAGGAGAATTATACTCGTCCCACAGAGTACCTTCCCCTACTGGAGCATTATTCTTGTTCCCGTACACACAACTGGAGTGTGCAAGTTGGATGTCTGGTGTAATTGCTTGTAAGACACATGAGAACTAGTAGTTCTATGAGTCTACTTCTATTATTGTGAGAAGAGTGGAGAGAGTTTATGATTGAAGTTGAGGATGGGTAGAGAGAGAGGAAAGTGTACATAGTAAACCTGATAATTCTGTGATGTATGTGTGTGAGTAGTGCACAGAAAGTGGCAATGAGTAGGTCTTTGTAAAAGCAGTTTTTTATGAGGAAATGATTGGCTACAATTTTTGTTACACATGGGCCATGTAGTGCCGCTACATGCATTTTGTTTACTGCGTTGGTACATTTTCCTTTATACAGTATATTACCGAGAGTAAAAGGCCGTACCGGATGTCGAGTGTCATTTAGTGTACGTTTTTCGTGTATTTGTGATTAGTTTGATACTCCAAGCACAAGCGCCTCTCAAGAGTCTGAAAGTGGGGAAGATGGAGTAGGTTTCCGTGATGTAATTTATTGCAATAATTGTTTAAACAGTTTGTTTTGATGCTTGTGTTTTTTGCTTCTTTGCAGAAAAAGAACCTCTGGGAGAAGATGAAGGGTATGTATTGGCTGTATTGCCACAGTGCACAATCATTCTAGCTGGCTAAATATATATATACAGTACAGTTTATGGTCCCTGCTTAATTAAGATAACCCATCAGTAATTAATAGAACAGTTTGTGTCTTAAAGTATTAATAGTAGCTGATGTCATTGGTGTCTTCGACTGTTGTTTTACTGATATGTTCAAAACTCTGGTTCCATATATTTCTATAAATTTCTTGATGTGTTTTCATATTTTAGATCAAATAATAATACTTTCTTTAGAAGCTACTGTATATGTTAAAACTTATTCTTAATGCTAAAGTATTGTCCATTTTTATTCATGTTTTATTCTTGTTTACAAAATTTCTGGAAATAAAATAAATGTAAGGCTCTGCTTATTTATTTATTTTATTATATTTTGTATTTTTTTTTATAGATAAAGCTTTTGCTGGATTAGATGATGGAAATAAATCTGGTATGGACTCTGGTGCATCAGGCCAACCTGGCCCACCTGGCACGTCCAGCAGTGACTCGTTACGCCGCTCTCCTGCCCGGCACATACCATCAAGATCGTACAGGTACGCACTATATTAAGTAAGCGTCATTTCAATTTAGAATTAAAATGCATTGGATTCCCTCAGAAATTTCAGTAGAAAATCTTGACAAACACAAGGATCAGGCTGCAAGTATCAACACAAAGCATGCATTGCCAAAATACCTCAAAAGGATGAAATGCATATTTGTATATATAAATTAATTGTGGTAATATGTTAAAGGAACATGTTTTGAAATATTTGAAATTTTTCTACTTGGCTATATACCATTTGACACCCACAGGCGCATACAAAAAAAAAAATTCTTCCTAACCTCTTAAAACTTTTGCGCTTCCGGGTTCTGAAAAAACATCCGCCTTGTGCTTTCGGCGTTTCGCGCGTCCAAGCAGTAAGACCAAAAAGTTTATACTCTTTTGGCTGTCGTGACACTAATTGTAGGCATACGTATTTAAATTTGTTATCACTGTGTTCGCAATAGAATTGTCTATAAGAACATACGTATAAAATGCCGTCAAATCATAAGGCATATCAACACCAAATAAAAAACTATTGACATCACTTGCCGAGAGCGCCAAACAGCAACAAAATGTTTCCATTCTCTTAATGGTTGTGAAGCCCACAGTTGTCCTACATCGTTAATTTTGGTATCATTGGAATCACAATAAAATTTTCTATACGGACATATGCATATAAATATAGAATCAATGTCGCAACAAACCCACAAGAGTGTGGGAAGTGGCTGAAGTGTTACCCGCGGCGGCATATCGGCGAAACGGCATCGAAAAGTGTACATTCAATTCACTGTCCTGACATTATTTTTGGATGTACGTATTTAATTTTTGTACCAATGTGTTCGCAATAGAATGTTCTAGAAGAATATAAGTATAAACCGTCACATAAGGATGCGTTGGACCGGCAACAAATATAAAAACTACGTCGGATCATACTCGTCGTGTCAATAATGCAGTTGTTTTACCACGATGATTCACTGTCATGCCGTTTTCTTTAATAAGCTCTTCTGTTATTAGAGAAAACGTAAATTTCATGGCGAACATTTCAAAACTATCCCCCAAAAAATCAAAGCAAAAATGGAATTTATACAAATATTTTTCCGCATAACGCCATAGAGAGATATACGGTCAGAACCGTAAGAAAATATCATAACGACCGGATGCGATATAGAGGCGTGAAAGTGTTAAATTAATTAAATTAATTTGTGTTCACTGATCATGGGAAAAATAATAAAAAAAAATGTAAGTGGCATATATTGCCTGCTATAGGGTGGGGAAGTCTGGCAAAAAAACAGGCGCTGACTCAGCATGCGTCCCAGACAATCTGTTGCTCTCCAGCTATCAGGCAGGAGTTGCCACAAAGAGATAATTACCTAATTATTTCAATGTCTCTGATTGATTTTTCGTAGTTTTTTTGCTGTAATATTATTCAATAGTGTGTAGTGTGATATATTTATATAATAAAATGTGTGAATCATCGCTTTACTCAAAAATATGGTGTGCATATTGTTGATTCAATTATGCTCATCAAACAGTAAACAAATACTTTGTTGCTTATTACACTATATACACAGGTTATATATAAGTATCTGCATGCTTTGTTCACCATAATGAACCACTAAGTTGCTATTATGAGTCAAAAAGTAACGAGGAGTGACCACCGTGTACCAGCCAGCCACTCACTCCCTCCCTCAAGTCACCTGACTCACCCACATTCTCCTCCAACAATACTGTTTTTGCTTTTATTCACTATATACAGCCGCTATATATAAGTATCTACATTTGTGTTCACCATAAAGAACCGCTTAAGTTGGTATGCTGAGTGGCAGTGGCAGTGGCAGGCAGTGGCAGCCCGCCACTGGCTACCACTCCGTCCCTCCCTCACCTCACCTGACTTGCCACCATTCTCCACCCACCATACTGTTTTTGCTTTTATATACAGATGTTATATATAAGTATTTACATGTTTTGTTCACCATAACTGTACATCTAAGCTTGTATGGTGAGTAAAAGCACAAAGACGTAGGACCTCACACAGTCAGCTGATGGCTGCCGCCCTCAAGGCCAAACGCACTAATATTTCTCCTCCAACAATACTGCTTGTGGTGTTATTATGCTATATATACACACATTATATATAAATATCTACCTGTTTTGTTCACCATACTTGTACAAGTAAACTGGTATGGTGCCCAAAGAACATCGTGATAACCAGTAAACACGATAAATCATGCAGACGACGCCACCGCCCTCACCAAAATGGCGGCTCCCAACCTCCTACTCTTGCTGTTTATACCCTCTATACACACGTTATATATAAGTATCTATATTTATGTTCACCATAGCGAACCACTAAACTGGTATGGTGAGTGCAGTCAATAAAAGGTGGCCACACACAGTCAGAAGACATCGCCACCACCCTCCCTCCCACAGCATTACTCCATGGTGCACAGTGCTAAATATCACCACAATCCTGCTATTATCAGAACCCTGGTCAGTTTTATCACAGTCAGGGGTCTTCTGTAATAATATCATCGCTACATAATAGCATGAACAAGTATATTATGGCATTTTTAGGCGATGCTGTGGTCACAAGCTGAACAGCAGTGCTGTGAGCTCATGCTGTGTGCGTCAGGCTTGGTAGCTCACTCAATACTGAGGCCCCTAACACCCGGGAGTTTGGCCCACGATTTTTTTTTAAATGGCGTCTGTTTACAAGAGCCCTGATGAACGTGTGGTGAACCCCGTGTATCCGCGGGCCGTTTAAATCTTGCGTAGTACTCCAAAGTATCACATGATGCGATGCGCAATTTACTGCAAGTCGGTCAAAGCATCATATGATGCGATGCGCATTTGAAGGGTTAAATTATACAAGTTCTTAGTGGATTATAGGAAATGCTCTGATCATGGATACTTAAATTTTCATGTGACAGAAAAAAGCATTACTCTATAGATGCCAAAAAAAATCTGTTCTTAGAAAACATAGAGGTTTTAATTTCTAGTGTTTGTGTTTTCACTGTTGCTAATATCTTAGTTTAAAAGTTGAAACTGAAATAATTAATTGATAAATTATTTATTGTCTTTACAGAGATGATAATACAAGGGACCATCTGGACCACGACATGTCTGCACGTGACGGCAGGATGGGTCAACATGAACAAAGTAAGTTGTAGTTAGCTTCTGTGGAAATGTCAAAACACATAACTTGAATATTTTTCTTAAATCATTCAACTGAATGATCACTCTGAATTTCACCACCTTTTTAGCATATATGAGAATCTAATATGCACTGTATTCTGATAATCTATAATACCTGTAGCATTTCTGAGCCATTGTTATTGCTCCTTGTGCAAAAATGAACATAAATATATTCGCTGCAACTTGCGCACCCCGCCCCGGGCGCCCTACTGGCTCTGGGAGCGTACGTCACGGGCAAGATCGTATGTGCCTCAGGGAAGTAACTGTACTGTACTAAGTAACAGAGTAGGTTGATATTCTATACCAGTGTGGTGAAGTACTTTTAACCCCTGGCCTTGTTGTTGGTTTAGATTCAGCTATTCGGAACTAAAAGTTCCTCTGGGATGTTCCACTTATTATACCATGCAACAGCCAGGTCCTCATAAAATTATAAAAATTCAGAAAAATTTGTTTTACTTGTAATATTGCTAAAATGCAGTGCCAAGATCACAGGAAAAATAATAAAGAACATTATATGTGACTTCCTTTGGCCATGGTGAAGCCTGAAAGTTTATGCACAAGTTTATTTTCTCTAAAGGAGCATGAGGGGGTTTCATGATCTATCTTGAGGTTATCTTGAGATGATTTCGGGGCTTTAGCGTCCCTGCGGCCCGGTCCTCGATCAGGCCTCCTTTTTGTTACCACCCCCCACCCCCGGGAAGCAGCCCGTAGCAGGTGTCTAACTCCCAGGTACCTATTTACTGCTAGGTAGCAGGGGCATCAGGATGAAAGAAACATTTTGCCCCTTTGTTTCCGCCTCCACCGGGGATCGAATCCGAAGCGCTGTCCACTCGGCTGTTAGGCACTCAATGATGCGTTGATATTCCAAACACTGGACGAGTGCAGTGGCTAATCAGTGTCAGCTGTGAACATCATAAACCGCTGTGTGTTCACTGATATCTCGACATTGTACATAGTCTCTATTACAGTCGGATCTTCTATGATACTGTCTTCACAATACTACAACAGTTACTTATATATTTCATAATTTTTAAGTGATGCTGTTGACAGAAGCTAAACAGCAGTGCTGTTAGCTCGTGTTGCATGCACCAGCCATGGTTATTCAGTCAGTACGGAGGCCAAGAACGATGTCCACGATTTATTTTATTTTTATTTTTTTCAAAATGGCCTCTGTTTACTAGAGGCATGAGAAAGCAGATGAGTCCTGTGCACCCATGGGAGTTTGAAAATCTTATGATGTATTCTAATATTTCACCTGATAGTATGCACAATCTGAGCATAATTAGCCACCCACCCCCTGTTGGGATGAGCAGTCAGTGGGTTAAACAATCTCCTCCACTTGACACTGGTGCTATACACACTAGAGAATATCCAGAATGTTGACCCTGGTAGACCCCAGGCCCGGCTAGGGTACCTTGCTCACAAATGTCATTTTTCTAAGTAACATTGTATCAAAAATATATGTAAATAGTGTGTTCTGCCATTTGCCATAACAGAAACTTAATATTGTATTTAGTTTGCAATTATAAATATAACAAACTTTGAATGGCATGTCACTTAAGTTGTTTTAAACAGGACCCAGTACTATATTCTGGAGCGATTAGATCCGGTAGTTAAACAACATTAATGCACTGAATTAACACTAGGAAATATGCATTATTATTTTGTTAACATACCACTATAGTATTTTTGCATAAATATACAGTATATTGCAGTAACAAAAGACAAGGATCAATTTGTATAGATTCTTTTATTGTTTCAGAAGGATACGGCTGGAGAGACAGTGTGTCAAGGTTAGTTACTCAAGTATGGTGAGCTGATAATTACCACATGCCCAAACCTTTCATCTTTTCTATCAATTCTTCCTGTTCAATATTGACCATGACGACAATTTTACAAGTTGGATGTCAGCCACAGTTGTGATAAACATACAAATATCAAATGATAAACATAAATAGTTTATCATTTGATCTAGTCCAACCACTTTATTTCTTCCTAGCCCCCGAGAAAATTTTCTACCTCGTCTCGAGACACTGCTACTTACTCTATGGTGTTTTCTGCAATTGGCATTGTCTCTTGTTTGCTGAAATCCTTATTTTTTTACAAACGCACTTTGGAACTGTTTATTTAGTGTTTCACACATTTCTTTTTCATTCTCAGTTACCCTGTTCCCCCATTCTCAGTCTCTGGAATTTATCCTTTACATGCAGCTTGCATTTAAAGAATTTATAGGAAAGGCCTGGATCTGTTTTTCACTTGTTTGCTGCCCCTTTCTCAAAGTTCCTTTCTGACTCTCTCTTCACTGATGTGTGTATTTGTTTCTTGCTTGTTTGTAGTGCTGGCATATTTGAGGGTTAGACCTCTTCCTATAATGCACCCCTCCCTCTCCCGAGTGTGTGTGTGTAGCAAATAAATTCAGAAGACTCAATATCTTGTTGACAATTTAGATGAGCTTTTATAATAAAAGAAAGATTGGTAAATGCCATTTAATACTCAGATGATGAGTCACAATGACGTGACTGAAGATATGATGACCAAACCACACATCAGGAGATAAGAAATGACAACATTTTGGTCTGTCCTGGACCATTATCCTAACACACTACTTGATAATGGTCCAGGGTGGACCATTATCCTAACACACTACTTGATAATGGTCCAGGGTGGACCATTATCCTAACACACTACTTGATAATGGTCCAGGGTGGACCATTATCCTAACACACTACTTGATAATGGTCCAGGACTCCAGGATGGACCGAAATGTGGGCGTTTCTTCATTTTGTGATGTGTGGTTTAATCGCCATTTAAAACTGACAAGTACAGTATGGGATTCAGGTAAACAATGTTGAAATTCCCATATCTGAATATTAAAATGATTCAGGAGTCATGATTGATATTGATTGGAAGCCAAAAAACTTGATGTATAAATTTGCAGGATAAGGCAACAATGTTATCAGGATTCACTTCTAGAAAGAAGCCTTAGCAAAAGTAGAAGCAATGTTAGTCTTCAATTTTATTTGGACTCATGATTCCTCCACATTTAGATTCAGCAGTTCAGTTTTGGTCACTGTACTATTAAACATCATCAATTCAAGTTAATGGAGTTTTCTAATACCTGGGAGTATGTAAAGATTAAAACAGCATAATTTACATTCTCTAGAAAGGCAAAGAGTAAATGAAATAATTGAAATATACAAATTGATGAAATAGTATAAAAAGTGATAGTACTTAGGTGTTAAGCTCAAAAAAATTGGTACAAGTTTGAGAAGCTTTAAATTCAGAAAAGATGTGGACAAGTATTGATTTGGGAAGGTGGTTGTTTGTTTATGGAATATATTACTGGGCAAGATAATGAATGTGATATCGCTGGATTGTTTCAAGCTGAGGTTAGACATTCATAGTCGAGTTTAATTGGTTATAACATAGACCTTCTGTAATTTTGTTTTTATTCATGTGTTCTTTGGAGATATGGAACATGAGAGATTATTATAAGTAATTTTAACTTGATAATAAACTTAAATGTATGAAAACGTGGTGAGATTTCACGAAGGCTTCGTCCTATTTGTGACATGTGGCTCAATATGAGGTACTGAAATATATTGGAATATTTGAGATAAGCCACTGTGTGTTATATTGTAAAGTAAGGCAGCTTTTTAGTTGAATTTATTGTCTATCAATAATGTTGTATGCATTCCTTAACTTGTGAAGTTTGTTTCATGGGTTCTGCTTCATATGCACTTGAAGACATTGGCAGTAAAGTAAGATGACCACATTCTAGATTCCCGAGTGTAAGATTCCCATAACTATTGAGTTTGTAACATCTTAAGTTTGTATTTATTATTAATCAATGATATTCTTTCAGGAATGACATGCCTTCCAACACATTTTCGTATGACTTCTCCAAACCACCTCCGGTATCGAAACCACCTCCGGTATCTAAGCCACCTCCAGTATCTAAACCCCCTCCAGTATCAATACCACCCCAAGAAAAGGTATCCGGGAAGTCAACAGCACCGCTCCTAAAGAAGCTGGTATGTTTTGATTTGTATATCGCATTGGCTCTGTACAGTAGACCTTGTAATCCACGAGGAATGCATATACTGTACCTGTATATGTGGGTATATCTTTTCCCTATCTTTTCTCTCTCTCTCCTCTCTTTTATCTTTCACCCGTTGGCTGAGAGCTCATCATGGTAACAAGGCATGGAGAACAGCAGGGTCATTGTACCATCTGGGTGATAGTGCAGGAGAAAGCTATTCAAGTGGTGTTTCTGATACTGTTCATATAGAGAGATCATTGATAAAAGGTGGAGAGTAGCGATTGTTGTGAAAAATATATGAATTAGGAAAACAAATTTGGCCCACGAAATCGGAGCCAAAACAGACGAAATCAAAACAAAAATGGCGGATGGGACAGGATTGGCAGTGGAGACAGCACAGGAGACACTTCAAAGATTTTACTCAGAAACAATTACAAGGTGGTGGTTTTCTAGGCAAGTTAGTAATAATTGAAGATTTACTAAGGGCTTATAAAGGAAAATGTCTTAATTTAGAACAAGAAAACCAAGATCTCAAGAGCCAAGTAAATACTTATCAGTTGCAGCAGGATAGGGAAATTGCCAGCTTTACTGACAAGGTAAGGAAAATAGGACAAATCAGGAAACTAGAGAAAGAATGAGACAAGGAAATTAAAGGGAAATGAATATGAAGAAATAAACAAAAATATGGACAAGAATTAAGAGAAACTGTACAGACCAGTCTAAAGATGGAGTTAGGCAAGGAATTTCTAAAGGAAAATTGATTGACAACTCAATTGGAAGAACTTATTAAAGGAAAATGAAAGAAACATGTGGAACTTGTCAAAAAAGAAACAAACAATCAAGGAAGTATGTTTGGAAGCCAAGAACAGAAATGAGAAGTCAAGATCTGACATAAGACAGGTAATTAGAAAAGAACTGGTTATCGGCAGTAAATTAGTACAGTACACTGTAGATAAAAGTACTATAATACTTTTTGGATGTTTGGAAAAGGCGATATCATCTAGGGAGGACAGAACAACACACGATGAAAAATCACTGAGAAAATAATAAGTTTAGGGGAAGGCCTGTCAACAAAGGAAAATGTCAGTGATTTTCAGAGAAAGGTAAAATAATTAAATGGCAAGACTAGCCCCTAAAGGGTGACATTAACCACCGTGCTGTGCCAAGTTTATTGTGAAATTCCCCCTCTGTGCATGAAATAAAGTGTTCCCAAAAAATTCTTTTTTCTTCGTAAAATGATAAATTCCCTTCCCTGAACATGTCTATGTAAAAATAAGTACCAAATTCCTCTTACTTTGGCTGTGGGGACGTGGACAAGGTGCGCTCTGACGTCATCAGGGCCTGGTCGCCCGTGCACGACTCGCCCAGATACGGTCGCACGGGCCATTCAAGCACCGGGTGTTGCCACAAATATATTTTCAATTATTTGTTCTATGCATTTCCAATGCGGTTTTATTTGTTTTTTATTGTATTACACGCTCAGTACTTCAGAAGTGAATAATAATCAACGAAGTAGTCCATGGTGCACAGTGCGATTTCGCTCTCGTTGCACCAGGTACAGATAAATTTTTGCTTGCTGTTTCTTCGTTCTGTGTGCTTGCAAATATTGCACTCACGTACACCCTTGGCTTTAGTACTTGTAGGTTGTATGTAGCCAAGCTTGTAAAGCATAAGGTAGTACAGTATTGACAAAATTATAGGAAAAGATCAAGTTGTAAGGTAGTCTTGAAAAGATCGCTTTGTATGGTCCCACACAGGAAGAGATTCAGTTTGCCTCAAAGAGTGTCCGTCAGTCAGGAAGAGATTCGGGTATTCTTGAAATATCTATGGAAAACACCACCATGGAAGCTGCTAACACTGTTCATCTATGCTACTTGTATCAGTTGCATCATCACTAAATGCAGAAAATGATTCATATATGTATCATCTAAATAAATTGGAGATAGCATAGGATTGCAAGGGCGACGCTCAGAGCTACAACTGGATACGTTCGCTGTGTCGTCCTCTTAGGTGCTGTATCACTTGCATCCAGCCTTTATGTTAGGTCCTTATTGCGCCTAGCTTCACCAATATTATGACCCTTATGTTCTTCAAACAGTAAGGTTTGAATTTCACCGACAGAGCATTATCTCCCAATACTGTGTCAGACAGGTGTTTGGGAGCCAGAGGCGCGTGTCCCACCCATGGTTACTCACTCGGTTCTAACCCAGCCAGCAGCCCTAGGGCATTCTGGGAATTTTTCCCAAGATGGCTGCCTCTCACTGGAGGGCCTAATTGTCCATTTCATATACAACCAACCTCACACATTTAGAATGGGTAGGGAAAAATAAAAAATAGTTTTCTTGGTTGGCACAGTTTCCCGCCGACCAAGCATACAGTTAAGCAAATTATGCTTAGGAATGCCAAGGCAAAATAATGAGGATGGGGAAATATTGGTCATTAAGACTAGACCTTTCTAAGGAAAACACGATGAGGAAATTGAACCTGGAGCAAAATGCTTTAATGAGAATAGAAATGAATGAAATTATTTTTATCTACAAGATGAAAGGGATTCGAAGACTGGTGAGATGGTATACGAAACCAAACCAACAAACTCATTAGGGAAAATAAGAGTGAAGGGCAAAGGAGAAGGAAAAATGTTCCTGAAAATTGTGAATGTGTGTTCCAACATAGGTGGAGTAGGGAAAAAACTACATTAAGGGGTTGGGAGCTTAAAAATATTCATCCAAATGTGAATTATAGTGTAAAATGTTAAACAAATCTCAGGCTAATTGGCATCAGCGTCGTGAAAATTTCATCCCAACATATTAAAAGGGATGGAAATTTTGGGGTATTTTAACCCCCTAAGGGCACCAGAGCTAGTGAAAGGTCACTCACGTTTTCCATCAAGTCCCTGTTAATATGGGAGAACGCTGTATCTATGCTTTATGCACTAACTTGCCTAAATTCGCAAGTGAAGTTAAACAACTTTAGACACCTACCCACCAGGAGACTCGAACCCTAGCCAGCACAGATGCTTCACAACACAAAAAGGTGACACCCCTAGGGTCAACACTTGCATCAGAGGAGCTCCAGCATACTTCAACAATCCTAAGTATTGTAGTACAGGTTGATGATAGTGAGTGGTGTCCCAGAGAGCATGAAGGTATAGTGCTTTTGAAAAATAGGTGAGATAACAGGAATGTGCCAAGGAAGTGAAAAATTGGATGAGAAAAAGTTGCCCCTAGTGTTTCCAGTGCAGAGAAGAACATTCAAGATGGCCACTGGCAAGTGGAAAAACAAAACAGAGCTTGATTTTGCGGGATTCAATGAAGAAAGCATTGATATTAGTAGTCTACATAACAAGTTGGTAAAATTAGATACTATAGTGAACTCTCATGTAGAAATAATTTGTAAATTGAAAGAAAGTAATGACGATTTGAATAGGAAAGTTTTATGTCTTGAGGATATAGTGAAAGACTTGTGCAAGGATAAAAATCAATTGGAAACAAATTGCAAAGCCATAGAAGAAGAAAATAAACTCTTAAAAATAGCTTTGGAAGAAGTTAAAGTAAATTTAAACATAAATGACTACAATAGGTTAGGTAAGGAAATTCAAGAGGAGAAACAGCTTTTGCCAGCACAGATGGAGGAAGTTGCACAGGGAATAGAACAGTGCAAGAAAGATATGCAACTCACTTATGCACAAGTGGCCAAGGAGAAGGAAAAAAATTGAAGAAGCAGTAAAGGAAGTCAAACACTGCAGCAACCAAGATAAAACAAACATTAGGCTGGAAGTGAGAAAGGAATTGGCATCTAACCCGAAGATGGGTTACGAAGGGCGAAGCTACGAGGATGAGGGAAGGGGACGTTCCCTCCATGCTAGATTTGATATTTACCAGGAAGGAGGAAGAGATTTTTGACATTCAGTACCTTCCTCCCTTGGGTAAAAGTGACCATGTCTTTTTGGGAATAAAGTATGCAATGCGTTATAATCTCGGAGAAAATAAGGAGGTTGAAGCAGTTGAAAAACCTGACTTCAGAAGACATTATGGCCACCTTAGAATTTTTTTTAGTGAGTATAAATGGACAGACTTGATGCTAGACAAGGAAGTGAATGAGAGTCAAGTTTTGTGAAATATACGATAAAGACACAAAAAAATTTATACCAAAACAGAGATGCAGAACTAGGAAACAGGATTGGTTCAACAGAAATTGTGAGAGGGCCAGAGACCAAAAGACACAAAAATGGAATCAATACAGGAAGAGGCCAAACCCCCAAACATACCAGCGATACAAAGATGCGAGAAACAACTACACGGCAGTGGGGGGAGAGGCAGAAAGAAATTTTGAAAAGGGGATTGCAGACAAATGTAAAACAGAACCAGGTCTATTCTATAAATTCATAAACAACAAATTGCAGGTAAAGGATAATATTCAAAGGTTGAAAATGGGAAATAGATTCACGGAAAATGAAAATGAAATGTGTGAAACACTAAACGAAAAGTTGCAAAGTGTGTTTGTACAAAATGAAATCTTCAGGGAACCAGACACAATAAGAATTCCAGAGAACAACATAGAGCACATAGATGTGTCTAGAGACGAAGTGGAAAAAATTCTCAAGGAGCTAAATAAGAACAATGCAGTTGGTCCAGATGGAGTTTCACCATGGGTTCTGAGAGAATGTGCACCTGAGCTCAGCATTCCACTTCAACTGATTTTTCAGGCATCCCTGTTTACAGGAATTGTAGCTGATATGTGGAAAAAGGCTAACATAGTTCCATTCTACAAAAGTGGAAGAAGGGAAGACCCCCTTAATTATAGACCGTATCATTGACAAGTGTAAAACAAAATATTGGAAAAAATAATTAAAACTAAATGGGTAGAACACCTGGAGGAAAACGATATAATATCAGACAGACAGTATGGTTTTCGATCTGGAAGATCCTGTGTAACGAACTTACTCAGTTTTTATGATCGAGCCACAGAGATTTTACATGAAAGAGATGGTTTGGTTGACTGCATCTATCTGGACCTTAAAAAGGCTTTCGACAGAGTTCCCCATAAGAGGTTGTTCTGGAAACTGGAACATATTGGAGGGGTGACAGGTGAGCTTCTAACATGGATGAAAAATTTCCTAACTGACAGAAAAATGAGGGCTGTAATCGGAGGCAAGGTATCGGATTGGAGGAATGTCACGAGTGGAATACCACAGGGTTCAGTTCTTGCACCGGTAATGTTCATTGTGTACATAAATGATCTACCAATGGGAATACAGAATTATATGAACATGTTTGCTGGTGATGCTAAGATAATAGGGGAGATAAGAAACCTAAATGATTGTCATGCCCTTCAAGAAGACCCGGACAAAATAAGTATATGGAGCAACACTTGGCAAATGGAATTTAATGTGAATAAATGCCATGTTGTGGAATGTGGAATTGGAGAACATAGACCCCACACAACCTATAAGTTATGTGAGAAATTTTTAAAGAATTCTGACAAAGAAAGGGATCTAGGGGTGGCTCTAGACAGAAAACTGTCACCTGAGGACTACATAAAGAACGTTGTGCGAGGAGCCTATGCTACACTTTCTAACATCAGAATTGCTTTTAAATATATGGATGGAGACTGAAGAAATTGTTCACGACTTTTGTTAGATCAAAGCTGGAATATGCAGCGGTTGTATGGTGCCCATATCTTAAGCTGCACATTAACAAACTGGAAAGGTGCAACAACATGCCACTAAATGGCTCCCAAAACTGAAGGACAAGAGCTACGAGGAGAGGTTAGAGGCATTAAATATGCAAAAACTAGAAGATAGAAGAAAAAGAGGGATATGATCACTACATTCAAAATAGTAACAGGAATCAATAAAATTGATAGGGAAGAATTCCTGAGACCCGGAACTTTCAATAACAATAGGTCATAGATTTAAACTAACGAAACAAAGCTGCCGGAGAAATATAAGAAAATTCACTTTTGTAAACAGAGTGGTAGACGATTGGAACAAGTTAGGTGAGAAGGTGGTGGAGGCGAAAACCGTCAGTAATTTCAAAGCATTATATGACAGAGTGCTGGGAAGACGGGACACCACGAGCGTAGCTCTCAACCTGTAACTACACTTAGGTAATTACACTTATATTTATTTATATATATATGTATAAATGTTTCGAATGTCATCATGTTGAGACTTGCTAGAGATGAGGGGGGCTTTTGCTTTAGAGAAGAACTGACTGTGCTCTTCACAAGCATGCTTTTCCTTCACACTCAAAGTTAGATTTTGATATTGCTTTTGTGCACTTTCTTCAATATAGATTTTATAGCTCCGGATCGTTTTGTATTAAATTAATATCTTTATAACAGGCTGAGAATGCAGTGAAAGATGAGGATGATGCGAAGGTTGCAACAGAGGCCGTTACTCTTCTCTTGAAGACTCTGAAAGAGTTCCATGAGAAAAAGGATAATACTAACACCGTGCATGTAAGTTATGAAAGCTGTTACTCTGAACTTTGATAGCTTTCATCATGTAATGCACTCTACAGTGTACTAATTGTTTGTATATAGCCATTTTTGCCATCCTTAACAACATTTTTATTGGTTATAATGTTAGTAAGATAGAAAAATATTGTTTATTTCTTATTTTTCTTATCTATATATGTATTTATATTCTGCTTTTTCATTTGCCCACAGCTGATTTCAGAGGCTCAGATTAAATTCAACATTGTATTAGAACTGGAGAAAGCAGCACAGATAGAAAGAGCCAATGCTGCTAGTAAGGTTCAAGAACAGACTGAACCTGAACCAGCCCAGACTAACATAGTAGACAATAGTGTGCAGAATGATCAAACGCCAGCACAGAACTTTGACTCCGTAGGACAGAGTTTCAATTCTCCACCACCAAACTACAAACCTGCATCACAAAGTTTCAAAGCCACATCACAAACTTATAATTCTACACAACAAAATTTCAGCTCTACAGCACAGAATTATAACCCTGCAGCACAGAGTTATAACTCTGCAGCACAGAGTTACAACCCTGCAGGTCAAAACTTCAGCCCTGCAGCACAGGCATTCACCCCAGCAGTGCAGGGTTTCAACTCTACAGCACAGAGCTTCAATCCTGCTGCACAGGGTTTTAACTCTGCAACCAATTATAATGCTGCAGCACAGAGCTATAGTTCTGCTGCTCAAGGTTATGGGTCCCCAGCTCAGAATTACAATGCAGTGCAGGGTTACGGTGCGGCTGGATCAGCTTATAATCCCGCATTACACAGCTTCAATCCTGCAGCTGGTTTCTACGGTTTCCCACCGGTGAGTTCCAGTCTCTTATTTTACCATTTGTAAATATTTTGACCTTAACCTGCATAGTTTTCCTTTATTAAACAGTGCATGGAATAATTTAAAAGGTGTAGGTAACTGACCCCCCTTATTTTGTTTTTTACCTGTTAATTAAATGCTAGTGTGGTAGAAGTAATTGGGTGTAAATGTTTACCTATCAATAACTACAAGAAATATGGTCTAACTCTTGTACACTGCCTCTAAGGCATTCTGCACTGTTGAACTTTTAAATATTTTGACATTCATTATCTTTGTTACATTTATTCTTGAAGTTATTTATGGTGTTTTCACATCATCTTCTAGTGCATTTTACTTGTTAGCCGTCCTTACATAGTACAGTACTGCTTAATACTTTTTTTGAGCCTGTGCTACACAGTTTTCTCAGTTTGGCACCTTGTTTTGTTTATTACTTTGACTTTGACAGCTGGCAGGGGGTCTGCCAGCTGAGTGGACCGTGCTTCGGATTTGTAATCCTGAGGTTCTGGGTTCTATCCCCAGTTGAGGTGGAGCTAATGAGCTGAGATTCTTACACCCTGATGCCCCTGTTCACCTAGCAGTAAATAGGTACCTGGGAGTTACAGCTGCTACGGGCTGCTTCCTTGGGAGGGGGGGGGGTGGTAACAAAAAGGAGGCCTGGTCGAGGCCTGGGCCGTGGGGACGCCAAACCCCGAAATCATTTCAAGATAACTCTATTTGTATTTCCAGACTCCACTGCTCTCTTCTTCTTTTCTCCGTCAATTTGATGGGACTGTCCTTGCTCATTTGTTGTTGGCTTCAGGTAGTTGTCACTGAGCTCGAGTAACTGTCACTCACTTGCAGGACTTGAGTTTTAATAATTTGTTTTTTTTTTTTTTTTTTTGGCTGGGAATAATTGAAATATATTTCTGGGGGGAGCCCCGTCGGCTCCCCGGAGCTATCCCAGGCTGATATGCTAATGTCAGACTTTGGCATCAGTCATGTGTATGGAGTTCTTAGGCCTACCGGGGACCACGGCCAGAACCGGGCCCCCTCAGAAAGGCAAGGGGAGCAATGGCCTATAGAAGCCCCCGTGTGATTGGAAGCATTCTATGTCTGCCATCGACCGGGACAGGCACCCAGAAAGGTAAGCGCCCCAANAGAGCCAGATAAGAGCAGGGGGTGCCATAGCACAATCAGTGAACACTGAACATGAGAAGTCCATGGTTGTTCAGTATACTCCCAGTGAGTATAAGAAATATTGCCGCAACAATGTGGACATCTTCAAGAGAAAACTAGATAGTTTTTCTTCAAGAAGTGCCGGACCAACCGGGCTGTGGTTATGTGTGGCCTGCGTGCCGCTCCAGGTAACAGCCTGTTGGACCAAACTCCCACAAGTCAAGCCTGGCCCCGGGCTGGGCTTGGGAAGTAGAACTCCCAGAACCCCATCCAGGTCCACAGTGAAGCTACAAGTTGTAGGAAAGTTGTTGTCCTGAAGGATATGAGTGTTAGGGTGATCATGCAAGTGTTTGGGTGTTTGTGCAAGTGTATTTGGATGGTTGTGCGAGCAACCCGTCCTCCTAATAGCTCGTTGCATTTTGATGTATATTTTATCCAAGGCCAAAAACTGTTGTACTAGAAAATGGAAGTGGTTCGCAAAACTGTCATAATGTCCAGTTTTCTGTTAGTGGGTCCTCTGATAGGTTAGGATAAGGCACTTTAGTAGGACAGGTTCTTGACATTGGGATCACTCGTGAGACCAGGCTGGTAATTACCTAAGTGTAGTTACAGGATGAGAGCTATGCCCGTGGTGTTCCGTCTTTCCAGTACTCTGTCGTATAACACTTTGAAACTACTAATGTTTTTGGCCTCCACCAGCTTCTAACTTATATTTTTTTGAATCCTCTGTTTCCTTAGCTTGAATCTTTACTCACCTAGTTGTGCTTGCTGGGTTGAGCTCTGGCTGTTTGGTCCTAGGACGTAAACTGTTATACAAAAAAATTTTTGCCAGCAGCAATTATTTTTCCAGTTCCGTAATTACCTAAGTGTAATTACCTAAGTGTAGTTACAGGATGAGAGCTACGCTCGTGGTGTCCCGTCTTCCCAGCACTCTTTGTCATATAACGCTTTGAAACTACTGACGGTCTTGGCCTCCACCACCTTCTCCCCCAACTTGTTCCAACCGTCTACCACTCTGTTTGCGAGTCCTCTTGTTCGTGAAATTGCTGGTTTCAAGAATCCCTCTTTGTCAAAATCTCACTGTAGCAACCAAGTCATAAATACTCACACTCTGCCCAAGTAAAACAGAAACAAGCAACACTTAATGGGCCAGCCAGAGGCTTAGGGCCTGTGCAGGAATTTCCCTGGAAAAAAAAAAATTTTTTTCAGTCCTGGAAGTCATTTTGTAGTATGCTGTTGCACCTTTTCCTGTTTATTTATGTGCTTCTTGAGATTTGGGCACTGCTGCATATTCCAGTTTTGGCCTCAGAAGAGTCATGAACATTTGTGGAATCAAAGTCATTAGCATTTCACCCATCCATAAGTTGTATGTGGTCTATTTTCTCCAGTTCCACATTCCATAACATGGCATTTATTCACATTGAATTCCATTTGCCTCTTGCCATATTTTATCTAGATTAACACTTTGGCGTGCCCCCCGCGCCACCCTTCAACTGTGCGATTTTGGTACCAGGGTTTCACGGGAGCGCGCGTTAATTCTGAAAAGTGTATGCTCTCTTCAACTTTGTCGCCTTAATTCTTGTCCTACAAGATTAAATTTGGTATCATTGTGTTCGCAATAGAATTCTCTACAGCACTAAATGCATATAAACTCCAAAAGCCCGGCTAATTACCCGCAGAAAACAGAGAGAGTGCGAACGAGTTACCCAGGAGCGCGCAAAAGCGATAAAATGTGTTCACTATTTTCACTCTGGTCACATCAATTTTCGTCCTAGGTCTTTCATTTTGATGTCAATGGGTTCGCAATAGAATTATCTAGAGGAGCATTAGCATATAAAATAAAAAACCTGGTCACGCTCCAACAGCCGACGAGTTGAAGACGGGCCACGTTAGCCGCGAGTGAGCGCCCAGACGCCTTCCAGCTAAACTTCCAATTCCTGCCCACAAATGTTTAGTACTATTGTTTGTTGAACATGACATAGGCGTGTAGGGAAGACATAGGCGCGCATTTTAAAACCAGTCCCCAAAAATCGGATAAAAACCTGATTTTTGGCGATTATTTAAAGTGGATGACGCAATGCTGCGTCGTGCCCGGCAGCACCGCCAGTAAACGGATGACGCAATGCTGTGTCATGCCTGAGCGAAAGTGTTAATTTGAAGAGCATTACAATTGTCTGCATCCCTTATCTTTCCCAGTATCTTAGTATCATTTCCAACATGTTCATATAATTCATTATTCCTTCTGGTAGAGCGTTTATGTCGATGAACATTACTGGTGCTATAATGGAACCCTGAGGTTCTCTGCTAGTAACACTCCTCCAGTCAGATACATTGTCTCTGATTACTGCCCGCATCTGTCCGTCAGGTAAAAAATGTTCATCTGTCTGATGTCTCTCTGTCACTTCTCCAGCATGTTCCAGTTTCCTGAACAACCTCTTGTGTGGGACTCTTATCAAAAGCCTTTTTTAGATCCAGATAAACACAATTAACCCAACCACTTCTTTCCTGTAGTATATGTGTGTGTCTATCATAAAAACTAAGTAGATTTGCTACACAGGATCTTCCTGTTCAAAAACCATACTGTCTCTTATTATGTCATTACTCTCTAGGTTTTCAAACATGTGGCTTTAATTATTTTTTCTAGTGTTTTGACTACCACACTTGTTAATGATACGGGTCTATAATTTAGAGGTTCCTCTCGACTACCATTGTTATAAATTGGTACTATGTTTACCTTTTTCTATATATCTGATAGGATTCCTGTACACAAGGATGTCTGGAATATTAATTGGAATGGAATGCTCAGCTCAGTTGCACATTCTTGCAGCACCCAAGGTGGGACTCCATAAGGTCCAACTGCTTTATTTCTTCCTAGCCCCTTGAGTAATTTTTCCACTTCATCTTGAGATACCTTTATGTTTGCTATGGCTTGCTTTGAAATTGGTATTTGGTACAGCTCTGAAATCCTCATTTTGTACACACACGCTTTGGAACTGTTCAGTTAGCATTTCTCACATTTCTTTTTTATTCTCGATAGTCCTGTTCCCCATTCTCAATCTCTGGATTTTATCTTTTACATGCAGCTTGCTTTTAATGAATTTATAGAAAAGGCCTGGATCTGTTTTACATTTGTCCAATTTTCCATTCTCTAAGTGTTTTGCGAGTGTTTGGGTGGTTGTGCGAGTGTGTTTGGGTGGTTGTGTGAGTGTGTTTGGGTGGTGAAGTGAGTGCTTGGGTGTGGAACAAAAAATACAATAGAACAAATAAGCATGTAAAAGTTTTAGGTGTACTCATGTCAGAAGACCTTCCATTTAAAGAACGCAATGAAATAGCTGCCACAAATATAAGAACAATGATAAGTTGGATACAAAGAACCTTTTAAACTAGAGTGCTCTCTTAGAGTGGAATACTGCACAGTGACAGCTGCTTTTCAAAGCTGACAAAGCTGAAAAGCATCTTTAAAACTGAAGAAATTGCTTATCTGGAGAGCATACAGAGATCCTTTACTGCTAGAATAAACTCGGTAAAACATCTGAACTATTGGGTCTGACTAAAATGCTTAAATCTGTATTCTCTTGAGTGCAGGCGGGAGAGATACATAATAATTGACATGTGGAAAATATTTGAGGGGCCTTTTCCAAACCTGCACACGAAATAACACCACATGAGGCCAGAGGGCATGGCAGGATGTGCAGAATACCCCTGTTGAAAAGCAGAGGTGCAACAGGTGCTCTGAGAGAAACTATTATCAGCATCAGAGGCCCGAGACTGTTCAACATGCTTCCACCACTACACATAAGGACATAACTGGCCGACCCTCAGTGTTCAAGAGAGAAATTTATAAACACTTCTAAAGGGTATCTGACCAACCAGGCTGTGATACATAGGTCAGGCTTCGAGCAGCCGCATCCAACAGCCTGGTTGACCAATCCAGCAACCAGGATGCCTGGTCGGGGACTGGGCCATGGGAATGTTAAGTCCCAAATCATCACAAGGTAATCGCAAGGCAAGGTAATGGATCTGTGCAATTGGGAGGTGTTACGAGCGCTTGGATGCGGATGTGAGCTCTTCATGTGGATGTATGTAACTCTGTATCCTAGCAAGCATAAGAAATATTGCCGGAGCAACCGTGCACATCTTCAAATGAAAACTAGATCATTTTCTCCAAGGAGTGCTGCACCAAACTGGGCTGTGATGGGTATGTGGCCTGTGGCTGCTGCAAGCAATAGCCTGTTGGACCAAACTCACAAGTCAAGCCTGGCCTTGGCTGGGCTTGACTTGGTAACTAACCAGGTCAACCAGGATGAGAGTACAGATTGTTGTTGGGAAGTGGGGTGTGCCAGGTGTAAATACCAATGTTGTTTTCTTGTTGAATAAGCATTTGGAGAAGTTTATTTTTACAGAGCACCACTTGGTTTCCGAACCCCTTGGGGACGAGACCCGTCGGGTAACATGTAAGTTCGTATACGAGAAATGGAGGAAAAAATATAAAAATTTATGAAAAAACTCTAGGGGAAAATCGACACGTTCATAGCGTAAATGCGACCGTATTTTGTTTGTACTCGCCAATAATTGAAGTCCTGATCCGCTTATGTTGATGATCGATGTTGATGAAGCATAGTTATTTACATGGAAGAGGTGGTTGGTGGTGGATGTTGATGTGTGTGGGTTGGCTGAAGTTGGTGTTGGGTTGACTGGGTCAACATGCGATGAATCAGGTGCAGGTGATGCAGTGCGAGCTTTCTTGGAAGCCATTGCAAAAGACTCTGTAATTGACATTTGTTTCATTCCCTTGGCTCTTGTTTTTAAAACTTCATATACAAATTGTACAGACTCATCATGTCCTTAGTTTAAACTCGTTGTAACTCTTGTCCATAAATGCCAGAATGTCTTCAAAATTTTGCTGAACTTTTTCCATATTACATTTTTCCTTTTAATGTTTCTTCATCCTCTTCCTCTCCATCTTCTTCATTGCACTCTTCTGGCTTTTTTGCTGTACATATTAATTCTATAATTTCATCATCAGTCATTTTCGATTGTTTGGGGCTTCATCAAATCTATCCATCTATCTATGTCATCTTCTTGTTTCAGTCACCAGTTCTTTCTGCTCTAAGCTCAGGGGACTTAATCCCCTTGACATAGGCTAGGAGTTCCTCTCTTAATTTTTTTCTCTTCTCGCTAACTTTCTTCACCGCAAATCCTTCAAAATCTGCCTCGTCATCTTCCTCAGGAAACAGACTTGACGTGGACCAAAGTTTTTTCCAACCATTTTTTTGTTGTCTGCTTTACCTCATCCCATGCACTAGCAATAGTCCAGATAGCTCACTTTATTGTGAAGACTTTATAAAAGTCCTTAAGGTTCCAAGCTGATTTTTAAGACGTCTGGCAAACATCCTCTTGTAGTGGTGTTTAAGGTTCTTAATTATTCCTTGATCCATGGTTGGATCACTGAAGTTGTATTGGTTGGCAAGAATATTCCAATAATATTGCCATTTACTAGCTCATCACCTCGTGGATGCGTTGAACTGTTATCTAGCAGCAGCACAACTTTACTGTTTTGCGGGAGACCAACACCTTTCAGGTGCTTCTTCACCTCGGGTACAAAGTTCTTATTAAACCAATCGACAAATATTCCTCGAGACTCCACGCACTTGGCTGGTCCTTATAAATCACAGGGAGGCACCTGGCTGAGTTTAAAGCCCTGGGGTTTTTACTAATTCCAATCACAAGTATTTTTAATTGTGCATGCCAGCTGCATTTGCACAGCACAACAAAGAAATTCTCTGTCTGTTTATAACCACCTGAAGGATCGTCCTCACCACTATGAGCCATTGTTTCTGTGGGAAGCATACCAGTACAACTTGTCTCATCAGCATTATAAATTTGCTCTGGAGATAATTTTGATCCTGCACCATCTCCGCAAATTTACTTACATACTCATCAGCACCAACAATATCAGCAGATTGTCTTTCACCATGCACTTTAATAAACCTATGCCATGACGGTTTTAAAACTTTTGAGCCATCTCACTGTATACACACTTTTGAGTATTTTCATTGCTTGGTGAATTCACGCGCCTTTTCCACGAGCAGCCAGCCTGCCACTGGCTTCTTCGTCACCTCACGTCTCTTAGTACCACTCCCACACTGCGTTATCACCACTCTCACCTTTGCTTTACTTACTGCCTTTCTATTTCGTATTGCTTTATCACTTTCACTTCTAGAGAAATAGTAAAAATGATAGGTTTAGCCTTAAAAAGATCAAAAAACAGTACTTTACTAATGCCATATTCAGCGCACACGACACTTCTCGTGACACGCTCTCCACCTTCTTATTATTTCAACTTCTCAAATGTCATCACTGACCTCTTTCTTTTACGTAACCCGCTTGTAGNNNNTTTGCGGTTGTTCAACATCCTACCACGAGCATCAGAAATATTGCCGGAACAACCGTGAACATCTTCAAGAGAAAACTAGATTGTTTTCTTCAAGGAGTGCGGACCAAACCGGCTGTGATGGGTTTGTGGGCCTGCGGGCTGCTCCAAGTCCAGCCTGGCCTCGGGCCGGGCTTGGGGAGTAGAAACTACTCCCAGAACCCCATCAAGCAGGCTCACGCTGCCTGCACAAGTCTCCAATCTGTACAAAACCTGCAGCCACAGCTGAACAGGGAGAAAAATAATTGAACCTCCCACATTGAGCAGTCCAGCGTAAGGCATCCCAGCATGAGAACCTTGTGATTAAGGAATTCACCCATGTAGGACAGAAGCCACCAGTTCCACTCTTAACATACAGTGGTCCATCATCAGTTTCTAGCAAAATTTGCTAACATCCCTCAAACTCACAGTAGCGAGTGCTGACTTGACAAGTCATTCCAGAACAGGCCACATCAAAAGACCTGTGATACTTGCCAGGGCCTGAATGTAAGAACCAAGCAGGACACCCAGGCACTAGGGATTCTCGCCAGAAGAGCTAACACCAAACACAACATTTAGGATAAACATGATTATGAAAGGTGTCAGCAGCATGCTATACAGTATAAACAACCTTGTGAACCACAGTACATGGTACACCCCATATAATTAACCCCAGAACCCCCAACCTCAAATCATTGCAGATGAGTCAAGGACCCTTGCACTACTCTGAGCAAGACACCCTATGCAGTAGACAAGCCTCTATGGGACAAACTCCAGAGCTTAATGGGAAGTTACCCTGTCAGGGCAGTCACAATGCCAGCTGAGTGCATAGGAAAGAGCTGCTTGCCCTGGGCACGTGCAGCTCGAGGTGGACAGTTTCCAAAGTCCACATGCATGTGAAGCACATATCAAACATTGAAATAATACACAAGCAACTATGCCCCCAAAGGACAGAGTCCATAGGATAGCCAACACTTAACAATAAAACAGCTGGGACCCAATAGGCTGGCAAATCGAGGATGAGTCCAATACTGTAGTTGGACACCAGCCAAAGGGCTGAGGAGTATTGACATGGGGAAGCTGGCAGCCACCTAGTGGTGACAAGCTTTAACTAGGTAGAGTTCACTGCCTGCCCCCATGTGCCTCTGTAGAGGGTTGGGGCCAGGTTCTGACTCTGGTGTATGGTAGGCTATCAATGACTTAAAACTGATGTGACTATGTGTGGAACTATCGTGGTGTGGATAGCTCCAGAGAGCCACTGAGGCCTACCCAGAAAGGCATTTCATTACATTTAATGCTGGTTTTTTAATCTAATATAATTCAACTATTATATAATATTTGAAAGCATTCCTGATATATAGTTTTATCCAGTAGTGTGAGTGCTAAATGGTTTTCTGGGGGGAGCTCTTTCGGCTCCTTGATGCCATCATACATCGGTTACTGCCATGCTATCAGGTGCCATCAGTCGCAAGAGTTCTTATTGGCCTACCGGTCCCCCAGAGCCAGACCTGGTCCCCTCAAAGAAGCATCTCCCCCCCCCTCCTCACCCATGTGGGTCATGAACTAGCTGACACTTGTTTCAAAAAAAATTGGTGGTGTTAATTTTCTTGGGGAGTCTTTTGGTGATTTTGACACTGAGGTCTCTTCTTAACCCTCAAACCGCTAGGGGCCCAAATGGAATTCACACCCACAGGCGCAACAAAAAAAAAATCCAAAAAATTCTTTCGTCTTATAGAATGTTTATTTTTGTTCCCTGATCACGGAAAAAATAAAAAAAAAATCGTAGGTAGCATATTTTAGCCGCAGTAGGGTAGGGAAGTGTGGCAAAAAAGGGGCGTTGGCAGAGCCTTCGCCAGACGAGGTGTACTCCGCCCGAGCTGTCAGACGGCAGTTGCCACAAATATATTATTTCCTAATTATTTCAATGTCTCTGATTGATTTTTTCTTAGTTTTTTTGCAGTAATATTATTCCATACAGTGAATTGTGGTATATTTATATTATAAAATGTGTGAACCATCGCTGTACTCAAAATTATGGTGTGCATATAAGTGATTCAATTATTATGTTCATAAAACAATAAACAAATAGTTTTGCTGTTGTTACACATATACACAGGTTATATATAAGTTTCTGCATGTTTTGTTCACCATAACGAACTACTAAGTTGGTCTTGTGAGTCAAAAAGCAACGAGGAGTGGCCGCCACACACCAGCGAGCCACTCACTGCCACGCCCTCCCTCAACACCACCTCACTCACCCTCATTTACCTCCCACAATACTGTTTTTGCATTTATTCACTATACACAGACGTTATATATACGTATTTACATGTTTTGTTCACCATAACTGTACATCTAAGCTTGTATGGTGAGTAAACGCACAAAGACGTAGCTACTCCACAGTCAGCTGATCGGCGGCCACCCTCAAGGCCACACACACTAATATTTCTCCTCCAACAATATTGGTTGTGGTGTTATTATGCTATATACACACATTATATATAAGTATCTACCTGTTTTATTCACCATACTTGTACAAATAAGCTGGTATGGTGCCCAAAGACCCTTTGTGGTCACCAGTAAACAACACGATAATTCCTGCAGACGACGCTCCTCTCACCAAAATGGCGGCTCCCAACCTACTCCTCTCGCTGTTATCTCACACTATACACACGTTATATGTAAGTATCTACATTTGTGTTCACCATAGCGAACCACTAAGCTGGTATGGTGAGTGCAGTCAATAAATGGTGGCCACACACAGTCAGAAGACAACGCCACAATCCTCCCTCCACAGCCGTACTCCTCCCTCCATCGAGCACAGCGCTAAATATCTCCACAATCAAGCTGTTATCAGAATCCTGGTCAGTTTTATCAAAGTCAGGGGGCTTCAGTAATACTATCACTGCTAAATAATAGCAGTATCACTTATATTTTGGCATTTGTAGGCGATGCTGTGGTCACAAGCTGAACAGCGGTGCTGTGAGCTCGTGCTGCGTGCGCCAGCCTTGGTGGCTGGCACAATACTGACGCTCTCACTCCCAAAAATGTTGGGCTGGATTTTTTTTCTAGGTGGGATCTGGCAACTATCAGTCGTGGCTGTACTATAGCTGCCCCTATCCCAGGCGGGGTGTTAAATTATAGCGCTAGACACGAAATCATATATAAATGATGTGCGCGATATCGGTTTGTCACTGATATCATTTATATATGATATGCGCGGTTTGAGGGTTAAACCATGCAGTGGTTTATTTTGGTTGCCTACCTTTCTGGGTGCATCCTGGTGGTGGCAATTATGTTAGGCTATAAATGTCAAGTTTTATAAAGGCCATCACTCCCTGTGCCTCATTGTGGGGATCAGGTTCTGGCTCTAGGTACCCAGTAGGCCAACAAAAACTCTTGTGACTGTTGGTGCCTGGGAGTATGGCACTGAAATGTGTGGGGTAGCTTCTGGGAGCCTCCGGGGCTTACCCTGAAATTGGCGTTTCGTTACATTTAACACTGGTGTTTTGTTAGCTGATATGTAAACTGCCCTCATCTTGGGGATTTTATCTTAAGATTTTTAAAAGACGTGTGCATTTAGTGAATTAAAGTTAAATGTGGAGTACTGTAGCAGCATCTATAATTGGGGGGTCAAAAAATAATAAATTGAGAAGAACAAATAATTTAAATTGTTACAAAATGTTTCCATAAGATTTCAAAATGGCAGAATTCATTCTGCCATTTCTGCCATTACTGGTAGATGGGCTTCCCAGTCCAACACAGTGATGTTACCAGCACCGAGACTTTTGGAATGTCTCCCAACATCTTGACATGCAACCTTATGCATTTGGCTACTGTGTTCAAACTCTACCAACACTGAATCCTGCCATTACATCGCCTGACCTCTCATTTCAGTGTCCCAAATCCGGATAAAATCACTAGCTTGTTTTCTTTTATATTTTCTGTAACCTATTTATGAAGATTTGTTGGGGTGACTAGCCAGATGTAGGATGCTCTGTGCCGAGAGGCCTGCTGACGTGGCCACAGGAGTGACCGTGGCGGCTGTAATTACAGTGATGATACCAGATGGAGTTTAGTCGCATACTTTCTTAGAAGCTCCATTTGATTTCCAGCCAGTTAATCTTATGCTTTGTGCTGAAATATTTTTCACCTGCCATTATGATTTCTAATTCTTTAAGGAATTGACGTACAGTATTTGAATTTGAAAGTGTCAGTATATGTGTAGAAATGGAATGGAACATTGAACCTCTTGATGCAGTAAGTTATAACCGACTACAGCATTGTGTATTGTACCAGTAAGCGAGAGCATAAGGCAGAAGTGGCGTACTGTACTTGCCAGACAGAGCTGAGATATGCTGTACAATACTGTATTGCTCTACAGTTCATACAGCTTTTCATCTCTAAATATAGTACAGTAAGTATTATTAAATATGGTTTGTAGCTCATTTCAGTTCTTTAATTTTGCATGTCACTTGTTTACAGGTGATACATTAAATGTAACACTATTTTAAAGTTATTGTAGTTATATAACTGCACTAGTTATGTGCACATAACTGGTGCAGTTTCTGGGGCGAGCCCCTGCGGCTCCCCGGAGCTATCCAGGGTGTTTTGGATGTATTAGATTTTGGCATCACTCAATGTGCATGGAGTTCCAGGCCTACCAGAGACCACGAGCCAGAACCTGGCCCCCTCAGAGAGGCACGAGGAGCAATGACCATAGAAACCCGCCGTGTGGTTGGAAGCATTCTATGTTTGCCATCAACCGGGTCAGGCACCCAGAAAAGTAAGCACCCCAAAACTGCTATTCTGGTTAACATTGCTATTGAAAAGCCGAACTAGTGGACAGAACTCCCCAAATGAAAATGAGACATGATATCACCACGTTACTGTCTACATGAACCCCCCCTCCATGGGGGGGGAAGGGGGGAGAACCCAGACCCCAGTTCTTTGACTGATGTGATTGACAACATTCATGTGTCTGGCTTCTGTTTTCCTGTCTCCAGCTCTGTGCCTTGTGGTGTGGTGCTATGTCCTTGTGTGCACGAGCCAGGAGTTATTTAACAAGGGCTCAGGCTGCATGCACCTAATGTCACCTTCTCTGGGTGCCCTGTAAGTACTGTCCTTGGGGTCTGCCTCCGCTGTGTCTTTTGCTGCTTTGGTGATTGACCGTCCTTGAGGTAAGCTGGGGTGTTCGTGCTTACCTGTTTGCCTATGGGTAGGGGTAGTTTTTGTCACTGCTTGGGACGCAGGGTACTTGAGGTTATCTTGATGATTTCGGTGCTTAGCGTTCCCGCAGCCTGGTCATCGACCAGGCCTCCTTTTTGTTACCAACCCCCCCCCCCCCGTCAGGAAGCAGCCCGTAGCAGCTCTTTAACTCCCAGGTACCTATTTACTGTAGGGTGAAAGAAACATTTTGGCCATTTGTCTCTGCCTCCACCGGGGATCGAACCCAGAACCTCTGGACTACGAATCGGAAGCGCTGTCCGCCCAGCTGTCAGGCGCCCTAGTACTGTGCAACTAGTTATCAGCTCTCATAGCGGCTGACTCTATTCCACCTGGGTACATTGTCCCTCTTTATTTTCCTTTTTGTTTTTCCTGCCTGGTGAAGGGTCTTCCTTTGATTGGTCATACCCTGTTGTAATTTAGTGGTCCTCCGCAAGGCCTCGGCAAATGTACACGTCCCAGGAGTTCAGCTTCAGCAGTTTTCTCTGTAGTTTTGGGCTCCAGTTAACCCAAAGCCCTGCTTGGGTTTCCTTTAGTGAAATACCACGACTAAGGGCCCTGGAAAACACCTCAAGGGCTCTGTGGTTCGACGGATGCGACCCCTGGGTCGCCTCTCGCTTTGTGCTAGTCTGCAGGTTGCTCTGTCCCCTTTTCTCAGGGTGTCACTCACCAGGTGTGCCTCCATCATGCTGCCTGTTGGCTTGGTGACCCGAAGTCTTGCGAGTTTTGTTGCTTGTTAGTACTCCAGTTCATCCAGACCGATGATCATGATGTGCGAGTGCAGGAAGCTTCAACGTTGCGTGCTTGATTTCAATGGGGCATGCCCAGGATTCCCTGAGACTGCCCCATTTTGGTTATTGGGACCGGGACATAGGGGTGGGAGTCACTTCGACTTTGGTTCCGTCCGCCCCACCTTGTCCTTTTCCTTCACTTGCTACTGAAAGCCAAACTAGTGGACAGAACTCTTCAAATGAAAACGAGCAAATGAGCACGTACATCACCATGCCTCGCGCCGCCACTGTCTGTGCAACACCCCCCCCCTCACCCCAACCTCACACCAGGAGGGGAAAGGGGGAAACTCAGACCCTTGTGCTGGCTACCCACACCAAGTTTTGAGGGCTCAGGTCAAAACAACAAAAAACAAAAAAAAAAGCGCCACCGGAGGGAGGGAAGGTTGCCAACTGAGCATTGTGGTCTACACTCAGAAAATGGGGATTTCATTCAATTCAACGCTAGTTTCTGGTTCTATGAACCTGAGGTCCGCGGAGTCCCATTACGCAACAGGTAACAGGCGAGAAACCCACCTAGAGGGAAGAGTCATTTTACCACGCCCAAGCCGAACCACCTCGAGATTGACCCAACTGCGCACAGGAGAAGAGGCCTGCCCCTCAATCCCAAAACCTTCCGAAGGAGGAAGGGCAACCTAATGCCACCGCAGGTCCATAACAAAACGACCCGGAAGTGCCCACAAATCTTGGAACCAGGCAAAGCAGAGGAGCCACCCCCCCCCCCTCATCGCCCCGTCAATGACAGAACCACGAAAAGGGCACAACGCCCCGTCAATGGGAAGGAACCACAAAAGGGCACCCTTAGGAGACCACAAAGGTACTCCCGTCAATGGGAAGAACCCAAAAGGGTTGCACACCCTTATAGTGAACGCACCTTCGCACAGTAGGGATCACCCCACAGCAGACGAAGATGAGTCCGAAGGCTATGCTGGCACCAAAACTGGCACCACTGACCCACCACGACAGGAGAAAAACCTGGGCCCTGGCACGATCCTTCCAAAAAGGCCCGCCATGGGACCCTGTAGAACAAACAAGTCCGCATGGGACAACAACTAGGCGATCTGCCTGCAGATATTCTACAAGAGCAGACTCTGAACACAGCAACAGGCAAAAAGGCAAGGAAAGTCTATAAGCCAGGGCACAAGCACCGCCTGCCGACACGCAAGATGGGAAGCAAAAAACAGCAATACCGCATCCCGCAGGATCAAGCACAAACAGCTTCAAAAGTGCAGACGACACGCGCAACGCCGAGGCCAATGCATCAGACCCAGGAGCGGCCCTTAGCACCTCCACATCCTCCTCAAGCCAGTTCGAGGACAGTTTGAGAAGGGGGGGGGGGAATGCAAGGCCGAAGCCAACAGGTCACGGGCACGCAAATCTTCAGCAACCAACACCGCCGAAAGTAAGGGTCTGCATGTGAAGCTGCACCACACATACATCCCAAGGAAGGGAAGGGGAGAACAAGCATGCATTGAGGTACTCAATCTCGCCCCCCAGGAAAACCTGGGCCACCGTATTAGCCTCATGCCACTCAAGCAACATGGGACACGAGAGAACGAACGCCACGCCTCCAACAAGAAAAGGGGCAGTCTGCAAGCTACAACGACTCTGGAACCTCATGACGAACCCTGTAGGGACAGAAAGCACATACCCGAAGAAGTAGGATCCATAATGAAGGCGTTATCCGGGTAACGCATGAGGTAAGCTGCAATGGTCTCCCGCACCACGTGAGGCAGGATGCAGGATGCCAAAAAACCTCCAGAAAGACGGACCGAACCCGGGAGGGGTAGACACCAAATCCAACGCGTACGAGGAGGGGAAAAGAGAAACCCATCCCTTGTAACACCAAGCCCCACTCTGAGGGTAAAAAACTCAAGCAGGGTCTAATGGGGCCCAAGACCCCCAAGTCAACGCCCACCCCTGCCCCGAGAACCTCTCCACGAGGACCCAGGGCACAGCCGTCCTCCAAACCCCCACCTCAAAGGAAAAGGCAAAAGCAGCTGAAAAAGTTATAACAAAGGGGGCCCACTGGTCACACCCAGAAGCTCCGATGGAGGACTAGACTCGAATGCCTCTGCTGCCACACCGGAAGGTCCCTCCACCGAATCCCTTAAACACTTCGGAAACAGAAGCATGGGAGGACCTGATGAACAACC